>JABXJD010000214.1:172500-705000 GCA_013375575.1 Percina caprodes | reverse complement strand
AATCCCATATTTAAAATGAATTTCCCAGTTCGCTAACACATCTGGCACAAAAGAAAAGATAGTAAATGTTGCTGACATAAGGAGTAATGGTCACATTAATTGCGAGGTGAAAATAGATTTGTGCTGTCATTTGAATAACATTGAGAGCAGCAGGCGATAGTTACGTGTGGCGCTGGCTTGTGCTTTTTTAGATATGAAGTGTAAAGCTGGTACAGGGATAATAGCCTTGGTCTCTATTCTGTGTAGAAACACTTCTCAGCGACTTGTCCTGCAACCCGCTGCTTTCCTCCAGATGTCACGCTGTGTGCCTGTGTACTGGTGCTTCTCAGAAATCAGATACTGTATTAGTGCTGAAAGATGTCAAATGAATTAAAAGCTAGGGATCGCTTTGATGATAAATATCCTAATACACCCTGATGTGGAATTACAACCTTCATATGATGGACCTTCTTTTGCCTAATTTGTGGTCACTTTGGATTAAGTCTAATCTACTTCAGGGGGATCGGTTTTGGGCCAAGGAAGGCAAAAAAATCCTGGATTTACAAGCACGATGTGATGTAATGATTCGGCAGATTACATGGTTAGGCAGCAAGAGAATTCTGGAATTAAGATATGAAGGATATTAAGGTCTTTTTTGAATATTCAGAAACCTGTTCAACCACCATACTTTGCATACCCAACATGGTTGCCCATAGTATAGGCCATTGTAGTTAGTTTGACCATAATGGCCTGTGATGACATCAGCCCCCCCCCAAGCTTTGGTTCTGTTATCTTAAAGCCCTGCAGTTTGTTTTCATAGTGTGATCCTGCCCGGACTTCTCCAAATGATGCAAAACAGGTCATTTGAATGGAAAAGGAGTGAAATCCTTTTGTCCGATGTCAGCAGTGCTCTTGGATTTGAATCTCAGCCAGAGGTGGTTGACTTTTCACGTCTTTGTCGTTGTGTCCTGTTACCCGGGCGACCACTGTCAGCAGCGAAGCAGCTGGGCTCAAAGATACTGGACAGAGCATCGGAACCCTCTAAATGACCAACTTCTTTCACATGCATGCATTGATGTAGTGCATAGCTGATAATGGGAAATTAGTTGACCCTCCGCGCAATTTTCTGTTGTCTTGACAACTGCTGGAAATATATCTGCTCAGACACGTTCATGGTGATTTCGTCCCAACAGGCGGAGAGTTCATGTGAGAACACTCCTGCTGCTGCATTAAAATGTCACTTAGTCATCTCATCTTCATCTTCATTCATCATCTATTCACCTGTTTTTTAAGTATCGCATTAGAAAAAGTGAATGGAAACAGAAAACAGAGGACTTAACTAATTGTGTTGGTGCCTTAACTTAACTGTTGTCGCCGCATAACGCTCACTTTTTGTCGCCTAAACTTAATCGTAATGTCCACCGAAACAGCCCTCTACCCGACCCAAAGCCCCCTATTATCTGGTCACTCAACTATCAACTGCCGATGATACTGCGGAGTTCTGTTGCTGTCTTCTGAGTTCTTCTGCTCCTCCAGTAGCCATGGATACCAATCCAAATTTCTAAATGCAATTTTGATACCGTCAAACCTCCTTCCTGTTTCACTGTGGTATACGGTATTACCGTGACTTAGAGCTAGGCAAGATATCGTCTTAGATATCGTAATATGGCATAACTGTTGTCTTTTCCTGTTTTTAAAGGCTGCATTACAGTAAAGTGATGTGATATTCTGAATTAACCACATTACTGAGGATTATTCATCAAAAATCTCATTGTGTAAATATCAACACTACAATATTGTTGCGGTATTTATATCAAGGTATTTGGTCAAAAAATACCGTGATTTTTGATTTTCTCCATATCGCCCAGCCCTAGGTGACTAAAAAGGATGACGTGAGGCAGAAAGTGAATACCAAACACTAATCCTAAAACACCTCTCCCTTCTCCTTAAGGAGGAACCCCAAATGCTGCCAAACTGCAGAAGCCCCCCCCCCATATTTAATCCTTGTCTCCTATATAAGTGCATTTAATGACGTATTGAAGCTGATACGTTGCTATTTTTAAGACCCCGCAGTATTACCGCCCAACCCTACTATCAACTGATTTTAACCATCCCCGTTCACGTGAACAGAAAATTGCGTTGCCTGTGTCTTTTCACGGCAACCCTCCACAGAGATTTATCAACCTACTTGCGACTGTAAAAATGTATTACACACTATTATTATGGTTAAACGTTTCAATTAATCCACAGTTCACATACGAATAGTGAGTGTAGATCCGCAATAACTATCTGGGTCTGTGTGTGTGTGTGTCTGTGTGTGTCTGTGCGTCAAGGATAGAGAAAAAGAGAGAAAAAACTACAAGGTGTTACAGAATAATAATAATTCATCACATTTATATAGCACTTTATCATAGACACTCAAAGCGCTTCGGGAACTACTCTCTAACACCACCAATGTGTAGCACCCACCTGGGTGATGCACGGCAGCCTTACGCGACAAACGCTCACGGGGACATATTTTTAGCGGTGGGGAAAACCGGAGCACCCAGAGAAAACCCACGCAGACACGGGGGAGACCGGCCCGGGACAACCAGGGTTTCAAACCCGGTACCTTCTTGCTGGGGGGCTCTGTCCAAGGCTAAAAAAATCCATCTACCAGCACCCTTAAAAACTCACTAATAAATGTGATAGTTTGTGTGAGTGTAAAATTCATTAATTATGGGGGGGGATTCTATCAATCTATCCTTGATACACACACACATACATACACACACATGGACAAACCCAGATTGTTATTGCCTGTCACAACCCACCTCCTCAGTGCCAGAGGGCTGTGCAGGTCTTGATTGGTAGAGTCCCTTGGATAATGGTTTGCCCCTCTAACTGTGACAGAGAGAACGAGTTATTTCGGGATGAGAGGGGTTACTGGGATGTTAGCCCAGGTGTCTTGTCATGTGACCGGCTGCTCTCCTGATACCTGCCCCGACAGTTTGGGTATCTTAATAAACCAACACCCTTGACAGCGAACTCAGCAGTTCAGCAGTCTCTCTCCATCCTCTTCTGCCAAGCTTTTCTCTCCTTCTCTTCCCACTTTCTCTTTCTATCTATCCTCCCCGCCTCACCGTGACCATTTATGCTAATGTAAACGAACAGGATGATCTGTTGATGGCGATTAGATTCAAGCGCGGCTTGCACCTCTGGGGCTGCGCTGATATCATCTGACATGACAGAAGAATCCAAAGCAGCAATGGTCCTAATTTCAAAGACACCAATGTTATATGAGCTCCAAGGCACTGGGTTTGAGATATGGTAAGTGGATACCCAAGTCAGTATTCACAGGCACATGCTGATTTAGTGGAAGCTGTTCAAGTGTATCCAGTCCAAAAGAGATGACCACCACCTTCAAGAGTTTTTCCTCTTTGGTTTTTGCAACACTGGGTCTCTCTTGAACTTGGGCTGCACCCTGTCCAAAGTTTCAGCTCCAGCAAGGTGTGTGACTCTAATCAGCTCTGTTTGATGTGCGCAGGCAGCAGGCTTTACAGAGGAGCCAAGATCTCTTAGGACATTAAGGGTAGAGGAGCAGGAGGAGAGGAAGAGATTACTGCTGGTCTTTTTATAGAGGATCACTCCATCTTGTCCTTTTTAGCTCAGTCATTACTTCTCGCTTCCCCCCCCGGACAGTGATTCTCTCTTTCTGTCTCTCACCAAGACCAAAGTCAATTCCGTCACTTTTGGTGAGGAGCCTGTCTGGCTGTCAGTTAACCAAATATGATTCCACAGCCGTCAGAAGGCGCTTGTGTGGTCAGAGCGACTCCACTTCTGGCAGGTATGGAAAGAAATCGGCCCAGGAGAGGAAACGGAGACAGATGAATAATGATTGCACATGCTTTCCTTTGTTGGCAACGGAGGCTGTGAAAGCCCATGGCGTGTCTTTTCTTCATTTTATTCCACACATTCCCTCCAATTTCCTCCCTTTGGCTAGTACCTGTGAAGTCAGCCATCCCTTTGTGCCCGTCAAAAAATAACCGCCACTCTGCCACTCTGCAACTAGCTGTCAGGGGAGTTCACCACCTGACAACCAGCGTACACGCTGAGGTAATCAGAAGTTGTCAAACGTTGAGTGTCCTCTGCTATGACTGCGAAGGCGCTTTGTGTTTGCCTCTCCAACGTCACAGCTTGGGCAATAGTGTAGGTGTACTAATGGCCTCTTTATCAACACGGATCATTAAATAATGCCCTGCGGCTGCAAATTTGGCAGCGAAATTGTTGTTTAGCAGAGGAAAATGGAGACGCAGATAGATAATAGGTTCTTGTTGTCACTGCCAGCCTACTATCCAACCCAATTGTGTGATTGAGCGCTTTCATGACCTCTTATGATTATACATCATTTTCAAGTACATCGGCCGCTGTTCCTTTTACGTATTCCCAAGTGGTTTATGAAAATTGAATTTGCATATTTGCTCTCCATATGCATGGGCTGCTCCTTAGCCCCTCTGAGGGGAAGCGCCTGTCTTGTAAAAACACAACCAGAGAAATTATTGATTTGCATCTGTTTATCTGGGATGAAGCAGAGCACCTCCCTGCTGCCGGCCCTGCGGTCTGCGTGCCAGGATCTCAAAGGTGCCATCACAACCGGCTGTCCCTTTTTTTTTTTTTTTTAACGGTGGCTCTAAACCGTGGACAGGGGCTGCAATCTGTTTCCGCCCTCCCTTGAATTTTATTTACAGCCCCAGCTTGGCAATAAAGCCCAAAATTTATGGCTTAGTTTTTAATTAGAAATAATGTCTTGTAGAGTTTAAGTGATGGATGGTTTAATCAATATATAGACTGCGGCTGGCCCCAATGATGAACGTTGCTATTGACAGTGTGCAGAGTATCCTAACTTAACACTTCACGTCTTTCAGAGAAATATGTAGTGTTTTGTTTGGTGATGGAAGCTGTGCACTGGCCCATTCTGTGCCTCTCTTCATCGGTTCGCCTTCCATTTTACTGTCATTTGCTACTCTGTCAACACTTTTTCCAAACGGGTAATGTTTTCCTCCAGGATGAATGGCCCTCCCCTGTCACACTGTATTTAGGCAATTATTTTACCTCAGTGAAACCCTATTGTGTTGTGTGCCCACATTTGCTGGGGTTTAAACAGAATAAGAGATGAAGGGGGTTCTGGTGAATGGATCTGACAAACTGGGAGGAATGCAATCCCCAAATAGGTAGATTTTGTTTTAATGGGTAAAGCAATTTCTTTCTTCTTTTTTTTTTTTTTTTCTCAAAGTGAGCAGAACGGATTTTTCAAGTAGGATAATTAAATAGGAATCAAGTTTTGTGGCGTTGTGGATGAATGCGTAATACACACTGGGGATGAAATCATGGCAACTTGTCAATTGAAGTTCAATTTTGTCACTTGTGGCTTATAGTGAAGTGCTCAAACAGGACTATGCTATGGCAACAATTTTTACATCCTCTGTCGCAACGGGAAAAATTAAATTTTGTATCTCCGACTCATTTCAACACAGATTGGTTGTATGAAAGTAGGACTGTTGCTGGACAGATTTTGTCATGTCTTGAATGAGCTATAAGTTTACAAATCAGATTACAATTTCTTTGATTTGTTGATTGAGCCTTTAAAACGTTTAAAAATGAAAGGTGTCCTACAGATTTCCTTGTAAGTACTTCTGAAGATTAAACAGGAAAATATGGTATTTTTGCTAGAAACCTGACTTAAACGATTAGTCGATTATGAAAATGGTTGCAGAATGATTTTCACGTAGTCGACTAATGTTTCAGCTCTGATTTTTACATTTTAAAGTCCCAATGGGGAGTTTTCTTCTTACTTTGAGTCCTAGTGACAGTGTCATGTAGGGTTGGGCAAATATCACGATATTTTTTTACCGAAAACCTCGATACTGCAACGATATTGTAGTGTTGACTATTGGTGCTTTCACAAAATATTTACAGAATGAGTTTTTCTATAAATAATCATCAGTAATATTAGTGGATATGACAAAGTGGGTAAAGGCAAATAATAGAACAGTTATAACAGTCTGAGATCAGAAAATGACACCACTTTACGGTAATACAGCCTGTAAAATCAGGAAAAGACAACACTTATGTCATATTATGATATTACAATATCCAAAATCTAATACAATGTCTAGTCTCATATCACGATATTGATATAATATTGATATATTGCCCAGCTCTACTGTCAAGGGAATGCACTAAGAATGAACTGACAGCATGTGCTTCCGAAGCATACTCCAAAGCATAGGATGATATTTTTTACAGAGTTAATAAAGTTGAAAATAAGAAACTCACATTTAGGTTAGGGAATTTTTCTGTCTGACCTTCACTTTCACAAATGAATAGCTGAAACGTGATGCCGCTGCTCCCATACATACTGTACCACCCACCTTTAAAGAGATTACTAATAGACAGGATAATCGTATCCATATGTGCGCGCACACACACATGCAGACTGACACACACCAACTTAATATCACCTGTCCTCTGAGACCAACCATAATACATTTCTTTCTCATTGATTAGTGTTGCATTCACTGCCCAGGGCAGGTAAAGGCCTTAATAATGACTTTGTGCTTTGTTTCCATGGTCTCTGGAATAACCATGAATGACATGGATACCATGCTATGTAGCTTGTCTAATCCCTCTGGTCAATGGTTAATTGTTCCGCGGTGATTCAAAGCATCCGGGTTCTGTCGCAACTGACCGCACTCCTGTAGATCTTGACCTGGGTATGTTTTCTTCACCCCCTCCCTCCAAGCCTCATTTCCACATCTTTTTTTTTTCCCTCTCCATTCCCTCATTCTGCTGGCATGTCTTAGCTTATCTGCCTCCTTTGTGCAACATAAGCTTGTAGATAAGCACTATATTGGGCCGGGTTACTCATGTCTGTCTTGTTCATTCATCAGAATCCTCTAATTCCCCCCCGAAACCTATTTGCCAGACTGCAGGTGGCCCGTGTTGTAGCACAGAGGGCATACCTGATCTCTCCTAAGCAAACATAGACATTTAGTCACCGCTGCTCCTTTTGTATTCCCTACGCATGCTGGTAATGGCCCGATATGTATGTGTACACATGACTAATCTCGGTGACGGGGTAAAAACATGCCACTCATTGGTACGCAGCTTTAGCCGAGATTAGCCATGAAGTCGGGAATTAGTCATTTGTTGTGTTTGCCCCTTCTTTATTCTTGGTTCACAGATAGGTGGCACACAGAAGAAGAAAAAAAAAAACAGAAGCCTACCAGGATCTTTAACAGTGGTTATCTATAAAGCCCCAAAGTCCACAGGTGTTTCCAGTTGCCTCTTAAATGCCTAAAGCAGGCTTTAGGTTTTTTTTTTTTTTTAAAGCATGACCCAGTTCTTGCAATTCCATGACACACTGTACATTAACTATGTTAGGGGAGGGTTTGTTGGGAATGAGCGGTTACAAACCTGAGTAAGAGTAATACCCTGGGACTTCATCTGGTCCTGTACGCCAGTCAGGGTCACTGCCGACCATGATCTCTGTTCTGGAAAGTTAATTAGGAATTAGAACATGGCATGACCCTCAGGATGTTCTCCAAAGTTAGAATAATGAACACCTGGAAATGGCGAGGAGCAAGAGTGAAGGGGGGTCATTTGGCTTGTGCACAAGTCATTCCATTAAGACCTTTTGAGCTCCTATGGCCTTTATAATTACACACCAATTTTTTTTTCTCCATTTCTGGGTCTCATTTTTTTCATTTTGAACGATTTAAGTGCACGAGGTAGTGTTCTTTAGCTGGGGAAATTGGATTTCTATTCGACATGTGATCTGTGGTATAATACATTTAGAGATGCACTGAAATGTATTAAACTCCGAGTAGAATGAATACAATCCTACCCTGAAATCAGTTGCAAACCAATATAACTCATTTGATTGCTGTAATATAAGAATGTGTGTTCGCCTAATTTGTCAGCACCATTCCTTAATTGTATTAAATAGATATTCGAGTAGCCTTTTGAAAGAGATGCACAGCTGTATATATGGTTTAATGTAGACCATGAAAAAGCATTTCTTGTTACCACATTGCGTGGTGTTATTTCAAATATCTGTGTGACCGAAATAAAGAACAGTATGGGGATAGGCGGATAATGCAAATAAAGAAACAGAAACTATATTTTGCAAAGATGCACCCTGTTGTCTATGTTGTTTGGGTAGTTTTGAGCATAGCCTAACTGTGAATTCCTATTGAAATCGGTGTTGCCTGGTAATATCTAGTATTCCATTTGTATTGTCAACACAAAAAGTGTGCTGTTTGTGTATTCAGAGAGGAATACAGCACAGGTGGAGCGTGGGTTTGTGCGGCTAAAAATACAGACCCTAAAAATTGCGTATACATGCTCTCTTTAAAAACAAAATCCAATTGAACCTATAATTCTCATATTGCTTTTGTGGTGCAGCTGGTGCGTTCATGTGGGCCGACACCGACTTTAACATTCTCCTTGTATATAAGGCTTAGTTTTGCTCCCGTCTGCCATATCATAATCATTTGGCCCAATGCCTTGATTTGAAATGGTGAATTGTTACACCCTGAGTAGGTAGAGTGTGATACATCTGCTCATAGGCCGCATTATTTTATCATCTGCATTTGCAGGTCACAGTGCAGTGCAGAAGGTGGTGTTTTTCCCCCTCCGTCTGTGCCGGTAGAGAGTATGCCACAGTACACACATTCCCTAGATGCAGTCTGGCAGACCTAGTGAATCATCTTCCCGTCACAGGTGGGGGAAATACAACAGTGGGATTGGCAGTCCAAAGGTGGCATCTGGCCCACTGTTGAGTGAGGTGTTTGGCCTGTTTCCGCTGGAAATGAGTGTCATATTTTGCAGTCATATTTTTTTTTTTTTTTTTTTGCTCTACATAGAAAGAGGTGGTCAGTGATAGTGTACATTTTACAGATAAGGTTTAAGATTATATTCCAATTTCCAAATGCATTCATCATCAGGCTGCGTATATGTTGGTGCGAATCTTCTCAGCCCTGTTTGTTTTTCGTGTTCGGACTTGCATTTCTCCCATTGTGACTGTGCTTCTAGCACTCTACGTGTCTGTTTGAGAGGCTGTTGCATCTGAGCTCTTGTAGGAAGATGGTTGTGAGGGCCGTTGATCAAAGGTAGAATCCTAAGGGCCAACAAGGGCCCAGAGCGAACAGCAGATGTTTCCCGTCTCTGTTAACGCCTCAGTTAGATGTATCCTTATTTAACCAGCTCCGGCTAATGGCCCCAGCCGGTGTCAAATACACCGGATCGCTTTTCCCTCTCTTTTGTGTGCAGAACATTGGACAGAACGCGAAACACCAGGGATATCTTTTTCCCTCTGTGACACTCTCATTGTGCTCCACGGTGAATTCCTGGCCAAAAAAAAAAAAATCCCTTTCACAGTAATTGGGTGTGAATGAAACACTTGCGCTTGCCTAATGTCTAATGTTTTGTCACATTCAGGCCAATGGTTAAACAAGCCAAGAAAGAAGGCAGAAAATGGTAGAGAATAACTGGGTGGAAGGAGGGGGTCGTAGGAAGTGTTGCGCAAAGTGAACGGGATCAAGGGAAGACAGCAGACAAAGAACAGAGTGTGTGGAAAAATGTCTATAAAAAAATAAAATAATTTCAGTGTCGTAGCTTGCAGAAAATGAGGCAAGCAAAGAAAATCCGAACTGCAAAAGCAAAGAAGAAGCACTTTTCAGGAAGAGCAAGGCAACAGAAATGCTTTGCAGTGTGTGTGAGAATAAAGGCAATTTGCAAACTAGGGACTGGAATACAAAGTGGACAAGCACTTTGGTTTAGGAGATACAGGCAGCTTAGAAGTTCTTCATATGGCAGACATGAGATTGATTGAGAGATTCGGTGGGCCTAATTGTGCTGTACCATCTGCCCAAGTTACAGAACCTGCCAGGCATGTGACAGTTTCCAACAGGCTCACTGACGAGCAGATGTGTGCATGAGTGCGTTCGCTCTTCAGTGTGTGTATATATTTAAGCATATTGGCCTCTCTGTACTTTGTGATCACATCTTCTTCTTTTTTCTTTTTTTTTTTTTTTTTGGAGAATTAAGATACAAATTCCTGTCTTGAATTACAGAGAAATGACAAATGCACAGTTCTTTTTTTAACATAATTAAATCCCCCTATGTGTGGCATTTTCTTGTGTACTTTATTATTTGTAGGATCCATCAGTGATGTTTAAAGGAACACACCGACTTATTGGGACTTTAGCTTATTCACCGTATCCTCCAGAGTTAGACAAGTCGATACACATCCTTCTCATCTCCGTGCGTGCTGTTACTCTGTCTATGGACGCCCCCAGCATTAGCTTAGCTTAGCAAAGATCCTGCAGGTAACTGGTCCCAACTAGCTACTGCTCCCAATAAGTGACAAAATAACGGCAACATTTTCCTATTTACATATGATTTGTATAGTCACAGGGTGTGTCACTCCCTGATGTGAGCCAGGCCTACCGTATTAAAAAAAAAAAAAAAAATCCAGAAACACGTTACATCACTAACAGGGACTTTGTAGAGCGTCCTCTGGTGGACAGACTATGCAACGCCATCACTAACAGGGACGTTGTAGAGCGTCCTCTGGTGGACAGACTATGCAACGCCAACACTAACTGGGACGTTGTAGAGCGTCCTCTGGTGGACAGACTATGCAACGCCATCACTAACAGGGACGTTGTAGAGCGTCCTCTGGTGGACAGACTATGCAACGCCAACACTAACAGGGACGTTGTAGAGCGTCCTCTGGTGGACAGACTATGCAACGCCATCACTAACAGGGACGTTGTAGAGCGTCCTCTGGTGGACAGACTATGCAACGCCATCACTAACAGGGACGTTGTAGAGCGTCCTCTGGTGGACAGACTATGCAACACCATCACTAACAGGGACGTTGTAGAGCGTCCTCTGGTGGACAGACTATGCAACACCAACACTAACAGGGACGTTGTAGAGCGTCCTCTGGTGGACAGACTATGCAACACCAACACTAACTGGGACGTTGTAGAGCGTCCTCTGGTGGACAGACTATGCAACGCCATCACTAACAGGGACGTTGTAGAGCGTCCTCTGGTGGACAGACTATGCAACGCCAACACTCATAACATGCTTGACAGTCCGTTTCTATTTTTTCAATATTCATTTATCAGAATCATTTATTTGTCATTATAAATGATTATAAATATATAAAATCTAAATATATTTTTTTAATTGACCATTATAAATGCCCAATATTGGCTGATTATATCGGTCGGCCTCTAGTATTGACATATCTAACTCTGGGGGATACGGTGAATTAGCTAAAGTCCCAATAAGTCGGCGTGTTCCTTTAAGTGTTCATTGTTTCTGACAGTATTGCTATTGATATATCATTCTGATCAAATGTCATAGGCATGGAATACATTTGCATACATCATCAATCCACATTGAAACAGATTGCCAGCCAAATTAAACAAGGAAACTAACGAAATGCTCGCCACGAAACATGCATACTAATTCATCCAGTAAATTACTTTGGTAATCAGTGAGGGAATAATGTTTTTTGACCAAAAGTGCAGTCATTACAAGTTCATCAAACATTCTTTATTTGTTAAAAAATTTAAAGTAGTCCACTGAGATTTTTTCATTTCAAAGCAATAGGTTGACATGTTGGGAATTATGCTTATTGGCTTTCTTGCTGGGAGTTAGAGGAGAAGATTGATACCACTCTCAATCACAGTGCTGTTAATCTTCTCTGCAACAACGCAAATACGTTTCCCAAATGTTGAACTATTCCTTTAAGAATTTTTTTTTTTTTTTCTTTGTGGAGGATATTTGACTCCAACCCCAAAAAAGAAAAAAAAAATTCCCAAATATAACAATGTGGCTGGTGGTACGGAAGTATTAAAGCACAAGAAAGTGTATTCATGTACAATACAACATTCGGAGATATGTATGTGACTTACTGAAACAAAATACAGGGGTAAGTTCTACGCAGTGTTGCTACAAAATTATTTGGACAAAGATGAGGCTTTTAAGGCCAAAATCTGTCTATAATAAGACACTAGAGTGAATACAACAAACAAAGGAAAGCTACAGTACACTGTTCTCTACTTAAAGATAGGGTAGAGATGGGATTCACCTGAAATTGGACACCTTAGTGTTGCCAAAGGGGGGGACATCGGATTAGTCAACAAGGTAATTGCATCTGCATATCAAATCACCAACAACTATCCTTCTGCTGCCTTGTCCATGCCAGGGGTTTGATTAGGCTTTAGTATCTCCTCATACTCTCTGATTGAAGAACATTTTAGCCATCAAAGCACCTTATATTATTAGTATTATTACCATAATGAACTCATTATCAAGGCCTTAATATAGAAATTGTTCTTGGCTTTTATGTACATAAATAAATAACATATTTCAGTGTTCATTTTTTTCATTAAAGCCAAATGTTCAGCAGTCAGGACATGGCTTTTGAAAAAATACAATTTCCAAGATTACCATTCATTGCGACTTATAAAATCCATCTGAACTCTGTTGTCCCCAGTGTGAACATTTAACAGCCTTATTCATTGACTTATCAAGTATCTCCAGCAAAAATAAATGGACATGGATATGGAATCCTTGTAAATGTCCGACAGCGATCCAAGCCACTAAACATGACAATAAAGTAATGGATTGTGAATTTACATGCCAGGCTAGGGATTTCACTGGTGCAAATCCTGCAGATGATGTTAACAATATGACAGCTAGAGCAGTTTTGGTTTAAGATGTTGAAAAGAGGCTGTTCAACCGCAGAACAGTTTTTACATTTGAGACACAAACAGGAAGAAAAACAAAGGAAAAGGAATCAACAGTTATGTCCAGCACTGACATATTTTTGTCTTTCATTATGCTCTTCAGCCCTGTGTCCTTTCCTTGATGTGGCCACAGATGACAGGGGACGTTGGAATGTGTTTCATATTCTGCATACTCATATCCCCAAGTCCCTCTAGTAATTACTATTCAGTAGATGCACTGTTTGGCACAAGGACAAAAGTTTGCATAATTTATGCAAGGCCGTCATCAATTTTTGAAAAATGGCCCCGGCCTTTTCTTGTGCTTTTAACTAAATAGATGTTCTTCAGCCTGGACATAAAACGGCCACAAGGAACAGAGAAACCTTTATTTATATCTTTACCTAAACTCTGAACCAATGCAGACTTCGCAGAGTATATTAAGGTTATGTCCAGCTCAGATATATTTATTTTACTTCTGACATCTCCTGAGCCTGCTCTGCTCTCCCATTTGTAGTATATGAAACATTTAATAAGTGATATAAGTAGAGCCCGACCGATAAATGAATTTTAAGGCAAATACCAAAAAAAATATCCGATATGCCGATATATCGGCCGATGTATATACTTTAAAAAAAAAAATCCAGAAACGCGTTAAACAGGTTTCCCTATCATTAGTTATTTGTAGTTATTTCTGAGTTAAAAATACAAACTTAAGATATGAAACTTTAAGTCCTTTGAACAAAAAAACACTAATAAAAAAAAAAATCAGTGTTACCAACAGGGACGTTGTAGAGCGTCCTCTGGTGGACCGACTATGCAACGCCAACACTAACAGGGACGTTGTAGAGCGTCCTCTGGTGGACAGACTATGCAACGCCAACACTAACAGGGACGTTGTAGAGCGTCCTCTGGTGGACAGACTATGCAACGCCATCACTAACAGGGACGTTGTAGAGCGTCCTCTGGTGGACAGACTATGCAACGCCAACACTAACAGGGACGTTGTAGAGCGTCCTCTGGTGGACAGACTATGCAACGCCATCACTAACAGGGACGTTGTAGAGCGTCCTCTGGTGGACAGACTATGCAACGCCAACACTAACAGGGACGTTGTAGAGCGTCCTCTGGTGGACAGACTATGCAACGCCATCACTAACAGGGACGTTGTAGAGCGTCCTCTGGTGGACAGACTATGCAACGCCAATGCTCAAAACATGGTTGACAGTCCGTTTTTATTTTTAAACATTCATTAATTCATCAAAAAAATCGCTCATTATAAATACCGATATATCAGAAAATATCTATATTAGCCAATAAAATCGGCCCGCCGATAATATCGGTCAGGCTCTATTTGTAAAGCATCTCTCGCCTCCTAAAGAAGTCAGCTTCTCAGACTATTTGGAGATGGGCTGTCTTCCTCTGGATGTGTCCCTGAGGAATCTCACCTGAGCAGTTATTTCCAGCATAGTGCTCACAGGAGGAGGTCCTCTGAGAAACAGAAAAGGGACTTAGTCATTCCACATCCCAAGAGAAAGTGCTCTATATTTACTTTAATACAGAAGATGAAGATGTAAATAAACTCCCTTTCTTGTGAGCCTCTTCTCATCTTGTCCATAAATCCCACTTTTTATCCCTTTTGTCCCTAATCCGGGTTGTAAATGTTTTCCAACTGCATTGGATTTCAGCAGTCAATGGCTTGGACATTGTAATCCATCTGTCTTGCCAGACCATTTTCTGGCTCTTTTGTTTAATGTCCTATAAAACCCCCCAAAATTGGCATTTGTTCTTAAATTTCTAAATATGTTTATGCTATGTTTAGTGCACCGGAGACCATTATCCAGAATTCTGGAGGTAAATAACAAGATTAAATAATAAGCTTTTTGGCTCCTCTGTCTGTTCTTTCAGTCTCTGGTGATGATTATGAAAGGGAACATAACATGGTGTGTTTCTCTGTTCTTTACCTTCATCTCCAAAAATGGGATTGTTATATTTTCCCTATATGGACATTTTTTTTAGCTAGCTTTTTGAATCTATGTTTTCAAATAAACAATAGTTGCATTAGCTGTACTTGGATAATCCACATCTTGACAGGATCATTATTTCTCATCATATTTGACATTTAATTGATCTTGCTGGCGGAACCCTTATTGCAACTATCTGCCCATTATTTTTATTTGTGGAACAAAAACAATTATGATTCACTGTATCGCTGCTGCACTTTTCAGTAATAATTTAAAGCCACGTTAAACGAGCTATGATTCTATGCGGACCGAGTTCATCACTTCACATTACTTTTCGCTCCATTCAGACATAGCATTTCCATTTAAACCTGCTGTTGGCATCTGTAGAACCAATCAATAACTCAGCAGTGTGTTATTTGCATGGTAACTGATGTGGAGATGATAAAAAAAAAAAAAAAAAGCTTTGGAAGAACAGCGATTTTGCCCTTTGACCTGTTTGGGGAGAATGAATAAAAGAAGAATCCAGTGACTGTGCTTATAACCGCTTGACTCTGCACACAGGAATTGAGGGCAACGATGTAGAAATATTTCGACAAGTGTGTAGTGTTTTCCCCCAATCACTTTTTTTTTTTTTTTTTTCTGAAGGAAAACAGATCGATATGCCTCACTTAGGAGACTCTCGGGATATATTACTTGCCCGTGACAAGAAGCTCCAAAGCCAGGGCTATTGCCAAGATTTCAAGGATTCAAGACAAATTTGTGTCTCACTTCATAACATGCCCTTCAGAGCTGTGTGAATTTGAATACATACATATTAACAAAGAATATTTGTTCACGGACAGACTTTTCTGATATCCCACTCACTCCATGCCGTCTATTGAGATTTGAGTTTGACCATTTATCACATTATAAATGAGACAGTGATGGAGGACGCTGAATACTGAACTGTATAACTTAGTGAGTTTCACTTGAGGATAAACAATAATATCAGCACTAGATCCTTCTACAGTGTCAAAAGCAGGGATGGGCCAATGTTTTAACTTTTGCTAAAATTATTAGGAGGAGATACTGAAAGCAATATCTCGAGATATGTTTCTATGAGTATTTCCTTTGTCAGCTACCAGAGACTGCTTGACTTTATCCTTTTGTCCATCACTGTACAGAAAACACAAAGTGGATATGAAGCCATATGGTACTCTGAACCCTCAAACTGCTAAATGCTTCATTTTTCACACTTGCATGAAGCCCGTTGTATTACAAATTTATTTAGCAAAAGGTTGAGCTTCACGCTGTAAACAGGACATTATATGCATATTTAGGCAATTTAACATCCACCAACTACGACGCCTTGTCTCTCCTAATAGACCACAGCATTTTCATCCCCCCGCCATTTGAAGATGTGACCCAGGATATGTTGCCCTATTAGAAAGCAATAACGGATAAATTGCTTTGCAGAAGTATAATAAAGGAGCGCTGTGAAAGACTGCAGGCGCTAAATAATTTCATTTTCAATCGTTCAAATATGACACATTATTAAAATTTAAAAGCCAGTGTTTTTTTTTTTCTTTATTTATTCATTTTTCCTGACCTGCAGGGTATTTTTGTGTTTATTTATGGGGAAATATCATCTGCAAGTCTTACTCAATGCTCAGACGTTAGCCGTCAATACATTTGCACTGAGTCGAGTTATGCGCTTCACGCTTGTTTCCTGTCATGCACAAGCTCCATATGAACACAGATGTGCATTCATGCTTCTCACACTCAATTTAGCGTGAAACGTGAGCCAACTTTCAGACCTCGGACTAATGACTGTTGCTGTGCTGTTTAATGTACAGGTCCTGCTGTTAATGTGATGTGATGGGCATGTGCTCCATGTGAACGAAGACATACTAGGACGTCGGCATGTATGCCTTGTGTGATTTGATTACAGATGCGTACTTCTGGAGTAGTCAGTTGATGATCCTTGTCATATGGTTTATAAGAAAATGTAACATTTGAGTGTTCCTTGCCTGTAACCCCACACGCTAAGTTAGCTAATTAATAACGCGCTCCTTGGCAGCAACTTGGTTACTCCTGTAGGTCGAATGCTAGTTAGCCGAGCATGTTAATGATTGCAGCTGACATTAGACAAACACGCCATTTAATCTGTTCCTTATGCGTTTGTGGTTTTGGTTTTGGAAGAGCTAGAAAAAAAAGCGAATCCACACTCTTTAAATTCCAAATATTACTTGATAGAGTCTCATGTACACAGCTAAAAAATCAGTCACGGTTGCTAAAGCTGTGATTGGACTACTGCTGTTAGGATGACGTGTTCTTACGGAGGACTTACAGCATGTTGACTGTGTGCATTGATTCAGGTGTATGCATATATATATATATGTGTGTGTGTATACCACTGACATAAGTAGTATTTACATAATACTAAAAACAAGACTGATTGGGAATGTGATTCTGATACAGCATTTGTGTCAAAATACCTGTACCAGCAGCATGACATTTAAGCACATTTTTAATAAAAACGGTCATAAAATTGTAATCACTTTAGTCCACTAAATCTGAAAGGATGCTTACAGTGGATGTCTTCAGCTCGCCTTATTCCCAAGCTCACACACTGCTTCCATCAAGTCATTTGAATTTCTTTTTTTTAGTGATCGTCAAAGAAACTGTCAGCATCAGCTTGTACGGAGGAAATCGCTCAAGTGTGCTGAGTTATTGGGGCCATTTGCGGCGAGCGTTAGTGCATGGATACAGGCTTGGATCGCTGAGGTATGCTTCAATCTGAAAAATGATTTGCAGAGTCAGACCGAACAGAGGACATTTCTCCATGTCACTTCACTTAACATGTGGCCTTTCCATCGTGTTGACAGGGCCCTGCATTTGACACAATGTCTGCTGGGAAAGTTGTGGGGGAAAAAAAATCTGCTGTTGTCCTCACTAAAGCTTAATTAAAAGCCATGTGGTATTTAAAGGCAACACTGAAAAATACTGCATCAGAGCAACGAAACACGGGCAATGAAATGTGTTACTCTGGACTGAATGTGGCTTTCACCGTCAACTGTACATAGTGCTTGACATTGTCCTTTGATATCACATCTGCTTTATTGTGCTGTTTTTAGTTAAAGTAAAGTACTTCAATTATCTTCCCTCTGTCATAGAATTGCAATCCTTGTAATGTCTGCATTGTGGCTAAAGCACAGTGGTTGTTTACTGTGGGCATGGACATATACAGGGAATGGTTTTTGGCTGATGTCTGATTTAGCTCTGGGGATTATGTGAGGTCAAAGCAGATGCCGCTTATATGCAGATAAGGCTGCAGCAGCTGAAGCAGAAACGATTGCAATTCACGCTTGTGGGCTTTTTCTTTACACATTTTAGACAACAGAAATGGGAGCACAGCAGTACATGTTGCCATCATCAATCACCTCAGAGACCCAGTCACTGTGATGTGTCAAAAAGGATGAAAGGCATGATTTTCAATGATAGGGCTGTTAAAAATGCAGACTCCCGAGTAGATGGCATTAGGGTGTGTTGTGGTAGGAGGTGCCAGAGCTGAACCAGCGTGGAAACTCATCTCACATGTTTACATACACCTAGGAATCCAGGTTATTACGGGAAACCAGGCATGGCGAAAGGAAATCGGAACATTTTTACTTTAATGATTACATGCACATGGTCAGCAATTCAATTTCTCTCTGACACAGCACCATATATTTTCTATTTTCAGCTGTAGTAATACACATCTGGTGCTGTTGTGAGAATTGACAGCAGCAGAGTGGTGAATGGAGGGGGTCAGACTCCAAAAAACTATGATGCCCCATGTGCATCGTAATGAAGGAGCAATTTCACCCTGTGTAATGTCATTACTAGTTTTTTTTTTATCAGCACTGGAGCTCTATGGCACAGATGGATAAGATATCAGGCTTTTGCTACGTAGACAATATTTGTTAGTAAAATCACCTTATTGTTGCTTTTGCTCTTTTACTGACTGTAACAAAGCACAGATGTGTCTTTAAAATATGGGACCACAATTTTGCATTTAAGGTTTTTTGCCTTAATGACCATATAAATATATATATTTTCTCACACAAATGTAACTCTCTTTCTCTTGGCTGCATCACATTACTCATTTTTCAATCTCAGTTTTGAAGCCTCTCAAACTCAAGATGGGAACAGGTTTTTAGAGGGAAGGCAGCCCCTGTACTGGGAGTGCTAAGTCATCTGTTAATCAGAGACAACCATAATTATGCTAGTTGTGAGGCATTTTCCTCATTTCTCAATTTGTATGCCAAGAGTTGCCTAACTATATCCATTCTGAAATGACATGAGCATTGTGGTGTTGGCCGCTGTTGCAATATTTCCACCCCTCCCAATGGACATATTGGGTAATAAATATGAGATCCACCAGTACTGTCTCGCACAGATGATGTTATTAGACTTGCCAGCCTGAGGCATCAGCTGTGTGTATTGGACGTCTGTCAAAGCACAGACCTCCCTTCCCCCCACTCCAGACTCCCCGCTGTGCTGAAACCAACTGGTCCTGGAATTGCATGCCAAACTCGTGTAGAGTTCCAGAGACCCCGCTTTGCTCCGTGTCCAAGTCAAAAGAAAGAGTCTGGCATTGAAATAGACTCCCCTACACTCAAGATATAGTAAAAAAAAAAAAAAAATCCTTTGCCTTGGCCAGCTTCATTGGGGAACCAGGGTGGGGTGGATTGCAAAGGGGTTGTGTGGGTAGGATATAGTTTCAGAGTTTGCTTTAAAGGTGGTCTCCCACACATTCCTGGTGGCCTGTTGTGCAGGTTGAATAACATTCCAGCGTTGGATTGATACAGAAATGAAATGAGGAGAATGAAAAGAGAAAGGATGGAGGGGTGGAAAGTCACCTTCAGTGGAGCTTTGGGCACCCCACCGTAAGTATGGGATCAAGGTGGCTGACAGGACTCCCCAGAAATGGAGTCTGTAGTTCTGTCTGAGAGGGTGTAAGGTTTTGGATCAAAGAGGATCATCAGTGCTGTAAAAAGAACCACTGTGAGATTGGCAAAAGGATTTGACACACCACGACTCAGCACTACAGATGGGCATCACGGCATCACATTTTTCTCACAGTCTCAGATTATTTTTTTAAATGCAGGATTTTCTCTATAGATCCACAATAGCAGCTGTGAAGCATAACTGCTTGAAGCTTAATGCTAACATCAACGTGCTAACATGCCCATATCATAATAGGGATGTTAGCATGCTGATTTTTAGTGAGTGTTATATTAACCACATTCACCATCAGGGTGGGAAAGGTTTTTTGCCCACTAGCCACAGTGGCAGGTAGATGCCCAATTTTACCATCCACTTTTTCCGGATTTCAAATTTATAAAAGAAAGTGCACTATTATATTTTGAATTGCTTCAATACATTATTTTTTCATAATTAAAACACATATTCGCTCCAAGGTTTTAAGGCAGAACCAACAATGGATACATTGTGCTTAGAGGTAAAGAGATGGTGGAAGGTTTCTTTTACCATCTTCAGAGTTAATGATGATCTACAGCCACCATGGTTACCAAACATGTTCACTCCTGAACAGATTTCTCAAGCCCAAAACTGCATTATTATGGCATACTTAATAAAAGATACACAGTTGTGGATGAAAAACACATTATTCATTGTAGATGGATACGATAATCATCCTGGTATCCTCAAATTATCTGAAATGTCAACCTCATGGTGGCGCTAGAGGGAATATTGGTTGATCACTAAAGTCTTTTAACCCTTGTATGGTATTTGGGTCAAATTGACCCATTTCAAATTTTTAGACAAAATGGTACAAGTTAAATTTTTTTCTACCTGAAAATCAATGGCCTTACCTTATTTTCAGTGATTAACGTGTATTCCTGACTCAATTCAGAAAATTATTCCAGATATGAACACTTTTTCCAAGATAAGAATGATCACATAGTGGATTTTTAACATGAATTATAACCTTATGACAAAAAAATCACACACACACATTTTTAACTGTGTGCTAGTAGAGACTGATTGCATCCCCTAAACATATGTTATCTCAATCGTTTGAAATTGAGATAAGGACAATATTTGTTAATAGATTATGAAGTAAAATTTGATTTCAGAATTGTTTTTTAAACCCCAAATAAGTCACGGGTCAATTTGACCCGAGGGATACAAAGAGGTCCCGAAAATGAAGACAATACAAGGGTTGAAAGGACAGCTAGGTGAGAAAGGGGGAAGACATGCAGGCAATCGTCACAGGTTGGATTTGAGCCCTGGACCCCTGCATCGAGGCATAAACCTCCCTGTATATGTGCGCCTGCTCTACCCACTGATCCAACCCGGCTACGGGGATGTAAGATATACATAGAGCAACTGTGTATTTGTCATAGAGTAAGTGTATGCACGTCTTCCAGTGTATCCCAGCTGCCAACAAACACACACTATTACCTTCTTTCAGAAGATCTGGGTGCAAACCCTATTATTATGCTTTCCAGTCCAGTTGTTGGGCCATACAAAACTTTTTTTTAAATAATTTGTATTGTCCTTTTTAAATTCTTGGACTAAAGGCTCTTCCTCTAACAGTCTGTGGTCCAATGTACAGTATGTGTACATGTGTGTAAGCCCCAATCACAACACTGTAAAATCTATGGTTTACAGTCTGTTTTTGTACTTTGACATTCGCTAACTACCCCCCCAACCATTATGTGGCTGCATCACCCTGGAAGACCTCCGCTTTCAGATTTAGAAAGGTTGCCTGCTGAGTCCAACCCAGACACATTCAGCTACTCAGCCAAGAGACACAGGGCAAGGTCAATGGATTGTGTGTGTGTGTGTGTGTTTTCACGCCACTACCCAAATTGTGTCCGCGTGCATCATAACACAAAGGCACACACAGGTCAGAGTGTGTCCTCTCCTCCCACAGTGTACTCTCCATCCATGCTCTGGTTTGACAGGTTACACATCTAACTAATTCCACACACAAAGCGGATAGAACAACCATCGATGGCATCAACATGGCGTTCTCTCTTTGTGCTCCCCAGTTCACTTCATTAAATCCCTTGTGTTTGCAGATTTGTACTTCAAAGTAAGTCGTTAATGACTTAATTAGAATTAGTCAGCATCTAGTGAAATTAAACCAGTACATCCTAAATGGCTTTTTTTTGTGAATAGCTCAGCGTGAGCGCCCATGCTGCTGAGGCTATTACACAAGGACAACATTAGTTGGAGTTTATGCATTGCTGATGCAAATCTCCATGTCTCACTTGTTCTTTTTCCTTCACTTACAGTGAATATAACATACATAGTGGGCTGTATGGGGGAAAAAAGTATATCAAGAAGACGAATAAAAAGCTTGCTTAACATTCAGTAGACATTTAGTTTAAAGTTGATATACCCTAACACCGGGGGGGCCCCGGCTATCTCCTCAGGTTTTAGAACTCGTGGTAAGACCAGGCACCTCAACACCAGCCGTGATTTGTCAGACCTAAGACTATTTGCTTCCACAAGAGAGGAAAGAACTGCTCTCTTTGCCTGAAAACATGCCCCATGAGGATATTTGCCCAGACCAATCAGACTTTGATCAAACTCCATTCTATAATCTGAGTTAGGGCTGAGATACTCCACGAGCCCAAGTTCTCCACACTTCTTCCGTGCGTTACTCGGCAGGCACTTCTTCCCTGTGGCTTGGAAAAAACAAAATGCCCAAAACAGATGATTATCTTTTGAGCATTCTGTGATAAGTTGGATTCGGAAGACAGGAGGAAGAAGCGTTGGCAACCAGGGTGCCTTCTCGGGGCGACCTGAACCGCAATGATTCGGAAATTGTTGGATCTTGGCTGGGCCGGCAGCTGTTTACCAGCCTACTAAACGTCTTTTCTCAGCGGTCTGCATGGGTTGACTGTGAGATGTGTAAATATCAACAATAGACAATTTAACCTATATTTCTCTGAATACCTTGTAATAGTTGTGAACTTTTGAACATTGTGAGTTTCAAGTCAGCCCCTGAGCGAGCCGTCAGGCATTCACGGGTTTATACTCAATCTTCAATCGATCACTCCAAAGCCAGGTCACTGAGGACTTAACAAGGCAAGCCTTCTCACATTTCAGCAAGCATTTTCAAAAAAAATCGGCCGGACAACACAAAAGGAGCCTACAAAGCAATTCACCGCGGTGACCCTTGACCCAACTATGTTTGGACGATTACTTACCTTTTAAACACCAGGTGAAAAGGAACGTCTGCCTGTCTGATTCAACGAGGGAATGGATGATATTTGACCATAGAGAACAAGTGGTTGGAGT
Organism: Percina caprodes; assembly: GCA_013375575.1. Classification (NCBI taxonomy): domain Eukaryota; kingdom Metazoa; phylum Chordata; class Actinopteri; order Perciformes; family Percidae; genus Percina; species Percina caprodes. The sequence goes on along the minus strand of JABXJD010000214.1, from coordinate 681,968 downwards.
ATTTGTGCTGTTTTTCTCCTACATTTCCCATCCTTTTTAATGTTATTTTTGAGGCTTGTACATTGATGTGCTACATTCAAAGGCTTTTGTAAGTCAGTTAAATCTAGTCAGGCTGATTTACTCTCATTCAGGTCAAAGCTGCTTAGAGTACTGGTATATTATTAACTTTAAAGGGTTACACAGAATACGACTCATTCACTCATTATAAATATATTTGAAATAACAATGGAACAGTTATATATTGCAATATATACAAGGAAATAATTTCTAAATTTTTATATATATATATATATATTAGTTAAAGTGCCTTCGGTGGAGTGAAAAAGCTAGACAAAGAAATCTTTAAAAGAATGTATTTCATTGTTAGTGTTGGTGAATCAATAATGTCTTGCAACAAAACACCACAATATATTGCTTCATCGATTATTTCTTCCCCCACACCCCTCTCATATTGATATTTGCACATTCAGGAACATTGCTAAGACCAGAGCATTTCCCACGATAAAAGGCAGAGCAAGTTCAAACAATAGATGTTTTGCCTGAAATGTCAACAATAAAAGGGTCCTTTTTGAGTGTTTGAGTGGAAATTTAATTTCACGAAATGTTACGGGTTGAATTATATCAATGAGACAAATCTAGAATGATACATCAATGAGGGAATTTAGGGAATGAGGGAGTCAATTTGTTTCTGTAACTTAAAGCCAGATTGTTACTTTGTAAAGAATACATATTGCATTTAATGTGTTACTTATGAAAGGTTGAACTCATAAGCAATGAATACGCCCTTCTTCTTCTTCTTTTCTTAACATAATGAGGGGTTTTCCTGCTCTACAGCCTTACTGAGTCTGGTATGACAGATAATTTATAATGGCTAATGTTAGAAGACTTTTTTGTTCACACAACAATTTATCTGCAATAAATGAGGAAACCCCCTGCCGAGCAAAGAGTGACGCATGATCTAAATTAGATTTGTGTTTCTGACTTCCCTCCCTGCTTTCCTCAGTACATTTCCATGTTAATGTACACCACTTATTTCCAGTTTATTCATTTACAGTACATGTATGAATTGAACATTTAGTGGCCATTGATGGATACAGAAGTATACCCACACACACCTGCCTTTTGTTGAAACCACTATATCCTTCAGGATCTCCCCCCCCCTTCCCCTCTCCCTCTCCCATTTGCCTCTAATTGAGCTGTGAGTCCAGTCCAGGTGGAACCTATTTGAATTCCCTGTGGTCTTGACCAATGTGGTTGCCTGTGACACAGTCGTTGCTCTCATTTCCAGACCGTTTACAACATATTTTTACCATCGGTAACACTCCTGCTGCAATCATTATGCCACCTAGACACACCATAGCGATTTGTGGTCAAAAGCACTAACATAGAAATGCAGGACCAGATGTAAGGGAGAATTAACATTGTAATCAAGTCTGTATTGAGTGGCTGCAGCATGATACATAATGTTGAAAATGTGCATCACATTTGCCTAGCCAGGGATGCTCTGCAATTCATGTTTTAAGATTGCATTATATTCTGTGCACTTGGCTCAGCATTAGATAATGATATTGAAATGCATGCGCCATTGGGATCAGTGTTATTGACATTGGAATTTGCTGGACCCCTGATTCAGAGGCTGTGCTGAAATTGCTGTTGCTGTTTGTTTGTGTGCATGATGTGTGTGTGTGTGTGTGTGTGTGTGTGTGTGTGTGTGTGTGTGTGTGTGTGTATATGTGTGTGTGAGTGATTTCTTTTCTCCCTTCTCAAATCTGGCAGGGAATGAAGTGTCCATTGGAAAATTATGCAAATGCAGTTAGAGGGAAAACAAAATGCAAGGAAAGTGAGACCTAAAAATGTCAAATACAAATAAAAAAAGAAAATAAATGGAGGTGTTTTCAGAACAGATGCCCTTCAAACATGGCTCAGCCGAGTTCAGGCTGTGCTGAAAAATGATAGCAGTAATTAGAAAAATGCCCTGGTTCGGCTTTGTTTCACGTGTAAAAGGGTGTGACCTCTATTGTGTTTCTTTGCATGTTTTGGAGCTCATGGTTACAGAGCGTGATGTGGTTTGCACCTGTCCTGCGACCATGTGTTGTCCATTTTGAAAACAGTAAAGTGGTTAGTATCAGATTGAAAGTCATACCATTTAGTTAATCATTGGGAATTAACCAATTATCAGCTCATTCAGAAATATTCTCAGCTTCACCAACATGGATATGCAGTCTAGAGCCTCTGTAGCAGCTCTGTGTACTTATTAGGGGTGTAGATTCAGAAAATGTCACCATTCACTTCAATATTGATTTTTTAATTCATCCATTTTCAAAAAACGATACTCGATTTAAAAAAAAAAAAAAAAAAAAAAAAGATTCACAGTTTGTATATGTAGTTACTTTTCCCATGTATGTATGTACAGTATGAATGTATGTATGTATGTGTATATATCCATATTATTCATGTAGATTGAATTTCCCCTTGGGGATCAATAAAGTATAATATGATTGCAGTAGGCATACAAAAAAAATCAACTTTTTCTTTTTTACATTAAAAAAAAAAACATATGTTTTTGGAATACTATGAGTCAATTTTGAATCGGTAGAGCTTGAATCCCGATTTGAATACAAATGGATTGGGTAACACCGGGGCTGGGTTTGTGTTATCATGCTAATAGTGACATGCTAATGTTCATCTCAGTTTTGCATGCAATATGTATATCAAATTTTCATTGCAGTCATCCAATAGTCATTTTACTCATATCCACAAATGTGAACCCTAAGTCTAACTTGCCAAAGTAATTAGGATACATTGTCTGGAAACCATGAAGGTCTCCACACAATTGTGTGCCCATCTACCCAGTAGATGTTGACATATTTCACTGGAACACTCTTCTGGTGGAGCTAGATAAAAAAATAATGAGATCATGAGAACATTATCACAGGTTATAAGGAATCATACTGTGAATGTTGTGGTTATTGGGACCAGATTGCATGGCAAATCATCGAATAGTTAAAATAACTTCAGTCTGGACAAAAGTGGTGGACAGACAGACATTGCCATTCCTAGAGCTATGCTAAAAATGGTAAGACTGTGGCAGAGAGGTCATGTTTTTTCACCACATATCTGTCATACCAATTTGTATCTTGGAAAATTGCTCTTGTCAGCATAGAACATTGTCAATATATTGATGCCACTGTCTAAAAAGAAATCCATACAGGGCGTGGGATTTATCTTTGAGGTCACTTTATTTTAAATCTGTATGTTTTATGTTTCAAATATGTTTATATCTTATCTTTGTTGGTCATTTGGACATGAAAATATGGATTATTTTTGCCCTGACCAATGATGCTTAGGCCTCTGCAGTCATGTAATGTGTTGCCTTAGTGCTCTCATTCAAAATCAAGCCTTGCCACAAAATAACTTAATGTGTTTGTGGGCACTGAATGCCAATTACTCCTGGAAGGTGCTTAATGGCCAACAGATAAGGTTGTCATGGTAACCTGCCCACCTGAGCCCGGACCGAGTGACAGTTCTTTCTGGACCCCTTAACAATTTCTGATAAATGAATGAGAATACATAATATTCTTCACAGAACATGCATTCAAGCCCAAACTACTCGCATGACATACACGAAGAAAGAATACAAATAATATTAATAATATTAATAATAATAATAATAACAGGGCTGTTCAAAGCTCTCTTTGTACTTTTTATTTATTTTATTCAGAAGATTCTGTCTTGTTGTCTTGTCTAGAAATGTAAGCCTAAGAGTAGATGTACTTAGTTACATTCCACCAGTGTTGAAATGATATAGAAATGGATATTGTTGATTTTTATTTGACACAGTTTTTATTGAGTTCGGACCTTTGCTGGGGGCATTTTAGTAACTTTGAATCTCTGCACCATAGCAACAGCAGCTGAAGTGAACGCTGTACGTTGGTTTTGCTCACTGCAATTCATGACCTTCACATATCGGCTAATATTTTCATTTACATCTTTGTCTCTCTATTTTCTGTTTTTTTTTTTTTTTTAACCATCTATAAATCTATTTAATCCATCTGTCCCCATTTATATCACTGATTTCCCTGTCTCTCTCTGTCTTCCAACCCTCATATCCTCCATCCCTCAATCTTTTACATTCCTCCCTTTCCCAATTTGTGATAATTCATCCCGCTCTCTTTCCTGTCCCCGCCTCTTCCTCTTTTTCTTCCTTTGTCTGGGATCCATTTGTGCTGCATTAGGCAAGATATGCTGAGCGAGAAAGACAGGGAGGATAGAAAGAAGAAGGACTTGGAAAATGGATAGTGTCTGAGCTTTGCATTATAATGGAGAACTATCTAAAGGCAGATTTTCCCTGCCTTTAAACGACGCATCTATCTGCCTTTATTCACCCAACTCTACGTCCGCTCAGGCCTATGTGCTTTTATTTCCCTCCCTTGTGGGAATGCAAACCATCCGTATTGTATGCTTGTGTACTGTTAAATATGCTAATTTGTTTTATTTTTTTTTTTGCAGCCAGCTTCTTTCTTTTTTTTATTGTGTGTGTGTGTATGTAATTTCCTCTAATGGATTGTGTTTCTATTGTCTTGTAGTTAAGAAGTGTTTTGTGTGTCAGGATGGGTTGCAAAGCCTTTGTGCACAAGGAGGAGGGAAGGTCCCATTATTTAACCCAAGCCATCAGTCACACTCAACAAGCCTATCATACAGGACCATTCAGAGACTGTGCAAGCTAAAGTTAGCGCTATTATCTGCCTGTCACTGGCTAGCTGTGTTCGGGTCCCTTGTGGAAAAACCAATTGTATGAGTGAATGCCTTGCTGCTCACGTTGTCAAGCTTCAGGGATGCACACAGTGCCTTAAAAGAGCCCTCTCCTTTTACCTTCAGTTATTTTTTTATTTTTTTACACCTTTCAACTCGTATTAGAAAGCATGATTTTGACATTTAGTATTATAACATTGACCGCTCAATCTTAAACCATGAGCAAGGTTGCCAAGCCCAACCAAGTGAAAAAATAATCTTTAACTCTAAAAGCAAAGGATCATCTCGATTTTAATCATCTCAGCTCATCTCCTAAGATTTCCGAGCGAGCGCTCATCAATCAAACTGTATGCAGACAGTGTGCTTGATTAATATTCATTTTATACGAGACACTTCATTTGCATGAACACACTGTCTGTCTCATAAAAGTCACCAAGCCCTCCCCACTGGCGTGATAAGCATCTGGACATGAAACCGTTGAAAATCGCCGACATGGTACTTAACCCGGCAACATGATCCCACTTCATTACATAGTGTTAGTGGGAGGGCTTCAAGCAGGCGGGAGTAGTATTATCATATTTATCATATAGCATATCATCTGACGCACCGACACAACGGCCGGTCTTTCGGCAGGAAGGGCAGTCGGACTGACACCAACGTGGATTGGTCAAACGCGTCACGTGGGTCTGGCTTCTCCGGAATTTCAAAACCAGACCATCATGGCGGCTCGTTACGATCTCACATTTTATGAAATTAGTTCACCGAAATGTGTTTCTGAAAACATTTTAAGGGAGAAATAGGCCGCGCGGTTCCCGATTCTGTCTTCATTTCAGATCGACGGAGGTCTGTTTAACCCTCCTCTTGTCCTCGGGGTCAAATTTGACCCTTTTTAAAACAATTCTAAATCAGAAATTTGTCTTTCCTTCAACCAAATTGTAAAAGAAAATAACGTGGATGGTTCCATACGATGCTCCTCACAAGTTAAATAACTGATTAGTTCACTACTTTCATTGAATTTGGGTTTTTTATTTAATAAAATTAATTTAATTTAGCATTTTAAGAAAAAAAGATTTAAGAATACTGGAAAAAGTGACAGAAAAATAGGGAAGAACAACAAAAACGCAGAAATAATCCACAAAAACATTGTAAATAGTAAGAAAGCTCTTCGGGAAAAGTTAGAAAACGTCAAAAAGTGACAACAAATGTCGGAGAAAGCTTCAAAAAATCAACTTTGGGAAAAACGACAAAAGTTTTGACCCAGAAAAAACTAAATGTCTGTCTACGGGAAGACAAAACGAGGGTTAAAAGATTTTCGTCAGATTTTGAGAGACTCTAGTCACGCTCATCCCGGGATTGGTCATTGAGTCCGACTGCCCACCTTCCAATTCAACGTGTCAAACCGGCCCAAATGAAGGCCGCCGGCCCCTCTGAACACACTCGAGTCACCGAGGTCGCCAGACTGTCCGACGGCCGATAATCGGGTTGGTGTGTCAGGGCTTTTAGTACGTACCCATCTGATAACATTGAGGATCAAGTTTCACTTAGTTGCAAAACCATTTTATGGAATCATGTTTGGTTTCCTCAGGTCAGGAAGTGACAAATGGAGAAATGCCCTGAGGTGGAGAGGTGCATCAGTGTGAAGGCTATCTCACCACTTCTGTTAGGGTTACAGAGATGAGAGAGAAATCCATATCTCTCATTTAAAAAGGTTTAAAATGAACATGTACAGTCACAGCTGACCTGAGAGTAAAGATAGATAGATAGATAGATAGATACTTTATTCAACCATAACACTACAAACACATACTGTATACGCACATATCACACATAACTAAGAATAAAAAGAAAATTGAGAAAAGAAAAAGAAAAGTGTGAGAGGAATCATCTGAAGAGATTTTTCCGACATGTCCAGTTATATTTCAGGTAAAATCGTCTTGAAATTAAAAACCATCTGTATAACAATCCTATAAATAAAGCTGGAACAATTACTTGATTAATCAATTAGTCAGTTGACAGAAAAATAATCAAGTTTTTTTTTTTTCGGGCTTTAGGAAAGTGTAACGGGAGTGTAGGTCATATGATCTTGTTAAGGAGCTACAAGTACGGCCTGGCAATATGATTATATACAATGTAAGGCAATAACAACTGTGGTTTTATTGTTGGCAATGATACAAATCCATAAGCAGGACTGCTTAATGACAATATTGGATTCACAGGGTTTTCTCATTAGTGTGTTGTAATATCAAAATATTACAGGTATTTTATTCCCTGGTGTAAGAAAAAACATACATTTAGTTATTGTTGTGATATATGTGTATAGTCAATTTTAAGATACATATAGCATGGCAAAATAGATTACCCATTTCACCCACCCCTAGCAACAAATAAACAGGATGTTTTTTGTATGTTGCAACGCACAGTCAAACGATGCTGTGCCAGTTCATTACATGAGGAAATGGAAAAAAGCATTCGGATTCATGCATTTCAGTGAAAGTGAAAAATAGTAGTCCCAATTATCACTGGGGCTTTATGACCCCCCCCTCCTTTCTTTTAAAAGGTCTTACTGTCTTTTCAGAACGGATTTGGCTTGTTCTTCTAGAGCCAGAGCAGTGCCTTCAGCAATCACAGTAGAGACACCGACTCGTATGCAAACTTGTAGTTGTGTATTTAAATATGAAAAGTATATGTAAAAAGCATGAAAAACAAGTGGCATACTGTCCTTTACTTCTGGTAAACTCTTTTACTCAGGAGTTAGAGAGGGAAAAAGAAAGAAAAGGCAACCAGAGACAATTTACAGCATGAAGGAAGGCTTGTATGAAATATATGAATTGGCCCTCAACGGTTTCCCATGAGATACATTACACTATAGTGGTGACAGGTAATGCACCAAATGCCAAGGCACACAGATGATTTTGTTCATTTGTATTCAAGTCACACAGTCACACATCATGCCTAATTTCAACATAACACATTGGAATCTCACCCAATTCGAGGAGCACAGGAGTGTTATCAATGTCAAGATAGCGGGATGTTTTTTAGTAGTAAACAAGCAGAGCCAAACATCTTCCCGTGTAGCTTTTAACGCTGAAATCATCAACAAACACCTTTACAAATAGGTGATTTTGTCATTTGCAATATCACCACACGGGATTAATGACTGCATAATTTGAATTTACATGTGAGATGTATTGTCTTTGTCATTTATTTTATTTTATTTTTTTCATTTTTAGTCTCAGTTTCTCCCAAACTGCATAATTTGAATTTACATGTGAGATGTATTGTCTTTGTCATTTTTTTTTATTTTTATTTTTTCATTTTTAGTCTCAGTTTCTCCCAAGCGCCTTAAATGTAGCCTTACTTTAGGATCCAACTTACAGTATATCAAGCTAATTCCATTCCAGGTTCCATTTCCCTCCATTTGTCTTTTTCTCCGAGTCACGTCATTGCTGCGAGACAACATATTCCCCCCCAATTCATTAAATCTGTCAGGTTTCATCTGCGCCCCTTTGGCACACACACACACAATTACTAAAATAGCAAAAACAACTACATCACTGATTAGAGAAAAAGTTGTTCTGCAGGAAAGAGCGAGTTATGAAAAAGTCTCCTTGATGTGGCTAAGAACAGAGATGCGGTCGCTGCTCTTCCCCCTAAATGTTGGCCAACTTATCTAAGGGAGTTATCCTAAATCCCCCTCAGAGTACCCTTGAAACGTCAGCACCATGATGTATCGCAAGGCTCCTTTTGGAATACAAGACCAGTTGGCAATGCCGGACTACTGCTGTCTTCCTTTCCTTTTTTTTTGTTTTTACTCCTTCTTTTTCTCTTTCTTTTTTGCATTGAACTGGGTCCAAGCTCCTCTCATAAATATGTATTTTATAATGTGTTTTTTTGGCAATTGATAGCAGTTCCTGTACCTTAGCCCACATGTTATTTTTTTTTTTTTTTGAGAGAGAGCAAATTAACAACTGTGATAGTGAAGTGTTTTTCATTTTATGTGATAATTTCTAAGTAACACCTTGTGCTGTTAGATATGGCGCATCAAGTCTCACTTACACACACACACACACGCACGCACACACACACAGATGCCTGCACATGGTGATAACACATGGAGCTACAAATGCTCATTATCTTCTGCTATAGAAGCAGCCACTACACTATCCTGCTACTTGCTACATGCATTTATTTTGACACACGCCAAAAAAAAAGCCATATGCCAAAAATCATTTGGAAAACAGGTAAATATTGTCCTGTTTTGAAATATATTTTCCCCATTATGCTTTGAGTCTGTATTTTCAATTTAGAAATTGTCCTACAGCATAAACTTCAGGTCCAATTTGCCACTTGGACAGTGTTTTTGAATGTGTTTATTTCTGCAATAATGTATTTTTCTTTTCTTTTTTTGTCAAGGCAGTCACTGCATCTGATTTGATGTCATATTTAATTTATCTCTCCTGCCGCTGTCAGAGCATTTTGATAAAAGTGCTGTTTACTCACAAGGATATTACTTAGATCAAATACACTCTTTCACAAAGCTATTTGAATGTCTTAAATACCTGTCATCATATTTCTATATACACACGCACACACAAGGAACCAAGTCAACAATACAGTAGATGTGCTTTATGCGAGTTATGAAAGCTTGAGTTTTATTCACTCATGGTCTTTTGCCAATACTTTGCTGATGAGCACGCCAACCTTTAACCTCGTAATATTACCCAAAAGCTCTGTTTATGCAGATATCCATGATAGGCTTGCTGCCCTTCTCTTAAACCTATTAATATCTGCTCAATGAAATCTGATTGCTCTAATCTAGGATTTTTTTTGAATGGGTATTAAGAGTTGGATTTTAAGATGGGGAAATGTCACAGTGACATAGGAAGCATAACTCCATGCAGGGATGGAAGCGGACAATCTAATAAAAAGGATATAGGTGTATTTAAAATTCACTGTTGGTATCATTTGAGATTTTGATGTCAGTCGGCTTCCCCAGTGCCTTGTCAGTTGATGCAGAGCTCACGTTTTGACCTTTTGTAACTAGATTTTCCGCCGTCCCACAATGGAATTAACTCACCGTAATATTAAAATGCAGTATGGAATGCTTAATGTGCCAAGGATAATGCTTGTGTAGAGGATGGCGGGCTTTGTGAGCACTCTTTGGCTTGCATCATTTTGCAGAGATTATAGTTCTTCAGGAGATCATGGTTGATAGTGGATAATACAGGGGATTGGATTGCCCCTAATCATTAAAGCTGACTTAACCTTAATAGTTTGATAAGGATAATGCTGAGAATCCCATCAGAATATAGATGAAACCTTTTTTTTATCCCGATCTGACAACATTTTCTATATTCATACTTTGCTTATGGGATGTGGAGTTGCACATTTTCACGCATCGTTTTGTGAGCAGTGACACATCCTATGTGTGAGTCTCACAGCAGTCACAAGCCAACAATCACATTTGATGTTCATTCAATTCCTTTTTTTGTTAACAAGCAATCGCTCTGCGATGACGGCACCGCCGTGATCTTAGAGGAGGTGACTGGTAGCTTTGAGTGGATCTGGTAAGTCATTTTTGTTGACTCGAATTTTGGAGAGAAGGCTGCGAGCACAGTGCTTGTTTCTTAGGCCGTGCAAATACATTCACAGGTGCAACAGCTCAAGCTGTGAACTTATGGCTCATGACCACAGGAAAAAGAAAACACTGCCGCGTTTCTTATGTCAAGTACCATCAGGCCTTGCAAGAATACACATGCATGTGCAAAGACGTATACTCCACACACACACATAGCTGCCAGCCAAAGCCTAAAGCAGCGTGTGCTTTATCTCTTACTTCTTGTTTCTCTGTGGGAGTGATTTACTGGTAAGGTGGGGGAGTTAACACATTGATGTGCAAACAACAACAGAATATCCCAAAATACATTTTGCGGTTGGCAACGCCTAAGTGGTTAGTTGATCACACCAGATATGAGTTCAGCTGACTGGAGATTGAGCAACTTGCACCGTGTCACTTGATGACAACTTGAAACTCACGATGCCATAAGGACTGCGCGCAAGGAGGATAAAGCCAGGGTGCATCCATCTGTTGTTTGTTACTCATTCATATAAAGTCTTCTTTTCAGCTAACGTGTATGTTTATTTTATTTTTTTATGACAGATTTTGGACGGCATCTGGCGCCAGAGCAACTCGACTTGTGGTAGTGTTGGAATTGTGGCGCAGTGGAGAGAGCTGTGCCATAAAGAAAGAACCTGATTTGGGCATTTGCCAGCAAAAGACTGAACTCAACTGGGACCTTGAGCAGCGGGCGGTAAGAGGAGGAGGCCATGTGGACCGCACGCCTGCTAGTCCTTGCCAGCCTCTTTGCACCAGCCGCTCTGGGTGAGTCCCTCATTCATTAGATCTTGTGTGTGTTTGTCTGTAGACGTGTCCATGTGGACCAGCTGTGGGCACAAAAAAATACAGTGGCTGGAGAAAGTTTACACACTCAGGCTAAAGTTGATTAAAAAGAGGAATAAAAAACCCATCTTTTTGAAATTGATCTTAATGCCTTAATTAAAAAAAAATTAGGAAAATCCAACGTTTTAAAGACACCAATTTTCTTTGTGAATGCATAATGTATTATAAATAAATAAATGTTCTTCCTTAAGTATACACACCTCTATGTAAAATTCCCATAGAGGTAGGCACATTTTTATTGTTAAAGGCCAGTTATTTCATGGATTGAGGATACTATACAGCCTAATGAAGTTCCCTTGGCCTTTGGAATTAAAATAGCCCCCCCCCCCCATCATCACATACCCGTCACCATACATAGTGATAGGCATGGGGAACTTTGCACAAGATCATCTCTCAATGCAAATCAAATCAGCTATTAAGCTAACTGAAATAATACCATGCCGTGTGTGTGTGTGTGGGGGGGGGGGGGTTTAATTTCAAAGGTCAAGATCCATGAAATAACTGGCCTTTAAAAATAAAAATGTGCCTGCCTCTATGGGAATGTATACTTATGCCCCCTGTATTTTAAGGATTTATTTATTTACATTATTCATTCACAAAGAAATTGGTGTCTTTAAAATGTTGGATTTTCCTAATTGTTTTTAATTGAGGCATTAAGATCAATTTCCAAAAGTTTTTATTCCTCTTCAGCATGGGTGTGTAAACTTTCTCAAGCCACTGTACCACTGTGTATTTTATGACTGCCATGATTTGAAGCTGTATCAGAATGTCATCCTTTTGCTATTTAAGCGCCACATTCTGTCAGCCAGCTGCGATATTAAAAGCCTCTGACTTTATGTCCGTCTCCTTCTCGCTGTCTATCGAGCGGCTCTCGCTAATTAGCAGTATTTTTTAATTTAATTTTTAACTCCTTAAACTCCTAGCAACTTTTTTGCCACACTGTTCTTTTTGGCACTCTCTTGTCTGTTCCTTTCTCTGATTTTCGATCTATTTTTAGATCTGTCCCTCTTTCTCCCATCTCCGTCTACTGCTCTCCTGGCAATAAGAAATGAACTGAGATTACTTTCAAAGAATCATTAACACTGCTTTGGCTTTGTGGCGCGTGTTTAGTATAGCGAGAGTTGCAGGAGGAGGAGGAAAAAAAAAAATCTTTTATCATTTCACGCATTAAGATCTGAAGATGAAGATGCAAGGACCCTCTTTTCCCACCTCGCGGTAAACGGAAACCGCCGTAGTTTTGCAGAGTTTCCCTTTGGCCTTCTGTGAATTGTTTCAGAGGCAAACTAAATGAAGTAATTTAAATTCAGATTAAAAGAAATAAGTGGTGGTGGTCGGGCGCTTTGTGGAAGCGCGTGTGTGTTTGTTGTGTGTGTGTGTGTGTGTCTGAGTGAGATGGGATGGTTGGTCACAATCAACTAGATGTAGGGAGTGTTGGGAGTGGGGCAATAGCCCATAACAATGTTAATTTGATATGGCTCAAACCATTTATAGGAGATTTGAAGCTAATTGAATTGTTTTTGTCCTGCGATATTTACGCAGGGCGGAGGCAACTGGGTTCAACATCCAGTGCTAATGAAAGCACGCTTTCCAGCATCGTTAGTTTTGTCTTAATGCTCAAAAAAAAGGATATAGGGGACAACAATATGTCATGCATTTCTCCATTATAAGACCCACTAAGAAAGACCATGAGCTAGGTAGAGTACTGTAGGTTTCAACTGAAATTTTAATAAAATGATTGATTTGATCACAAAACCAGATAAAATACTTACTTGCTTTTGCAGCGCTAGCGCCCACAGCACTAGTGTTATCAAGAGGTTCCGTCCCCCCATCTTCAATGATGTTGCATGGACACAGTGCTGTTTGTGAGTGAGAGCTGCCGATGACTCAGTAGCTATTGAAATCGCATAAATGAAAAGTAACGTCTAGTGTGAATCATCTCTAGCTTCCACTATCCTTGTGGAATTAGTTAGCCAAGCTCTAGTCCTCATAAATATTTAAAGGTGGTAAAAATACCTGCTGGTGGGTTAATTTCTACCATTTTTAGTCTCTTTATTCAAAAATAATGTCATTTTCTCGCAATTTTTTCTCCAGTTGTGTTGTTTTTTTTAAAGACTATTTTTTGGGCATTTTTAGGCCTTTATTTTTACAGGACAGATGAAGACTTGAAAGGGAAGAAAGGGGGAGAATGACATGCAGCAAAGAGCCGCAGGTCTGAATTGAACCAGCGGCCATTGCGTCTGTATGTGCGCCTGTTCTACCAACTGAGCCAACCCGGCCTCATCAACATTGTGTTTTTGTTAGGTTTTTAATACCGTTTAATATATATATTATATATTATAGCATATATATATATATATAGCATATATATATATATATATATATATGCTTCTGAAACGTGTCCGCTCTAGACATTCTGTAATAGCCGGTTTATTTAAAGGAAGTAAGTTTTTGGCCCATTAACCGCACATTTAATATAGTCCATTTTAGTGCAGGTTTACTTTTTCCAAGCATAGTTTTCTGGATTGGTGACAGTATTTTCCATCCAGGCTTCCATTGCTTGTAGTCCATGTCAGAATAGTGTGAAAGGGTATGAAAAAGCAGTCTAAACCATTTGGAAAAATGATCAGCAGCAATGCATGCATGATTGTCATAAATGGGCTGAAACGTACAAAAACACCTACACAGTTATTCACATCAATCATGCTACTGTGATACTCATACCACAACAATCAATCAATCATTGATCCCATAGGAACAGGCCACATCCAACTGACACAGTCTAGTAGCTATGCTTTTTTGGTGCTGTAAGCAATGCCCTAAAGGAACCGCATTTGAGCTTGTCAGGCTTGTTTGAACACCATATTAAGTGGTTGACATCCCAAGTAAATAATTTGGCAAATTTACTAAGAAAATGTAATCATTTAACACCCAACCCTGATGCTATAAGCAGACACGGCCAGATGTTGCCAGTAAATTGTTCTGCAGCTGGGGAAGCGTTAGTGGGAATATTCACCACAATGTCATTGTGCATGTTGCTCCCTGAGAGTGTTGGAAATGTGTACTCCAGAGGATGCTGGCCTACTTTGGGATCTACAGTCCCTTTTGTCTATATACAGTCAGGCAGAGGCATGCACACACATGTGCACGGATGAATGGAATATAACACAGGAAATAGCACTTTATCTGCTCCTACTGTGTTAGCTAAGAGTCTGCTATTGAAGCTGTGCAGCGTCCTGCCCTTCTTTGTCTTTATTTGTATGTCAACACGTACCCAACTGTCTGACACTTTACACTTGTCTGAGGAAAATGAGGAATATTTCTGGACAAGCGTGCTAAGCCTGTTTGGGGTAGAGTTAAGTGTGTGTGTGTGTGTGGGGGTGTGGGTGTGTGTGTGGGTGCTAGACAAGTACTGTATAGCTAGAAAGTCTTGCAAGATTAATAAAAAGTTCTATCACAGATGCTGTCACTGGGTTGAAAAATAAGTAAAAGGCACCCTTGTCATTGTTTCGGTAACATTGAATAACAATGAAAAAGCAATGTCCCAAACACTCTGGCCATGCCTGAGCAGCACATAAATCATGCGCTTCTGTGCATGTAAAATGCTCCAGGAACGATTTTATATTCATTCCACTTAATACCACCGCACGGAATCGGAGATATAGCGTTGTAATGGATGGCGGCTGGTGGACCAATCCAAGAGATGAAAGCGTGAAGTCTGACACATATTTTTCATAGTCAGATCCAAGTGCATACATCAAGCCTGGAAGCAGATATTGCCCTGCCGGTATGGGGGGAGGAGGACAGACCTGTTTAGCATCAGTGTGTATTTGTAGGTTTTTGTAGCTCTCCAAACAATGTCAGGTAATTGGCAATTTTGCAAAAGGGGCTAAGAAAGAGTCGTAAAAATTAAAGTAATGTCCATTTTACTTTTGTCTTTCCCTTTCTTTCATTCATATAGCCCTGTAATCTCCTGCATATCTTACATAAAGTTGAGTTCAAGCCAACATACACCTTACCAACACCCTCTGTTGCTCACATTGAGCTATCAGCATCAATATTCTAAGGATACCGTAATCTATGTTGATGACGTTCCACTTCCAAGATTGCTCCGATGCCACAGGAAATTCCACCGGATGCATGTCTTTTCGCCAATGTCCGTTTCCTTCCGCTTTCTTTGTGTGGATTTCTGAGGACTCTGGTTACCTGGTCCTCCGATCTCTGCAGGGTCAATCCAGACAGCTAGCTAGACTATCTGTCCAATCTGAGGTTTGTGTTGTCACAATTAACATACACTTTTGAACATACATGTTCCACCAAAACCAGTAATCTAGAGCATATTTTTCTCCCATCCCGGAATGCTGTGTGGACTAGCCAGACCTTCCTCTGCGGCGTGTGGAGGATGGTCTTTCAACAACTAAGCATTATCTAACCAAACAAGGGCATTAAACTCCGTCGGTCTTACTGTTCCCGTACGGATCCACTTAATTAATCTCCTTGTGCCAGGGCACTGACTCCATCCGCCTAGGCATCCCTGGATTTGCCTAATTAATTAAACAAATGATTTATTTGAGCTCATATTTCAAAGCGGGAGAAAGTTCTTTGTAGAGCCTACTGAGGCATGTACTGTTTTGTTGTGACTGTGAGATGCCTCTTGAAGAATTGAAAATAAGCGTGCTTTGGAGTGGGTGGATGTCAATCATTCATTTGCAGCGGCATAATGTACAGTATAGGCAGATAGAGCACTTTAGTGCAGGGGTAAATTATATATGCATTTAAATGTGAAATTAGATTAAAAACATAACTTCAGCATGTCGATGTGCTCTTATGTGCAGGTAGTGTTTAGCATGATCACCATTTCATGCTAGTGTGTTAACATGCTTACATTTGTGAAATGGCAAGAAACAGCTGAGGCTGTACTTGGAACTGAAAATTTGAAAAGCTCTTACTTCCAGCCGCGTTTGTGGTTATCTTTTTAGAGCCCAGTGCTAGTTATTCACACTGGATAAGGCATTTGAAAATGCTTACGACACGCCTGAAATTGGAGCTTGGAATGTAGAATGTACTGCACATACTGGGACAGTAAATGTCACGGCAAGGCCACAAAAGTAGAAAACGGGCGCAGGCAGGAAAACATCAGCTTGTGCCCGTTGACAATAGAACATCCTCGGACACTGCACTTGATCTGTGGTGGCCTGAAAATATAGCACCATGTATGCATAACAGTATGTGATGATAACCATAATTCAGTCGAGTCTTAAAGTATAGGCATGATTAGACAACAGAGATACTTTAGTTGCTTTTGAGCACTGCAGGAGAGTTCTGACTTTGAAATGGTTTGAATAATTTTGTTTCTTGAGTTTCACATTGAAGTTTGATTGCTTTGAAAACGTTTTAGATACGATTTTTAAAAAATGCCTTGGGTTTAATGCTTTAACCGATTTTCTTTTATTTGCAACCCTTTTTTCCTGGAAATGGATTATGCTTGCCCTATAAGCTGCACAAGACTTCCTGAAAATAGATAATAGTTAAATTACTTAGTTTTGATGCCTACCCTAAGGGTGGCCTTAACAGCTGTCATTTGGTTGCCAGCTTTTATTTTTTTATAGCTTGTTTCTGAATGTCATTTTTTTTTTCCTTTTTGTATTGCAGTTTTAGAGTTTTAGTGGGTCCTTCTTTGTCAGGACATCTGGCATTATTTGAATTGAATTGTAAAATTTTAATTTAAAGTAAATATTCTGGGAGTCCAATTCACTTTTCTTTGTATGTAGTTCCAATTCTCACTTTCATGATATCCCTAGTTACACTTTGTGTGGCTCTTGGCATTGCTTGCAGAAATCCCCTTTTCTTTTTATGCTCTTCGGTAATGAGTGAAAAATCAATACCTGCTTGATATGGGGAATAAAAGAATGGCCTTTGCTGCCCATGGCACCAGTAGTGACTGCTTGACATTGCCAAATTGCTGTCAGAACTTGCAACCTAAGAGGAAAGCATGACAGCAACATTAAGAATGGCAGGGTGGGGTTAAATACCTCTGCATGTTTTATAGGTGTCCATACTGGGACCTCTGTATATCTTCCCAATAAATAAATTAGACTCCCCATTCATTCAGCCCGGTTGCAGGCATAATTTGGTAAGCGCTGAATGATGCCATTTAAAGTGGACTTGCAGCTGGCCGAATGGTGTTTAATGAGGACAGATATTGACAGCAAGGTCAAGTGGCAGTGGAAGTTAGTTTACATTAGGCTGCATAATGTGCGCGTGTGCGTAGTGCACGTGTTTGTGATGTCTGTCGGAGTAGAGAGAGCATTGCTGAGTAACCTCGCAGACCAGCTCACAGGGCAAAAAATGGAGGGCGTGAAATACCACAGGGTTTCCCACACTGCTTAACAGCAGGGGTCAGGCAGTAATTTGGGGTGTGGGCGGAATGTGAGGAGCAGGAAGGGCAAACGGACAGCATGCAGAGACACAATGCAGCAACCTATGCTTCGCTCAGTTTATGAAATTAATTACTTTTTCCATCCCTACGGTGAAATCAATACGAGCAGCATATGCTTTGCATCCCTGGCCTGTACTTGTCCACTTACAGTACATGTTTGTGTATTTGACATATTTGCATTGTGATGACACATGCTGCTGCCGAAGACTGGTCAGATGCTAACATGTTGCAATGTAAGACAGTACAGTGCTGTACATATGCAAATGTATCAGCTTTGTAAAGCTTTCACACTCATGACTGAGGGTCTGACAGTGTGAGTGAAGCACAGTGAGGCTGTCACCCCCAACCCCCCCACACTATGATGAATTGTTGCAGCAGTAGAACATGATTACAATACATGCCTTGAGGCCATACTATATGCATAGTTGCTAATTACTTAGATTAGCATCTCCCGTTTATAAACCACATGTTAATGGAATGCATTGATATCTAGATGTATTATGTGTGTGCGTGGGGGGGTCTATCTTTCTATTAGGCCTATGTCAGAAGATTAAATGTATATATCTATGTTAACAGTCCAGGATCGCAGACACATTGGTAACAATGTGATATACCGCAATTTGATACATGCTACATACATGATTTAGCTGCTATTAGGATTGAATTCTTTTTTACTTTTTTATAATAAAACATTAAAAAAAACATCAAGCGATTCCTTTAAGATACAATTGCGTGTGATTATGACTGCACAATGTTAATACTTACATGGTGGTCTGATATTTCTTTTAGAGTTGATAAGTATGACCTGCTGCAGGCAAAGGAATGCAGAGAGAGGACAGAGTTACTTGGAAAGATTATTATTATTAACATTTCTTCTGAATGTCACACAAACTTTGGGTCAGAGCTGTGGTTGTGTAGTGATATACCCAAATATTACCTTTTGTATCATTTTAATAATAATTAATACTAATAATTAGTATTTACACCCCTACTATCTATTTCTCTAGCTATCTAGCTCTATCTGTGTCTGTCCGTCTTTCACATTAGCGAGACTATTGATCAAGTTGTACTGTTTTTTGGCATTGATCGTGACATTGAGACATGCAGATCTTATTTCAAGGGAAGCTCCCTACTTCAGCTTATGTAACATGTTGCCTGATGGCCACACGGCAGCAAACAGTGCATTGCTTTGCCAGTAGCCCCAGATGAAATACACTGGCACTTTCTGTTGATCCACATAGACCAAATAATGGCATCCTATCACCAACCAGAACAAGAAATCACGCTCAAATGGAGACCACATTCTTTAAATACGTCTATTTAACAGTACAATGAGGGCACCTTTCATTTGCACATTGTCAGTCAGATTTGATTATAGTCTTGAATTGTTTGATGCATGAGGCATTGACGCTGTATATTGAATAATTTAGGATGCATTTGGGGTCATTAGAGATAGGCAGAGAAAAAATGCAGGTGCTTTCCTTAGTACATCTCCGAGGACGGGGTGAAGCGAAACCACCTTTATTTCATCAACAAAGGCAATCGTGGATCAGGATTAATTAGTTGTTTTCCTTTTGATCTCTTTCTTTTTCTCATGCAGCTCTTGAGCTATCAGGTTGACTTTTAATTTATGCATTCACAAACAAAGAATACTGAGGATCTAAAACCTTTTGACTGAAACTAAAGTTCACCACAGCCACAATGATGGGCAAGATGGTGTGTGACCGTGCGCTTTCTTCCCTCAGCTTTGACGTTGAATACACCAAACATGCACAGTAACTGGTGATTTTTGTCTCAACGAATCAATATGAAGTATTGTAAAGTCTGCATTTGGAGCAAAGGAGTGGTGAGGGATCAAATGATACTGTGGCACAGATTAGCCCATGAGACTTTGAGGATAAGTGAGAGAGGGAGCAAGCAATAGAGAGGCGGTAGTGGGGGGAAGTGGGGCGATACTGGAGATGGCCTTCAATACGGCCCTGTGGCCTTGTAGGGGAATTCAATACAGCCATTGACAAAAGAAGGCTTCCATTGTGGAGGAGCCAGCTTCCTTTGGGAAGCTGTTCCATTTCCTTATTAATTGTGCTCTCATTAAAATAAAAGGAAGGAGAGAGGGGAATGGATAGCGCGGGAGTAATGGTAGCTCCTCAGCGTGGCCTCCTTGTTTGGACGGATGCCAGGGTCAAGTAGTTTACAGTTCTAGTGCTCAACACGGGAAGGAAAATGCACGGTAGTTTCTATATTTTATGTACTGCATGCACAGCACACACAGACAGGCACACATTCCCTCCCTTCCTCCCTGAACTTACACAAGCACTGACTTCACTTCACAGCCCCGGACTTCCTTCTTCCCACCTACTGTGCAATACTTAATACCTAAAGATACACTGGAATTATGTGCAATTTCATTACAGTGCAGTATTTAATATTTAACCATTTAATTTCATTAATAATACACCAATAACTGTATTATTTGCGTAATGTGTATACAAACACTTTATATTTCTTACTATTTTATATATGTACAGTATATGTATATATATATGTATATGTGTATATGTATATGTGTATATATATGTGTATGTATATGTATATGTATGTATATGTATGTATGTATATGTATGCATGTATATATGTATGTATATATGTATATATATGTGTATATGTGTATGTATATGTATACATATACATACACATATGTGTATGTATATATGTATATGTATATATGTGTATGTGTGTGTGTGTGTGTGTATGTTCACCCCTCTCTTTTTTTTTTTCTTCTTCTGCACTTTATCTTATATTTTTATATTTCGTGTCGACACTGTAAAGAGGTTGCTTCATTCTCGTTGCACAGGTACTGCACTTGTGTATAATGACTATAAAGGCATTCTATTCTCTTCATTCTTTTCTATCTTTATCTCCCTTCCCTCAGGCCTTCCCACATTGGAACACACATATTCCTCAGCAGATGTACTATATCAAAACTGTGGGGGTCACTGCTTGGCCTCTGTCTCGCACTGCAGCTGTGAGACGTGGGAGAAGTCAACCGTTTAGGCCATGGATCACTGATATCCTAACCAAACATACTCCCTAAACCATACTCCCTTGACCCTGTGCTTAAAGGATACTTCTGTTTTATTAAAACTTGGGTCATGTTTTGGTAGTTTTGGCCATCAGTCATAGGTTATGATGACATTGGATTCACCAGAGTAATTGCTGAGATTACGACAACAAGTCACACCGGGCAAGTAAACATATGTGGTGGGAAAACTGTGCAGGGAAGGTCAAAGTTGAACCAAGAAGTCTGTAAACAGTGATGGATGTTCACAACCGACAGTTTGGGTCATAATTTTAACCGTTGTTTTTCTTCCAAATAAGATTGGCTCATCTGGCAGTTTGTTTGAAGGTCCCATGGCATGACAATTTCACTTTATGAGGTATTTTAACATTAATATGCGTTCCCCCAGCCTGCCTATGGTCCCCCAGTGGCTAGAAATGGTGATAGGTGTAAACAGAGCCCTGGGTATCCTGCTCTGCCTTTGAGAAAATGAAAGCTCAGATGGGCCGATCTGGAATCTTTCCCCTTATGAGCTCATAAGGGCCAAGGTTACCTCCCGTTTCTCTGCTTTGCCCGCCCAGAGAATTTGGCCCACCCGTGACAGAGAGACATCATGGCTTTCAAACGAGCAAAGTGGCAGTTGGTCAAGGCCACACTCCCACCCTCCACTGCCCCCTCTCTGTCCTCCTAAAAAGCTACCAACTCAGAAATGGCACATATTAATGAAAGCTCATTGTGGGACTAGCTCTAGTGGCTGTAATTCTGCACCAAGGCTGAATTTTGGGAAAGAGACTTGTGGTCCCCTAATACAGTATTAGGGGACCACTAAGGTCTATATAAAAGAGACTTCAGCTACAGTATTAGGGGACCACTAAGGCCTATATGAAAGAGACTTCAGATACAGTATTAGAGGACCACTAAGGTCTATATAAAAGAGACTTCAGATACAGTATTAGGGGACCACTAAGATCTATATAAAAGAGACTTCAGATACAGTATTAGGGGACCACTAAGGTCTATATAAAAGAGACTTCAGATACAGTATTAGGGGACCACTAAGGTCTATATAAAAGAGACTTCAGATACAGTATTAGGGGACCACTAAGGTCTATATAAAAGAGACTTCAGATACAGTATTAGGGGACCACTAAGGTCTATATAAAAGAGACTTCAGATACAGTATTAGGGGACCACTAAGGTCTATATAAAAGAGACTTCAGATACAGTATTAGGGACCACTAAGGTCTATATAAAAGACTTTAGATACAGTATTAGGGGACCACTAAGGTCTATATAAAAGAGACTTCAGATACAGTATTAGGGGACCACTAAGGTCTATATAAAAGAGACTTCAGATACAGTATTAGGGGACCACTAAGGTCTATATAAAAGAGACTTCAGATACAGTATTAGGGGACCACTAAGGTCTATATAAAAGCATCCAAAGAGCACCATGTCATGGGACCTGAACAATCTTTATGATCCTCTGACCTATCGTTATTGGAGTGTCCTGCATCACTAGATCACAACCAAGATTATCAAGTGACAGATCCATAAATTTAAAATATTATAGATTCTACAGTATCTTCATAACCAAAACCTAAAACATAACCTTATTTCAGATATTGGATTTCTATTGTTCCTTATGAACCAATCTACAATTCTCCATCAACATCTTGTGTACAGAATAATACAGAAGCTAATTAAATATATATAAATAATAAATGTAAATGTTCAATATGACCAGTGTGGCTTTTTGTGTTCTTCTTTTAAATGCTCGGTGATCTATGGTGATCAAAAAAAAGACATCTTCACTAGGGTAGTGAAGATGTCTTTTTTTTTGGGGGGTGGGGGGTTAAGGGCAGGAGCAATAACTTTTACAGACATCCCCCTGTGCATAAGACCCTACAAAAGACCAATTGTGTCAAATGGGAAAAATTGCAGGTGCACATTCCCCAGTGGTGCACTCCCTCTTGCCTCCCACTCTCCACACACATTTAAAGGCACGCAAGCACACACACACATGCTACCTCCGTGATCTCTGCCTCTCATTTGGTGGCGGGAGGAGGAGGAGGAGGACAGGGTTAGAAGGAGATCCTTTTTCACTGTGATAATGCTCTTCTTTCTCTGCCACAAGATGAACTGAGAAAGGGTTGAAACTGGAGAGCCAGAGTGAGCGATGCCATTCCTCAGCAAGCAACGGCATCAAACAAAATGGCATGTCATTTTTATAGGCCCACTGCAGATGTTTCTCAGCTGCATCTTAGCCTATGTGCATAATACAATGGTGGGTATTTTGTATTGGGGTCATGGTGAGGATCACAGGGGCCACCCTTTAACTAGAAGGTATGGGTTTAACCCATAGGGCCCATTTGACACACATTTTCATGTAATGAATTAACCCTTGTGTTGTCTTCCTGTAAAAATAAAGACTTTTGTTAAAGCTTTTTATCAATGTTTTTAACTTTTTCTTACGTTTTTGTCCCCTTCAACACTTTTTGACACTTTTAAAAAAAAATGTTTGTCACTTTTTTTGACATTTTCAACACTACGTAACACTAACTTATTAACTTTAGTTTTACAGTTATATATTTATGGTCAATAAACCTCATTTATAGGAAATTATATCTACTGTTTGAGTTAGAAAAGCAGAAATTAGGAATTATTTAGACTAAAATTAAAGGAAAGTATGTTGATGGATAATCACAGACTGGAATATGTCAACTTTTACTCAATACTATTTCAAAAGCACTTCAATTTGTTTTTTAAATGCTATAAAATTGAATAAGACACCCCAAAATTAATGAAAGTAGAGATTTGTACTGGCCAAAGAACTAACTTTCTGACCTTCATGGCACCATTGCACTTCCTGTTTACATAAGGTAGACCTAAGGTAGTGGTTCCCAACCTTTTTTACGACAGGCCCCTTCAAAATGAAGCAATGCGACCCCTTGTGACACATATTTGAACTAAAGGGCAGAGCTGCGGAGAATGACGCCCTAAGCTAAGCTAAATGCTAAAAGTCGCTGGTTTTCAACCCTTCTGCCTCAAGTCATTCAACAGAGTTTTACTTGCGGCCAAACGCGGATCTCGGGCCACTGGTGCCGTTCTTCAGCAGCTGGTTTAAAATCTGCAGACTTTCTTTTAAGTCACCAGCTAGCTTGCTTGTTCCAATTAAGATCATGATGAAAACATGGGAAACACCCAAAAACTAGTTCATGGCTATTTTAATGTACACACTGCCATGGATATGTCTATTTTAAAATAAATGGGACCACAATTTACAAAATGAACATAACGCTGTATTGAAGAGGACTTGAAACTAGCGATTGAGGCCATAAACGTCGTAATAAATAATATGTAATAAATAAAGGCAGAAGTAGGATAATTTCCCATAGACTTCTATAGAATTAACTTCTTTTTAGTCGCTTGATTCAAACAGGTGAACCCGGACTTTATGTCCATGTTACTCTATGTAGGCTACAATGTTCTGACTATATAGGCTACAATGTTCTGACTATTTTCTGATGCTGTATCTTTGAGCAAACCTTTGAAAAACCTGGTAGATGACAATGTGACTGATGTTTTTAAGAAGAACTTGCAACCATGTGCAGTGGTCTTAAACTAAGAAATGCAGCCACTGAAGCTTCTCAGTAACAGGTTTGCCAAATAAAGCAATTGGTTAGGTGCAAGGCTGAATCGTATCATTCATTACAGCTTTACGCCTGCTTGTGTGAAACCATATGTGGCACGTTTTGGCTTAAAACTGGCAATTCGTCCTATTTCCTGCTTTTTATGTTCGTTGTCGGATTCTAATATGCCACATGTTTAGAGCTGTGCCCAGATGATTTGTTGTGTGAGCACCACGTACGTGTTGCTTCATACATATTCACCGTTCATTATCTTTGCACACTTACCCATTGTGTGATACCTGTCATGTTGAATGCAGAAGAAAAGACGATCAAAGGAGATCATCTTAGTTGTGCGTCTCAGATGTAGCGTAGCCACCCAGGCTAATTTAAGCAGCACTGCCTTGATTGCATACATGTGGAATGAGATTACGTCTCACTCTGTGGGTGGTTGAGAAATCTGTTTTTCCACATTTACCTCCATATCCAACACTAGGTTTTTGCCTCTCTTTGTGCCTCCGCGCTGGCGACAGCTGTGGCAGGAGGCATTATGGTTTTCGGGTTGTCCGTCCCATTTTTGTGTACATATATCTCAGGACTCCCAGGAGGGAATTTCTTCAAATTTGCACAAACATCCACTTGGGCTCAGGGATGAACTGATTAGATTTTGGACAACATGTGTTTTTGGGAATAACTTAAGAATTCATATGCTAATTATGACATTTCACACAAATGTCCACCACAGTAAAATGATGAAGTGATGATTTGATAAATCCACAAGTCAAAGGTCAACTTCCCTGTGATATCATACTGTTCTGCAAAAATCTGCCTGGTTGAAATTTGTAAAGCATTTTGCCAAACAAAATACACTTAGCATGTTTAAATAAAGTCTTTACTACAAATATTAAGTGACTTGACAGACATTGATGTGAACTGGTTGGCGGAGGCATACAACCATAAGGTTGTAATTCTAGTTTTTCACTTTTTTTTTTTTCTTCTGACAACCTTGTATCTCAATTTGCCCCTGTGACTTTTCCTTTATTCACAAATCCACCGTTGCAACAGTGTCTCACACACACATACACACCTCTCCTTGAGTGGGGCTATGCCAATAGAAGTATATAGCTTTGCTACAAGCTCACACAAATAGCTGAAAGAAACTTTCTAGAAGGGGAACCACTTCACATGGCCTAGGAGGTGGCTTGTACTATAGAGCAGCCTTGCCACTAATGTTGTAGCTCAGGGAGGAAGGAGTTGCAAAGCAAGCAGGGGGTCTGCTTTAAAAATTGTCATCCTTGATGTTAAGCAGAGGTGTATACGGCAGATAGCAATATACCCTAGGGAAACACCCCCTCCCCATCCGACCCAGTGCATAATGTATTAAAATAGGCAAATGCACATACAAACACACATGTAAGAATGAATAAACCACAGGGGAGGTAACAAAAGAAGCAGCTTGCAGTTAAGTACAGATACAGACACCCTTTGATCTTCTGATGTCACCCAGCACATCAGATTGCACCACCCTTTGGGTTCTTGCAGTATATAGTACAAACCCCCGCACCCAACCCCCAACTGTTTCCCCACTTCATCTCAGTGTTATCCACACTCAATCAAATACCTTTGAATTATACCTTTCAGGGATTCTGGGTGTGCGTGTTCAGCTTAAATTACCGTCCACTGTGTGAGAAAATAAGAGTCTAGTGCCACACAGTAGTCATTGAATGTGTGAAAATTATTTTTAAGCCTGTGCTTGGTATTATGAATGCGGCTCCACCGGCACAAATAGTCAGAGAAATACCAGGTAATTTATTTGTTAACCTAAAAACATAACAGATACGGTGGATATAAAACGTCTATCCACCCCTATTAAAATGCCAGGTTTTTGTGATGTAAAAAAAAAAATTAGACAAAAAAATCATGTGACAACTTTTTCCACCTTTTAATGTGACCTATAACGTGAAATTGAATTGAAAAACAAACAATAAAAATAAAGTACAATAACCTGGTTGCATAAGTGTGCACACCCTTAAACTAATACTTCGTTGAAGCACCTTTGGATTTTATTACAGCACTCCTTTTGGGTAGGAGTCTATTAGCATGGCACATCTTGACTTGGCAATATTTGCCCACTCTTCTTTGCAAAAGTGCTCTAAATCTGTCATATTGTGAGGACATCTCCTGTGCACAGCCCTCTTACAATCACCCCACAGATGTTCAAGTGGATTCAGGTCTGGGCTCTGGCTGGGCAAGTCCAAAACGTTAATCTTCTTTTGGTGAAGCCATGCTTTTGTGGATTTGGATGTGTGCTTTGGGTCGTTGTCATGCTGAAAGGTGAACTTCATCTTCAGCTTTCTAACGTAAGCCAGGAGGTTTTGTGCCAAAATTGCCTGGTATTTGGAACAGTTCATAACTCCCTCCACCCTAAATGAGGCCCCGGTTCCAGCCGCAAAGCATGATGCTGCCACCACCATGCTTCACTGTGGACATGGTGTTCTTTGGGTGATATGCAGTGTTGTTTTTGCGCCAAACATATATCAGTTCAACCTTGGTTTCATCAGACCAGAACACATTTTCCCACACGCTTTTGGGAGACTTGATGTTTGTTTTTGCAAACTTCAGCCGAGCTTGGATGTTTTTCTTTGTAAGAAAAGGCTTCCGTCTTGCCACCCTACCCCAAAGCCCATTCATATGAAGAATACGGGAGATTGGTGTCACATGTAGCACATGGCCAGTACTTGCCAGAAATTCCTGCAGCTCTTTTTAATGGTGCTGTAGGCCTCTTGGAAGCCTCCCTGACCAGTTTTCTTCTCATTTTTTTTAATCAATTTTGGAGGGACGTCCAGTTCTTGGTAATGTCTCTATTGGGCCATATTTTCTCCACTTGTTGATGATGACTGTCTTCACTGTGTTCCATGGTATATTTAATGCTTTGGAAATTCTCTTGTACCCTTCTCTTGACTGATATCTTTCAACATTGAGATCCCTCTGATGGATTGGAAGCTCTGAGATGCAACTAAGAAAATGTCAGCTGCACTTTATTTGGGATTAATCCGAGTCATTTTAAATGATGGCAGGTGTGTGTTGACTTCTATTTAACATGAGTTTGAATGTGATTGGGTAATTCTGAACACAGTCACATCCCAAGTTATAAGAGGGTGTGCACAGGTATGCAACCAGGTTATTGTAAGGTTTTATTTTTTGTTTTTCATCCTCAAAATTTCCGTTGGCTTGTACACAATATAGGTCACATTAAAAGTGGAAAATGTTCTGACATGATTTCTCTTTGTCTATTTTTTCACAAAAACCTGGTATTTTAACAGGCTTGTGTAGACTTTTTGTATCCACTGTACATATGCATGAACTCACATTTTAATTTAGTCATTTAAATAATTTCTTGTTTCTCATTATGTGAGTAAACATTACAGCACTGCACTTTAATTGGCATCAATTCATGCTTTTTGCCCCTCGGATATTACACTGCAGTAAAAATTCCACTTGCAGGAGTATGGGGAAGAGAATTGGCTTAGATTTATTTCCAAGCATGCTCTGCCGCAGAAAACAAATCACAGCAATGTAATTCATAGAGTTCGGTCCTTGTGCAAGGACGCTTTTGATAAAATAGAATCGTGCGAACAAGTACATACACGACGTAGAGCTTCATTTTTACAGTTTTTTTTGTCTTCAAGTAACAAGAAATTGAAAAATGCTCTTCTTTACTTCCCGCAGCCTTGATTTCCAAACAATGGCAAATTTTTCATGCAGCCCTCACGACAAACAGAAAGGGAAATTCCATCTCAAGATTTCATCAACAACCAATATGCTGTTTTATGTAAATGATGTTACTATCTTCCACTCCTCCTGTGTGCTCGTTTCAAGTTGTTTTTTTTTATAATGTGACATGCAATTGCATGTAAAATTGATGTGGAATGTTGTGTTCATTTAGCTGTTGTCGGCTGATTGGGGTCATCTCAGATTAAGTACTTTTTTTTTTTTTACTATCTTTTTTTATACTTTAGTGCCAAAACAGAAAGTTATTATCAGTTTGGTTGGTGTTAAACTGGTGGCCAATATGTTAGCGCCTGTGTTCGGCTCTATTTGAGCTCACTATAGCACAATTACACCAATAATGAGTGGAGCCCCTGGGATCCATTTAGACAGCGCCTGGTTTCCTATTCATTACAAGAGAAAGCATCTTCTAGGTGTTCTCTCATTGGTTTGTGTTGGATCTTGTGTGAAAGGAGCTCATAGAGCTTGCACAATATTGTGAGTTGCTATGGCAATACATGAAGTGCATTCAAGTGTTTGCATAAATGGTGCTTCAAGTGAAGAAAGAGATATAGAGGTAGACTTTATCAGACATGTGCATGTGCTTTGAAGGAGATAATATTTTTAAAAAGTAGCCCCAAAAACAAAAAAATGTGATTCTTATTGGGGGAAAAAAATAAGCGAAAGCAGAACTCACTTTGAATTCCCAGCGGTTTTGCACACTGCCTGCAACCTGACAAACAAGTCCATTAATAGAGTTTTTGTTGACCATGGTTACAAGCAAACTAGTCAAATATTACTTTTAGCAGTTTAACAAAAACGTCACGTTAATGCAGATTTCTAAACGCAAGTACATGGGTAACTTGAGGCAACTTTCTACTTCTACTCAACTACATTTTATATGCAAAATATACACTTTAACATCTTAGTAGTGACATTAAAGGTCAATATTTGCATAAAAGTATATCATCACCTTAAATGTTAAACAAAATGGGATGCCTTGTTATAGATTAAAATAGATGGTTGTGAGTTAAATTTGCTTCACTTCAACACGCTACAATATTAAATTGTTGCTTACACGTTGATGCATCATTAATGATATAGCATAAAATGTACATGTTGCTGGTTGCTTTGGTATTCATCCCTCGGTCAAATTTAAAATTAAGCATATTTGTACTATGGTAATGCTGCTTTTCCTAAGTAAAGTATCTAAATACTTCCTCCACTACATTGCCAGGCATGCATATACTGTATGTTTTTGGAAATTTAAAGGATTTAGCAAATTAGAAATAAAAAAATAAAAAATGGTCAGATATGATTTTGAGATACCACCCTTTCAGTGTATATTAGTTTCTGAAGTGGACATTGCAAAAAACAACAATAATGCAACGCTAACTGGAATATTGTATTGAAGAAAGAATATCAAACATCTTTTTTGATTTTTAATGGTGATCTTTCAGTTGAAGACTGGTATAAGGAGCTGTATAAGAATAGTATCTTTAGAACAATTCTCCTGCATGGAAATATCGAGCTGTCAAATCTGAAAGCAGTATCACCAATTTGCCGAAACGAAAATAGCTCCCTCAAGATGTTTTAGAAAGTGTGCATGTGTGCATGTTGGCCCCAGTTCTTTTACTTGTCTGAGCGCTGAACAACCTTAGTTTTTCTGAGAGGTTCAGATTAGCGAGGTTGTACATGCAGTTCTCAGTTCACAATGCTAAACTTAGCCAAGCGCATGCCTCCAGTGTGCTGTTAGGCAATTCCATCTCATGATGTGTGGTAAAGGAAGAGTGAGGAAAAGACCTCTTTCCCCTCAAATAAGACAAAAATCAGCCTGTTGTTTCTTTTCTTTGACCTCAATTACTATCAGGGCATGTGTTACTATAGGGGCATGTTGAGTCATGTCTGCTCTGGGAGTGTGTGTGTGTGTCTGTGTCTGTATCTGTGTGTGTGTGTGACAGTGATTGTGTTCATTTGAGCCTAGGAGGCTCCATACAGCAGGTGGGGGCCAAGGCGCATTAGTTTTGGATGAGATGTTCCCTAGAGTGATCCCAGGCCATGTGTGGTGGGTTATAGGAAAGAGGGAGAAGGCTATGAAAAGAGAGGAAGTAGTAAAACGATGTCAGACATGACGGGGGAGCTGAACAAAGCCCAGCTCGCTGTCAGGAGCTGCTGCTAGCTCCACCGTCTCACCTCGGGCTTGGAACGTCTGACAAAACGTCACTTTGCCAATAGAAAGCAGGACACACATTCAGCTCTTTTTACAATTAGGCTAGGAAAACTGGGAAACTGCCGACATTTGCTCAGAATTAGCACTTAACCCTTGTTGTCTTGCTGTCAAAATTGAAAATGAACACTTTTATTGATGCTTTTTATCAATGTTTTTAACTTTTTCTTACATTTCTGTCCCTTTTTTTTCCATGTTTATCACTTTTACAGTTATTTTTGGAATTTATGGTCAATAAGTCTTATTTATAGGAAATGATACCTAATGTTTGAGTTAGAAAAGCAGAAATTAGGAATTATTTCGACTAAAATTAAAGGAAAGTATGTTAATGGTTATCACAGACTGGAATATGTCAACTTTTACTCAAATACTATATCGAAACCACTTCAATTGTTTTTTTCAAATGCTATCAAATTCAATAAGACACCCCAAAATTGATGAAAGTAGAGATTTGTACTTGCCAAAGTGTGTTGTGTGGAATCAATCATGTTATTTAGGGTAATTACAATTGGGTAGTTAAAAAGAACATTGAAAGGAAAACGGGTCAATTTGACCCGAGGACAACATGAGGGTTAAAAACAACTAATATTCTGCTAATTCAGCTAATCTAATGAAGAAGAAAAAATACAAACTTACTTGAACAACCCTGAAGGGAATTACTGATTTATCCTAAGCTGAAGTGGATTTGACCTAAGAAACTAATGTTGTAATTTGCACACCAAAGTGGCTTTGAACATAAGACCTTGATGGGAGACTTACCTCCCATTTCCTCTTTTTTTTTTTTTTTTTTCTTGCCACGGCTTTGCACTTAATGAATTGAAGTAGCGATTAATTAAATGAAAGTGCTTGCTGGATGGAAAGACACTTCACCCTCGTGTTCTGAGTATGTGAATCAAGACTTTATAGAGTGATGGCAAGGTACTTGTACTGTATTTGTTACTTGTGTGTACGCAAAGATGAGGTTACTGTCTAGTGGAATTATATCAACGGGGGAAGGATGTTGCTGTGCTCTGCGGATTTCCCTACCATCTAGCAACCAATTTATTCCCTTTCTCAGTGTCAATACGTTGTTACAGTAGGAAAAAAAGCAATAAATGACTCCTGTCTTTTCAGTTTCTTCAGATAGATGGTTGCATGTAGCTTCTCATAAAAAAAAAAATCAAATATTGAACATGTGAGGAGGTTTGATCCAGTGTGGTTCAGTAGCATATTATTTGTATCTGATCCTACATCTGAGCTAATTTGTTAACACTGAGGAGCTAATTTCCCTTCAGGCGTCATGGGCAGTTTGACTGACAGTTTGAAACTCGCATTTACCCATTGCCGCACTGCATAAACACACCATCAGTCTTTCCTCTCTGCTGGAATTTGCAAGTGTGTGGTGTGTTGCCAACGAATGTGTTAAAGTGTGTGTCAGCGAACGCGAGTGGAAGCAAAACAAATGGCTCGTTCATTAGGCGTGTTGAATGGATATCTGGGTCCTGTCATAATGAGTAATGCTAATTGTGCTTAGCAGCGTCATTGGTCAATGTGTCAAAAGGCATCAAGTCGATTTAAGAAGTTTGTCCCGATCGTTGTCGCGGTCAGCTCATAAATTCATCATTACATAGGCACTATCTATCGTTCAGCTGCATGTTTCAAAACGGATCTTTTTTTTTTTGGGATAGTTTTTGGGGGTTTTTCCGCTTTTGATGGATAGGACAGGTAGGTGTGAGAAGGGAGACATGCAGGATATCATCACAGGTCGGATTCGAACCTTAGACCTCTGCGTCGAGGCGTAAACCTCTATGTCTACGTGCGCCCGCTCTACCCACTGAGCCAACCCGGCCACAAAACAATTCATTTTTAAAGCCGTAAAACTTTTTCCAGATGTTTTTTGACCACCTGGGCCGTAAGTGATTGGTACCAATTCTGACCCTCAAACGTTGTTATATTGATACTGACCTCTTTAGTGCTCCGTTGGCAGAGTTCTCTGACAGTTCAGTTCCTGGATTATTCTGCATTCTGCGTAAAAAAAAAAAAGCCTTTGAGATTTCACTTCCCTTAAGCCATATGTAAACGTAACTTACTTGGGAGAACAATTTGCCTCAACTGTTTCTCACTTCAAGATAAATAACCCCTCATGCATTATTGAAAATGCTATATTTTTTTTTACTGAGTTGCAATTCAAAGTAGCCTTGCAAATTACTTTATTTTTATTTTTTTTACCCCGCCCCAGAAAATGTCATTTGTTGCAAACTAGGAAGTGGGTGTGACAGGCTGCCATTGGTCTAATCAAATAACGCTATCCAGATTCATATGCTAATTAATCACTAGCTCTAGGGGCCGAACCCATCCAGCGTTTCTCGGTAAAAAGAGACATTTGATCAGTTGAATCAGCTCCCTCGCTGTCTCCTTCTCTCTCTCTCCCATCTATCTTCCATTAATTCAATGAAGTCAGAGTTCATTTGAATGCAACCCCCTCCGCACACACATACAGTTTCGGTTTGTATTATCGGCTGCATATGCTGAGCCTCTTTTAAAAGTACCAAATATTACTCCCTCGCATATTAATAGCCCCAAAAAAAAAAAGATGTCCTCCTTACTGGGAACATATTCGGCACTTTGCCAGACTTTCCCGCTGCCAAATTGTAGGGAGCATTATTATTTATTGGGAAATTACCCACTGTGTCGGAGATTACACACTTCAGCTTAAGCCTGAAAGTGATCTGAAACCATGTTACTGTTGTTGAGCGCTGTCACGTGTCCCCCTCATCTGTTTGTCTGAGTGGTTGAGACTCATTTAGATAGGCTCACTGTAATAACGTGTGTTGATTGACCTTAACTCCTTTTCCCTGACACGATTTTTTTGGGAGATCATCACGATACTTATGCCATGATACGATATTATTGTTCTGTGATATATTGCAATTTAGCACCTTATTTCCAACTTTTCATTTTTCCCAATTTCAAATCACGTCCCCAAAAGGAAACTTTGTTTTAACTAAAAAGAAACATGTCTCTGTTTGTTGATCTCACTTCAGTTTTATTGTTGCAAAATCAGAATCAGAAATACTTTATTGATCCCCAAAGGGATATTCTTTGTTGAAGTTGCACAAATTGTATAAATATCAAGTAGAAATATAGATAAAGAAATGTAAGGAGTGTGGATATGTATGGTATTTACATAGTTACAGGAATGTTATGATACAGTATTTACATAATTAAGAAGTTGTAATGGTGAAGAGTAATAATAATAATAATAATAATAATAATAATGGTAGCAGCAGAGTATTGCACACATTTCAAGCCAGTGTTATTGCACTTTATAAAGTTTATAGAGGTATAAGGTTTGATGGCCACAGGCAGGAATGACTTCCTGTGCTGCTCTGTGGTGCATTTTGGGAGAATGAGTCTTTCACTGAAAGTGCTCCTGTGTTTGAGCAGCAAGTCATGGAGTGGGTGGGAGACATTGTCCAAGATGACATGTAGTTTGGACAGCGTCCTCCTCACCACCGACAGTCAAATGGGACAAACTGACCAACACATATAATATATACTATACATATAATAAAAGATCCATACTTGGCGCCTGTGTATCGATACAGTATTGCCACTGAAAATATCGCAATATTGGTTTTTTTTTCCCCACCGCTATAAGTTTGTGGTACTAATGATGACTTTTAAAAGTCACCGTTACTCTGCTACGTCTGCACTTCAATGGCCGGTGGTGTAGGAGAAGGTAATGTGTCAGTGACCCAAAATAAAGAGCAACATTTCTCCCTTCTTACTACCAGAACTCCAAAGCGTTTCTCCCCCCTCAGAGAGATTTTTAAATGTTCTGCGGGGGAGCGACATTATCCAAATGACCATTTTTCTCTCTGACCTTTCTGTTGCCCTTTTTGGTGAGTAATTGATATTTTGAAATATTCATTTGTGAGTTATGTCATTTGCGAGCATTGTGAATAAATACACTGCTCTGTGGTGTGAAAGTAATGGAAGTATCCAGCGTGACCCTTACAGTTTGCTTTCCCCAAAGTACTACTTCTTTTTTTTTTTTTTCTTCTTCTCCATATTCCGCAGTGCACTTGTCAGTGGATTTATCCAGGGGGAATCTGCAGTGGAGAAAAAAGAGATACACTCTGCATATGAATGCTCTTCTAAAGTATAAGCTGGAAAGGAGGGGAAGAAAGATAAAGTGAAAAGAACATAGACCTAAGATAAGAGGAGGGACTTTGTTTAAGACCTTTTTGATTTTGGATAGCTCTGTCAATGATGTGTACAGGTAGAGGGTGAAAAGTGCGAGTGGGGCAGGATGCTGGCTCTGGCACCCGAGGAATATGAGCCCTATCAATCACCGCCTCCGGGCACAAATGTAATTACCCTACAGTTGTTGACTAGGCGGGTAATCCGAGACACCGCTGGCATTCATTTACTTGCCTGCATTAGGGGATTGCTGGTGCCCATGTTAACGGTGTCAGTCTCGGGTTTTTTAATGCTTCTTTTTGGGAGGCTGGAATGAATTGCCTACCAGGTTACAAGGCTTAGAAGAACTACTGATAGAGAGAAATAGTATCAATCAAATTAGTCAAGATTCATAGTAAAAGGTTGAATGATAGAAATGAATTTGCATAGCTTTTTGTGTTTTTTTTTTCTACACTTTGGATGGCATCTCTGAAAATAGAAGCCGCACACAATAGAAGATCAATAATCAAAGAAAGATTGGTCTTTTTGTCATTCACAGTCAATTACTCTTTTGTCATTCATCTAAATGCACCTGCCTAAGTCAACCTATGTTATCCTTTTTCTCTGCGTTTGACAGTATCAAAGAAGTTTGGTGGGATCCTGCCAATACTTCTCAGGGGGCGGAATAAATCTTCCCATTAAGAGGAAGATAATTGATGGCTTTCATCACCAGAATGAATACAATTATGCCAATTTGTGGTGTTTTTCATTGCGAGTGTGCTTTTTGCTGTGTTGGGATCCGAATGATTTCTGACACAAAATGAAGTGACACGATAATGAGGGCATTCTTTTGTTGTTTGCCCTCACCGTGTGTCTTTGTGTCTTTTCTCTCATTATTTTGGTTTATTTTTAGGGAAAGATTAGAAGTGGTACCTGGATATCATTTGAGGAAGTGGAAATGGCAGAGATTGTATAGCCTAAAACAGTAAAATTGCAGACTGAAAAACCAAAACCACGAGCTGTGGCATGTTAAATTAGGAGGGGAGAGTTGAGGAAATATCCTCTACGTGATTTTATTCCAAATAGAGTAAGTCATGTCGATAATGATGCACCTAAGATTTGTAACTAACCATGGCTGTGTCTCATTCCGCATTACTTTTGTCACTACACTGCTAATGTGCACTGACCACTTACTGCCGTAGTGCCCACTTTCAATGGTTAGTATTGTCCCAAAATGATGGGATGGCTCGGCTGGCCGCCTCAAAATCGGACCAAAATCTATTAAACTGACCTTTGTCAATTAAAAAAACAACAGATTCCGCAACTGTGAGGCCTATTTCTTGCTTAACATGTTTTCAGAAACACGTTTGGGTGAACTATTTTTGTAAAATTCGAGATTGTATTCCGACTGGCCGCCGTTTTCACGTTGTGAAATCCTGGAGAAGCCGTGTTCGTCCAATCAGCTGCCGGTCTATGTCCCTGATCCCTCCCCTTTCCGCTTTATAGTTAAGATGGCGCCGGGTTAGTGCGAGTAGGGTCCATTGTTCCACACTAAACTTTTTGACCATTTTCAGGGGGTCATCCGGGTACCTTAAGTGACTTTTTACATTATCTACACCATATACTCTACTACTATATACTATATGTGCAAGTAGGAGGTTTGAGACACTGCCCATGACTGCCCAATCTAACTTGGATAATATTTAAATGCCATCTGAGTCAAAATGATGCTGAAAAAATGTATATCTCCCTTTTTCGGAAATTACCGTTATTACATCTTCCGGAGGAAACAAGCGATTTTTACCATCACCTGAATGACAGCCATGACATATGTAAATGGACTGCATTTAAATAGTGGTTTTGTAGACTTATTGACTACACAAATCACTCTACACACACATACATGAAGCAGTAAACACACATTCATACACTGGTGGCCGAGGCCGCCATACAAGGTGCCACCTGTTCGTCAGATAAACATTCCCACACATATTCACACCCCAAATGCAGCATCGGTAGCAATTCTGTGTTCAGTGTCTTGCCTAAGGACACTTAGGGCATGCATCATCATTATATCATACATCATTATATAATTTAATGAATGCATAGCTGAGAAAAGAGTAACAATTTCACACTTTACCAACACACAGACAGGCCGTGTCATACCATCAGATGGAACGAAATGATTGACGCCATCAATTTGCTTTTGAAATCTATTTGTAATATGTGCGACTAAATCATTTCAAGGTCCACTTACTACAGTAGTTGCTGTGTTTTGGATAACAATTGGTGATTCCACTGAAGGGTGGTTGAAAGCTCAGAAAAAAAGCTAGTAAGTGGACCTAAAGCTAATATTATTCTGTCACACTGAATAGAGAGAGAGAGAAGGGGGAGAGAGACCTAGAGAATCACGATGTAAAGACATAGTTTCATTCATTGTTACCAAGCTAAATGTGACAATTCATCATGATATTGCTTTCAGGTAATATTTTCACATATGTGCCTTTTGTCAGGTTGTCCTCCATGATGAATAGGGCTGGGGATCCTTCAAAAATATTCATTAATGATACCAGTACCGTGACTTGGATACTGGTTTCTAAACAATACTTTTTGAGATATCGATTTTATGAAACCAAAAAAGAAATTACGACACAGATCTTTTTATTCATTTTCCAGCTTCTACTACAGTACGTGAGCCCCCGAGTTTTGTCCTGCATGCCTCTGCGACATGTAATGTTAGACAGCCAATCACAAACATTTAAGATCTCTGTAGAAGCGTGCCGCATGCTTATTGGCTCACTGACGCTGATGAGATTCACTCCTTAGGTATTGAAATTTGCCGTTGAATGACGAGGCATTTTTCGATACTCGATACTTTGGAGGCAATTCGGTCGGGTGCCTGAAATGTCTTGAATTGACTGCATGTCATCTAGCAGTGGCTCCTGCAGCTCAGACGCTTGTCTGAAAGGATGTTTATAAAAATATATATATATATATATATATATCAACTGTCACAGTGCTCCTACTCAGGCCAATGTTTACGTTTCTTGCTCATTTTTTATTCTCGCTGTAAACACAGAATTCCTCCAGTCTGTTGTGCACATGCTTGTGTGAGTCTCCACAAATGTGTGTGTGTGTGTGTGTGTGTGTGTGTGTGTGTGTCAAGGAGAAGGGAAGTGGCCCCACTCGTCCTCCTGGCCATTTTGGCTCTGCAGAAAACTGCCAAATCAGCTTTGGCTTGATGCAACGAGCACCTTTTGACCCACTGCCTACTGCCACTGTGTGCTTAAATGGAGTGCATTGTATCACCTTAAAAGACAAAGAATGAAGCAGCACCTTATGATTTATAGATACTAGTCTGGAGGGAAATTTACACGAGACACACTCTGCTCTGGTTTCTTTGTGTCTGTGTTCCTGTCTGTCTCTAATTTCTCAGTCGAATGCCTGTGTAATGAATGTTTTTTTTTTCTCACGGCTAAATTCAAACACCGTGTCTATATCCTTATGTTTGGTCTGTGTCAATCTCACATTCTCTCATTCGCCAACTCCTGGCCTCTCAAGGGCCCCTGTGGTATTGCTCATCCTCCCACTCCAAACAACCAGTGTCCTGTCCGCCCACACTCACTAGACCAGGGTGGACAACCCTGTCTCATGTGTCTCAGTGTCAGACCTTTTGATTGCTGATCCTCCCCTCTGTTATCGTATTTTCCTGTAGGAATATACATATAATTGTTTTTATTCTGGTCTCAGCCAAGCCTCACTCCAGGATGAAGTTGTTTTCACTCTTAGGTGCAAAAATCATGTAACCAAAGTGGAAAAAGAAGGAATCTGAATAACTCATACTTGCATTCTTTTTATTTATTTTTTTACCCCTCTGCAGCCTTCAGTCGAGCACCCATCCCCATGGCGGTGGTGAGGAGGGAGCTGTCGTGCGAGAGCTATCCCATCGAGCTGCGCTGCCCGGGCACAGACGTCATCATGATTGAGAGCGCCAACTACGGCCGCACCGATGACAAGATCTGTGACGCAGACCCGGCACAGATGGAGAACACGCGGTGTTACCTGCCAGATGCATACAAGATCATGTCACAAAGGTAAGACACAATTGCATTCATTAGTATCACAGATTTGTATGAATTTTGGTAATTGGTCTTAACCTGGCCAATGTTGAATTCAGGAACACACTGTGTTCTTGTTGAATACAAATGTTGATCGTCCATTGGCTAGAGCTATGGCATGCCCACTATGTAAGTAGCCCACCAATGAAGTTGATAGCACATCTTCTTGTTTCCATAAATACATCCAAAAATTGTTTAATCAGGCTATCTGTGGCCCCTTTGTTTTTCCTTTTAAATTTAAGGCCATACAAATAACTGTTAATTATGAAAAGTTCTTCAATTTTGAGACAATTCTGCATGGATTTAACGTTTCCTTCACAGTTGTTCTCCTGTCTAGACCAGAGTCCAGTTTTTTTTCCTTTTAATGTGAAGTATGAGAGTTTGTTTGGCCCGGTTCTCTAGACTATTTGTTTTTTGCAATTTATGCTGAAGATAACAGGATTTAGGAAGTAAACACATCATTAATCAATGTTGTTAAACTGAAGACAACTCCCAAGTTCTTTAGGGAAGAAGCAAAGTCGTTTTATCTCTATTTGGTATTTGATGGAATCTGGACAGTACATCATAGTTATTTATGTCCTAGCACAAGTGATAAGGAGAATACAAATTTCAGTATTTAGTTCAGGATTTGACGTGGCATGATTTATAATATATTTTCTTTTATTCTGTCAATGTTTTACAGTTAGGGAAAGCTCATTGGGTAAAGGTAAATGTCATTTTAATTACAACAACAAATAATAATAAAAAGAAGCTGTTCATAGTCCCCATTCAGAACAATGGAACATAAATATTTGCATGTATGAATATGTACACACACAAAGCCACACTTACAGTCTTTAAAACATAATTGGCTTAATCTTTAGTTAATGTCAGATTCTGCAATTCACTCCTGAGGTTGGCTAAAAAGGATCTGAATGCGGCTCTCCTCGAGACTTGTTCATGAAACAACTTGTGCAATAAGTAGGAGGACTTGCCCTTTAGCAAAACCTGAAAACACGGAGCCATATATATATATATATATATATATATATATACAGTAAAATCACAAGTGGTTAAATGAATAGAACAACCCTCCTCTGGGAATGTGTGTTGTGTAGCAACATATCCCTGATATGGATTAATTGGCTCAAGAATCCCAGTAAACCTTACCTACCTGGCGTCTAATCTATATCAGTCATACATTTTCTCTGACACAAATCAATGTTCATTTGAAATGATACGAGTCCTGGCAAAATAAAAAAAGATGCGCTCGATGAGCTTTGCTGCCACATGTGAGACTTGTTGTCAGATTTATGACGCGGTTGTGAACAAACCAGGACCTGGAGACCTATTTGTCAGGTCAAACACAGTGTAGTCTCACCCCGCTTTGGTTTTTGCAGTATAATGGATTGCTAACATTAAGGTAATACATACACAAGTTTCACAGTTTTAACCAAGTGGCCTGGATTCAAGAGAAACTATAGAGCTCCAGACAGGTTTGGAGGGTATGTATGGTCCATCTTAGCTATTTGTTGACTTATTGCAGCACTTAGAAAGGATGGACTTTATCTAAATTGCTACTCTGTGTTAACGTTTGTCTACCTCTTTTTATTTCCAAAGCTTTAGTTTCACATTGGACCGACCCTACTAATGGACCTTTGGGCTTTTTCTTTTAACAATTGCTGTTGTTTTTTTTTTTTTAGTTTGGTACCATATATAAAGTTCAGATAAGCCGCTGTGTGAAAAGCAGCTGATAGTAAAAAGTGGTAGTTTGAAACATATTGTCAGATAATTGATGCACACGGTGGCTCCCTTGTTCTCCAGCCGCCCACTCAGACTAAAAATCCCTGCAGGGATGAATCAATTGGTCCTGCTACTGTCAACAACACAAAACTAATATAAAGTACCAGGGAAAAGCAAGTCTTTTTAGCATCTTGTTGCTACCGGGGCGTTTCAATGATGCTTAAAAGGTAAATACAACCCACAATTCAGAGCCAGAGGACTTTGTCTTGGGAGAGGAAGTTGCAAAGTGAATAAAAGGTGTGGGTGGTATGAATTGAGAATGGGTGGTGAAGGGAGGGTGCCAAAGCAGGGATGGGGTGAGAGGATTCAATGATATTTGTGGCTGTAGCAACACAGCTACACATTAGCATGCGGAGGTTAGCACAACAAGCGAACGCCACCCCCGACTATTTCATTGTAGAGCTGTCAGAGCCGTTGCTAGGCACCCGCGGCCGAGCTCATTAGGGTTAAAAAGAAAACGAGAAACAAGCAATTTGAACAGAGAAAGTCTTCCACGACTTGTGATCAGACTGAGGTTGAAGCCACGGCCCAATTTTTTGACTTTAGATGCATTCTGTATGATTTCAGCGAGGACCATGTGACGCGTGAAAGAGTGAACTGCAAAACAATGTCCCATTTTGATGTCTTGGGTTATTTACTGTGTTGCTTTCTCTTTTAAAATTACATTTAATGTGCTTTGATCAGATTTGTAGCCTATACTCACAAGATTTTGTAAATCTTAAAAAATATTAGCACAGATACTTATTTCTGCATTAGCTTGTCTACTTTATAATCTCCAATGAGTAGACATCAGCAAAGATGCAAGCGCACTCTTTCATTAATATTTTAGCTTGAGTGTCCTCTCCAGTCTCGTTCTTTCCTGTCTCCTTTCTCCCCCTCTATTGATCATGCAGCATGTGTACATGCACACTATAATCCAATCACTGGAAACAACCCAAACAGTGTAATAGTGTGATTAAAGCATTTACATGGTTCGCAGTAACCTGATGAGTTGTTTGATTACTGGGCTAATGTCTTAGATTATGTGTTGTGCACTACAGAATACAGAAGGAAGACAGAAAATGGATGGATTCATTAATGGGTTTTTTTTGTGGTGGGTGAATTTGCATTAATACTGTTAACTGTTTGTATATAGACACAATAGCCTGAATCCATAGTGTATTTTTAAGGCAGGGTCAAACATTGTGATTGGAAAGCAGCAGGAAAAAAAAATTCCCAAATGTCGCCTGATATCTTTTATTGTCATATAATCACATACCATAAACATACAGTTTTGATACGGATCCCTTAAATAATTTTTTGTAGCAACTATATGCACTGAAAAAGACGCTTTAAAGTTAGAAAAGAAAGTGCAATGCAATCTGGCGGACAAATTATGTGATGCCAACAATGTGTTACTATAGGCAGACATTTATACATACAAATATTATGTATAAATATCATTTAGCAAGCTTATGTTGACCAATATTCTCAGCTCAGTAGATTTATCAGTCAGGCTCTAACCAACAGTGATTTGCATCTGATTTACTGTGACGTGTCTGGTGAGTGTTCAAAAATCCAAACGTCCTCTGTAATAGTTTGATAAAGACACACACTGGGGAACGTTTAGGTAGCCAGAGTGATGCAATCTGCAAGGCATGTTGTAATATATAAAACACTATTAATATGAATGGGACTCAAGTTGTGCTGCTCAGGGGGTCGACCTTCTCACGGCAAGGTGGTGACAATGTGATATTCTGATTTGTCTTAAATGAAGCTAATCCACCCCGTCTATAAATGATCTCCCATTCTAAGACAATTACAGGCTGTGTCCCATTTTAATTCTACACACAAATTCAAAGCAGGTTTTGAGTATGTGGTGTCTTTACACTGGTTTTTTATTCTCTGAGTATGAAGGTAAATAT
Organism: Percina caprodes; assembly: GCA_013375575.1. Taxonomy (NCBI): domain Eukaryota; kingdom Metazoa; phylum Chordata; class Actinopteri; order Perciformes; family Percidae; genus Percina; species Percina caprodes. The sequence goes on along the minus strand of JABXJD010000214.1, from coordinate 639,670 downwards.
GGTGCAAAATATGAGAGTGCGTAGATGCGATGTGAGCACTTGTAGAATATCATTTGAGAGCTTGTAGAAAAAAATCTGTACTCGTATTTTTTTTTTTCTCACTTCAGTCACTTTTCCAGTACAACCACAACTCAGCTTTTGCAACACTTCTTGCGATGCAATTGGTGAAAAACTACTTTGTACCTGTGGACTTCGTCTGTGGAGCTCTGAGCCAACAGGATGGGGGCGGGGGGACAGCAGGGTTTCTATCGCCAGATGAGGGACAACTCTGTCCGGCTTATTTATGTAGCATGAAAGCTAGCGTTAGCTAACTAGCAGCCAGCCCGCTTCTAAATACTGTAAATACCTTTTAATTATCTCAACACTTTTAACAGTCCAGCTGAAACACTGGCGGTGAGCTCCAGGTCCTGCAGCCGCAGACGGACCGCCATCAGTGGGGCTCGGCCAGCGTGGAAACAGCGCTAAAAAGCTCCGCTGCCGACCTGAACCTGATCTGACCGCCAGACCCAGTAGCAGCGGCACAACCCCCCCCCCTCCCCTCCCCGGAGCCAACCGCCAGTGTTGGTGGAATAGCAAGCTAGCGGTAGCAAACTAACCAACCAGCACACTTATAAATAAATACATTTTAATTTAAAAGGCACGCGTTATACCCACTGGTGGCGGTCCGTCTGCGGCTGCAGGACCTGAAGCTCCCCGCCAGTGTTTCAGTTGGACTGTTAAAAGTGTTGAGATAATTAAAAGGTATTTACAGTATTTAGAAGCGGGCTGGCTGCTAGTCAATCAGCCGGACCGAGTTGTCCCTCATCTGGCGATAGACACCCTGCTGTCCCTGGCCGTCCTGTTGGCTCAGAGCTCCACAGACCAAGTCCACAGGTACAAATGATTTTTGCAGACTCGCCGCTGTGTGATGCGACAGAGCACGCTGCAGCGACAGATTCCAGAGGTTGTAATCACCGAGTTGTGGTTGTACTGGAAAAGTGACTGAAGTGAGAAAAAAATAAAATACGAGTACAGACTATTTTCTACAAGCTCTCAAATCATATTCTACAAGTGCTCACATCACATCTTCGAGTTCAGATTTTTTACAAGCTCTCAAAACATATTCTGCAAGTGCTCACATCACATCTATGCGCTCTTACATTTTGCACCATATTTACCGTCATAAATGAGATGTTACTCACAGCACTCACACACACAAATACATTGCTAATAGTGGGTAAACAAGTGTTAATATTAGGCTTTTGGGCTTTTTCCATTTCCTTTATTGTGTTATATATGTTTTTGTGCAAGTAATAGTTTTACAATGTGAAAAAGCACCACAAAAGTCCTTACCATCTTCCAGAGAAAACACTGTTCACCAACTGCTCCAAACAGCTCTATTGTAGTCCAGCCTTTACTTCAGAGACGAACATCACACGTTATAATGCTTGCCTAGCTGCTAGCGTGGCACGCCCTCATACTCTGTTTCTGACTGGCTAGTAGTCCTTAGCTAGGTACTGTGAAGGCACACACTCATGCTCAGCTTCTGACTGGCTAGTAGTCCTTACCTAGGTACTGTCAGGGAACGCCCTCATACTCTGTTTCTGACTGGCTAGTATTTCTTACCTAGCTAGCTGCATGTGCGAGTCCCAACAAGGATGGAACAGAAGTGTGATGTCTCACTCTGTCGCTAAAACAGAGAGCTCGACACACAGGGTGAAAAGAAGAGCTGTTGCAATGTGCAGTACAACAAAAATATGGTGTTTTTTGAAAATAAAACCATGTAAACCTATTCTGGTACAACCTCTTAATACAATTATGAACCTGAAAATAAGCAGAATATGAGCACTTTAAATATTTAGAAAACACTTTTGCTCCTTCTTCGTGAAGTTTACTTGGCATCGATATTCTAAAGTTGCAGTTTATTTTAGAATTTATGAATTTCCTGTTGGTAGAAAATGGTAAAGCATGTTGATTTATTGTTTTCTACCTGCTAAAACTGTAAATACTGTATACATGTACTATGTAGTATAGAATTGGAACACAACAGAGTTGGTAAAGGATTTGCAACTAATCTAATCATGTTTAATTTAACAAACAGCTTAAAGTGTAATAATCTAAGCATTACCTTAAAATCAAATTAGCATGCTTCTGAATGCACTGATAGTATTTTCCTCTTGTGGGACTCTGCCCCCTTTTTTCCCCCTCGCCTGTGTACCACCTGCCTCTCCTGCTGGCACCAGTTAAGTCGTGGAGACTGGCAAGCATGCTAGTTAGCATTCACATCCCGTCTGAAGATGAGCCACGCTGCTGCCGGCTTATTCTGTGTGCCAGACTCGCATCCATCACCGGCAAATGCCCAGCCATGTCACCGGCTCTCGCGAACTGTCAATATACATTTAGGCAGCTCAATCCCCCTGCTCCCCCAGCTTCTAAGAGTGCTCCATTGATATTCAGCTTTCAAACCCGAGCACCACTTTTTTTCCAGTTTAGCCCACTCATTAAGGTGTATACTGGGCCACTTCAGCAAGGCGTTTGCTTCCATTACAGTCTTTTAAGCGAAAGCTAATAGCAGCCTGTATCTGAGTGATAGCACACCACTGAACTTGTGAGTGCTGTAATGCATCCCAAAATGAAGGTTGTCTCGCACCATGCTGTGACAGGACAAAAATGAATGGCTCTCTTTCATTAGCCATTCCTCCCTTTGTGCTGTGAGCATCATGGCTGTGCAGAATCCATAGCCTCTGGATAAACACATCACCTATAGGTGGTGCCGTGTTGCAAGCTAGATTGAGGCTAATGACGCTGTAATTGAAACATGCTATCAAGGATTAATTCAGCACAATTTGAGTCCATTTGCATAGTGTGTACACACATACTGCAGCCTGTGGTTTTTGCAATCATTGCTATTCTCTTGTGGGCTATTTTTGAAGCTTATTGTTTCGGAGCTGAGGCGTCTGTTGATTTCGTCTCGCTCCAAAGCACGTGTAGATCTAGTGCCATTTCCCACCGTGTGAAATCACTGGAGAGGCCGGGCACTTGTGCTATCAAACAACAGTGACCCTTTTCTCATCAGAGTCCCAGTGTCTTCTCTCCTCCCTCTTTTTGTGTTTCCCCTTTTCCTTTCCCCAAGGCTGTGTGGCCTTCACGGCCAGTAATTACAGGCTATATCAAAGCTATATATCACCTTATATCTCAGTAGACCTCAGCAGGCACCTTAAGGGACAGCTGATAGCATTCTGGCAGGCCTGTGCATAACCTCTGAAGGAGAAAGGCAGGTCAGGAAGGTGCAAACCCACTAAACACACACCAACACACACACACACACACACACACTCTCTTTTGTCCAGACTCTACTTTTTGTGTTTTGTATCACTTTCATTTCTTTCCCCCTCAGTCTCTCTGGGATTCTTGTCAATGGTTTGTCATCATACTTGTCATTTTAAGGAACAAAGAAGAACAATACATTTTTTTACTACAAGCATGTTGTGTTTTGGCACATGACACTAATGATGAAGGTTAATAGATACCACAGCTGGATGAAGCTCTTGAGGACGATAAAACTAAATGAGCGCAACCTGTGATTTGAACCTGCTGGCCTTGTGACAGTTGACATTTGACAGCCTTCCTGTTAATGATGTTTATGTGGAAAATATATGCTTCCAGGCCATTATTTACTTCAGCACACTCGGGCTGGAAGGCACAAGACAAATGACTCCTCTCCCGTTGGATGAAAACATGTGCTGACAGAAGGACAAGAATGATTGAGTAACAAGAAGGGGAAAGCAGATGGGAGGATCCTTTCTCCTTTGGCGGTGATCTTTCCTATATGTACCAGTTCTCATTATCCTTGGCTTCTGACCTTATTTCAGACTTGAAGGATTTGATGAGATATTAGTTTAAGCAGGAGAGTAGGATTAACTCAAGAATCCCCTTCGGCTTTTTTTTTTTTTTGTGTGTGCCCATCTTCATTTAAATCCTCCAATCTCAAGCAGCATGTGTGGGTGTTGGTTTTCTGGGAAGAAAATCAAAATTCTGAGGGCCATGCATTGCCCAGTGGCCAAAAATACTAAGGCAAGAAAATCAAGGTTAAGTTGAGCTATACACTGACACTTTTATTTGAATGTGTAAGTTACATATGCTAGTAACTAAAAATGTATATTGTTTATGATAAGAAATTTAACAAAAAATACATTCCTGAAGCAACCAAAGAAGAAAATACTCAAAATGACTTAATCCAGCTAAAATGTATACAAAACACAAACATGACAGTTGTAATTCGAAAGAGCTTAAAAACACAAGCTCATGCCTACCTGTCCTTGCTTGCCCTGATCTCTGAGGGGGGTTAGGCACATATGAGAGTGTGACCATCTGCTTCAAATTCTCCCCCATATCCCTTGTCCTGGTTTGGTTTTCATTATTTGATCATAGTACACAGACAAGATATAACAGTGTTGTATCAAAAGTGGGATAATTACTTTGTAGTATGTCAGCATAAAAAGTATTCAGGCTGTGTGCATGTACTCAGATGAGTCTGTTATTTATCATTAAAGGCAACACAGATAGCATCATTTAATAAATGGAGGTGCACTCGTCGCAAGGAGTACAGCTCAGCCTGTGCAAACAGTTTTATTGGTTGGTGAGAATAACCCTAATGATGTCATCAGGGTTGTTTCTTCTTGGATTTTTTTTTAACAGAACGCCAGCCTGCATTACAAACTGGAGATGTAGAGTTTGAAAGAAGTGGGCATAAAGGAGGCCGTGGGGATCTAGTGAAAGGTGCTATGAAGTTGCATGATGGGTAGGATATAATGTCCTTGGAGCTTGACCCAAATAAAAGTCAGGATATCTAAGCCTCTGGTGGTTTAAATGAGACCAGCAGGCTTATGGAAGTACAATGCTAAATTGCTGAAATTCCCCTAGTCTTTGAAATTTCCCCTAGACGTTTTTTTTTTTTTTTTTTTAGCGTTAATGTCTTTGTCTTTGACTAATGTGTTGTCTTTTGTTTCTTTATGCATTAAAGAAAGCGGAAACACATTCATATTCATAGCCTTACATACTTAATATAGTCTTAATATAAGCAAATAGACAGCTGCCATTGACATTAAGACAGAGCTTATCATGCTGAGCAGATGTGAGCGTAATACCATCATTGCTCATGCATGACCCCCAAAGCTCTAACAGAAGTGGCCGCTCTTGTTTAAAAGTCAAGGTTTGCATAAACATTTAACTCTCCAAACAATGGGATGTCAAATGAATTAATGCATGACTTTAGTGCAAATATCACGCAGGTGCTGCTTTAAATTAAAGGTTCTATTAGGCAGACTGTAATAAAAGGGGCTCTGTAGTACTAAATCACATGGAATGATCAACTACCACTTCTACTTTAATTTCTACTGGGCATCCCAAAACTAGAGTACAAAATATATATTATTATGCACAGTTAGCGTGCAAACAGCGTGCTAGATTATTTTGAGTGCATATGTTGCATCAGTCACCCTGCAGAGTTTCTACGAGGTCCTGATTACAAGCTCTTTCTACCGTCCTTTGTTTATTCATGCAGGAATCATTAGTTTTTCTTGCTTACTCTTCATTGGAGGCTGTTTTTCCATGATACAATTATGTGTTGAGCACCTGACAATTACAGAACAAAAAGATGACCAATGAGCGCAACGGGGGACAATCGCCTGTTGTAATAGGATGAGCAAATAGAGAATGGTGGGTGGTTTTCCACTCAGCATTAATATGCAAAAGGGTATTAATAAAAGCTCTGACAGAGAAAGACGATAAAACTCAAACATGATGAGAAATAAACACATTTGGAAGTTGTTGATTACTGTTGGAATTTAAACCGCCTTTCCATCTCTGCCTGTTTGCCTCAGGCCCTTGCATATTCCTTTTTGTAAGGACTTTTTAAATGAAAGCATTTTATTTCTTCCTCATTCTTTTCTTTTCCTGCCTTGGATGACATCACCTGACATTCATTAGCCTATTTCATTTTTCAGCCCGTTCCTGCCTCCAACCCTTCTTCAATCCTCTTTGATAAGAGCCTGCCGCATTCAATTTTGGCCAATTAGTTGCTGTAAATTTCAAGCCTGCAGCCCATCCAGTCATTTTGGGTTTCCAGACGTGGACATACAAGACTATGTGGTGATTAGACGGAAAAGGAAGCCTGGGTTGGCAAATGGGATTTGTATCTCTCAGGAGATAGAGATAAAAGAGGAGCGGATTGACTCTAACCAAGCCAGTGGTTTGAATCGACCATAACGGTGTCCATTTTTGGATTCTTGAACAGAATGCCCCATAGACTTTGTTATGTCTCTACAAGTTAAGCGCTTTGCTGAAGAATCCAGAAGTTTGGAAGTTTTCAAAAACATTTGTAGTCTGGCCAGCCTTTATATAACCCTCAGGAAGACTCAGCTTAGTCATAAGGCCTGCTGGTGTCAGATTAATAGCCGTCACAGTGGTGGCTCGCTAAACATGGCATTTTATATTGTGTTAAAAAAAATGGAAGTAGGAGGCCTCAGTCCATTTGGCAGCTAGGGGAGTGAGTTTCACTTGGATGAGTGCAAACAGTAAAGAAAGGGCTAATTCAGACAGGAGCAGGTGGTTAGTCAGAGTGCAGGGAGTCGACTTGGCTTTTTCCTTCCGTCTATCTGATATTTACCCTTCTCTGCACGCCATAGTCTCTCATCCTTGTTCTTCTACTTTTCTACTTCTTCTTTTTTTTATTGGCAGGTGGGAGTAGGCAACATCCAAATTTGATGTCTCTTGCTTCTGCCCTGAAGCGGGGAATCCATTTCTTCCCCCGGCAACATAGAGAGAGCATGCAACTTTAACAGACCTTTAATAACTTTCCTGGCTATTCATCATCTCCCTCTAAAGATAAAAACAACATCCTTTTGTGCTGATTCATGGATCATTGTCCTCCTCCGATCCCCTATGTCTACCACTTTGCCATAAAAAAGCCTTTTTCTTCTGATGATTTTCCTTCAGATTATCATCTTAAATTGTAAACTAACCTGAATACATTGTTATGTTGATTTATGCCCGGTGTACACTATTTATTGGAAGAATGTCCCTTTCAGCACTATGCATTGGTATTTTAGTGCCCTGGGCATTGTAGAAATAGTCAGGTGTTATTATTTAGGCAGAATAATGGAATATTGTTGAATCTTCTTAATAGACTTTGTATTTTGTGATCAATTTATTTAAATTTTAGGTGAGATTACACATTGATGGATCGCTATTAAAGTTCACAGATCACATATGTACATGCATAAAAACTACATGAGAAAACATAACATAACAGAATACATTTAAAACAATAAAATAGACATTTTTAAATTTTAAATTGAGTCACAGTACTTCCTAAGCGACGCATTATTTGAAATATCAAAATGAAAAAGTTCAATCACTAAACGATCTCGGGACTGTTTGTTCCCACTTGTCTTTACCCTATATATACATCCCAAAACCCTGGGTTGCCATGGGCAACAGCTGTGTGAGTCATCATCTTCCCTTGCAGAAATAGCATTGTATTTATAATTGCTGAAATGGATTTTGAATGGCTGAAAAATGTTTTACAGCAGAATTAGGATTGTAATAGTTTTGATTCAATTTGATAGGGGTGAGCAGGCAATTTATCTTCCAAAAAAAAAAAAAAGTCCACAACTCTCTCTGGATAGTCATGTAAACAGGATTATTGTGGGGAATTGTCTGTTTATGCAATCATATAAAGAGCTTAAACAAACTGCTTCCGTCTGTTGGCAGCAGCAGCGCTATCGTTGCATATAAAAGTATGCATATCTAATTGAACCAACCTTATTAGTCAATTGAGTGAAACAAAGGCAAATAATTCATTTTAATAGCATGATTAAGCACCACTACCCACCTTCCCCCACCCCAGTAGCTCACTGTACTGGCAGTGTTGTAATGAAAATAGCGTCTACCTTTAGATGCACTCTTGCTGCACGTGATTTAGAGATGATCGCCATGATTACTTTCGTGATTATTTAATTTCTAGCTTTCTGTGTGGCAAGAAAGGTCCGAACTCTCAGCCGGATCTTTAATGTTGCATTAGTGGCTGAACTGGTTGGGTTGATGTGTGCCATTGGCTTTGGCTATGAGACCCTCCTCAAAACCAGTGGAGCCAAAGCTGGACACTACTGGACTTTGGTGAACTGATATTTAACGTTTTGGTCGTCTTTTTCAAAACCTTTGTTTTTTTTCCCCTACATTTTTATAGCTTTTTTTTTGAATGCAGTAAAATGTAACAAAACATCCATATTTAAAGAAAGCAGTGGGCTGATCATTTATTTGACTTGTGAAGAGCTTTGTGTGGAACAATCGGTGTTATTTTTCTGAAAATTTGGTTGAAAGACACTTTTCTGATACAGATTTATTTTTTCAAAATGGGTCAAATTTGACCCGAGGACAACACAAGGGTTAATGTCATTGACTTGCCAACTCCCCTACCAACCATGGGTTCAGAGACCCATGTAATATGGTCATCTCCAGTATGATAATTCAATTATTTTCTAACCCTTACGTTGTCTTTTTTAAAAGTTTCTCAATTTGGATTTCTTTCTACCAAACGGATTGTTCCATGAAACGCTCTTCACAAGTCAAATTAAGGATCAGTTCACTACTATCATTGACTTTTGGGTGTTTCATTCAATTTTATAGCATTTTTCTGACTAAACATTGACAGTCTGTGAATATCAATCAACATCTTCATATCTTAAATATTAGTCAAAATAATTCATACGTTCTGCTTTTTTAATTAAAAAGTTAGATTTAATTTCATAAGCTACCGGTATATAAGGTTTAGTGACCAGAAATTCCCCAAATAGTGGTAATAAGTTGTTGTTAGTGTACACTGGTGGAAGTGGGGGCACCGAAAATGTCGAGTGTGTTTTAAACGGACAAAAACGTTAAAAAAAAGCAGCAAAATGAGTGACAAAAATGATAACAAAAAAAAAAAAAAGTATTCATATTCAATTTTGACCCAGAAGGACAACATGAAGGTTAAAAGTAAAAAAAAACAATTGAACTCCAGTAATTCATGGCATCTAAAATAACTTTCATGTTTTCCATTAGATTAGATAATAACTTTATCCATCCCACAGTGGGGAAATTCCCTTGTTAAAGCAGCAGCGGTTTCCTACAGTAAAAGCCAAAAACAAACAAGGAAACACACAAACAGACCATCTGCAGAAGGTATAGAATGAATGTAAAGTGGCATCAAATAAATATTGTAAAGTGCGGTTGCCATAGTACAAAAAACGATATTACAGTGTAAGTAAGTAAGTGACGTTAAAACTACCGACGTTAAAACTACCGATGTTGGGACCTGGAGTCATTTCTAAATGCTGTGCAGCTTTTTTGTAATGCTTTTCAAGAGTCCAAGTCCTTGGTCCCACAATATGTGAGATACAATACAACTCTGGATTCTCAACTTGTGTCGTGCATATTTAAAATGGGTGATTGCGCCGTCTGTTTTTGTGTCACTGTAAAGAGTGATGTTCGTCAGCTGGCTCGGTTGACGTTTCACATTGCTTGAAAATGACTCAACTTTGAGAATTTAGGCTGCAATTAACGCTACTCCAGTCCAACTGAAACGATAGATGGCTCAAAGCGCTTGGCTGGGAAAGCCTCCAGACGTTGCTCAGCCCAGCATCGCAAGGCACTTTCTACCTCTCTTAATCCTGTTATCTTCCCCTCTCTCTGGCTTTCTCTCTGTCCTCTCAATTACTGATCGACTATGAATCCCTTTTGCTCTCCTTGGGACTTTTCTTTCGAATGGCTCCGTTTCTTTTATATCACTTTAATGTTTCTCTTTTTCTTTGTGGCTTTGTCACAGCACCCTTTTTCTAATGAGCTTATGCCAGGCATGAATGAGTGGCCGCAATCCATAGTCTCCGGGTGCTGTACCTGCGAGGGCAGTGAAAGTGGGATCTACAGTACATTCACGCCACATGCCCTCTAACCTTGGCAAGACGAAATCACAAGAGCGAGAAAAGGAGCTGTTTTCATCTTGTTTCCTCCGTGACTCTTTTATGGCTGCACACGTTTAGCACCTCACAAAGGACCTGTTTTAGTAGCCTGGTCTCATTCGCCAACAGTCACTGCTATCATTTACTTCCTCCATTCCGATTTGGCAAGACAATAGATCTAGAATTGTGTTCTGAAAGGGGCACTTACAATTTTGGAATCCTATTTCCTCTTTATCTTATTAGATCTCAAAGTAGATTGTGTCTAAGTCTTGGTAGATGTTTTTTTTTTTTTGCGTTGGAACTATAAATTCTATTCAATTGAAATGGAGCAATTATCCCTCTGTTTAATCTCCGGCTGCTGGACCCACCTGCATGGTTAATACGAAATGAAACGCTAAAACATAATGTGTCAATCTTTAAGATGAAAAACTGATGACCCCCTATAATCAATGTTTCATAGCGCAGTTGCATAATTCACTTTGATCTAGGCCAAGCAGCTGAATATGCATAGTTTGTACCACTTGAACTCTACATATTCAGTATTCCATATGGAAATACTCATCAGTAGGCTTGTATCTTGAGGGATTCTTTTAGTTGGCGTTAGAATTCATGAAAATAGATGTAATTTTAAGTGAGTAACATGGTTTACATTGTTCTGATAATCACCATCAGGTTGATTAGCCATTTATCACCAATGACGTTCTCACTTGACAGCATTTAGAGATATTTTTGACCTGCTACTTTCTAAAGTTAACCTTCGTCACTGTTGTACAGTAGAAGCACTGGAGCTTATGTGTCTGTACTCACCGTATTGAATACACCTGCTACCCGAGTTGTTTTCAGAGCTGCAGAAAGTAGAAAGCTAAAACATAATGCACAGGCATATGCAGCAGCAGAACAGCCAATAGGAACGCTCCCTCTCCCTGATTGGCCAAAATCTCGCTTCACAGGCTAGATTTTCTAAAGCCTGAAAACCGAGTCAAGAGGAGGCACAGAAGTCTACTTTTCTCCCAGACCACTTGAATTAAAAATATACTGAAAGATTATTATGGACGACGCAGCTTTTGGGTCAAGTCAGTTCTCAAGGTCTTGGTATTTTTCTTTCAATGTGGTAATAGTGTTTTCTTACATGGCTGAGACCCATCTGTGGCCTAAGAAATGAATATTTGAGGGGTATTTCTGTGCAAGGCCTGACTGACACTGCCTTATTTAGTTTTTATTGTTTATTGAATTTGCACAGTTCAAACTTGAGTCTTGGTAATTTTTGCTTTGCAATCTCAAGTCAAGCCTTCAGGGAGCTAAGTCTCTCAAGTCCAAGTGTCAAGTCTGTAGCTCTGCCCATTACGCTGAAATAAAATGGCTGCTAAATTGTTTTTATTTTTTTTATTTTATTTTTTGAAAATGTAAGACTTTGAGAAATATTTGCCAGGAATGGTATACCTAGTCTCAGAAACAATTTTTTCACTAAGCCAGCATTTCTCAAACTGCAAAATTCTCCGGCAACTTAGGTTTTCTAAATGAGCTATCTGAAATCTACAATACATTTCAAACCTTTGACAGAACAATCTCTCCTACAGTAGATTTGATTTGAAAATTCTCCCACAACTCCATCTGTAAATCAAGTGACCCCATGTTGGCTTCTAGTGCCCAGGCGGATACAGTACATTCTGCTGTAAACTGTCCACATCACCCTCCACTCCCTCACATTCACTGGCACACACGCTTCTGTTGAGGGTTTCGTCTGTGTTTAGAATGTCTCCTTCTGGCCCCACACTTGCTTGTGAAAGCTAATTATGTCGGCCTATCTTCTGACCGGGGAGCATGTCAATATTACACAGTGGGAGAGCTCTCACTCAACCCGCGCTGCATTCTTATTCATGAGCCTTAATTCCATTTATGCCCTCTTCAGCCACTGGACCGAGGTTGTTCCTGACTATGGTGAGATTTTAAGGAAAGTGCTTGTAGCTGCCACAGAGTAATGCTGCAACATAAAGGAGAGCAGCTTGTAGCCCTGCCCACTCAACATTTGCTTAGAACATGTTCAAAAGGGCTGCGTATAAAGCAGAAGAGGGACTTTTGTGGGTGCCGGCATGGACCTAAATGTACACCCTCATTGAAGTGGGGGCTGCAGAGGGTGGGAGCTGAATGGCTGTAGTGGAGGTTGTGAAGCTCCTGTATAGTATGAGGTGTGATGCAAAGCTCTGGATCTTAAAAAATCTGTGTCATAGGAGCAAAGAGGTAGAAGGAGACCCCGAGAAAGTTTGGAAGGGAGAGAGCGAGACAGTTTTTATAGTTAGAGAATGATGGAGATGGCTTGAGCAGAGATAAAAGATGGTTTATCTAAGACACCATTGCATCCTTTTCTTCCTTTTTGCCTCCTGATACTGTCGCCACATAATCAGGTTTCTCATGTCACCTTGAAAAGTTGATGGAATTAGCACCCACTGTTCCCTCATACTGTTGTTTACAATGCTGTTCACTTGCAAGTTAGACATCTGTCCGTGTTTGATTAGTTGCAAGATCAGAATTTGAATTTGCCGACGGATTCTTATGTCTCTGTGTTTTTGTCTTTGTTATTTGTATAATAAAAAAAAATATTTGATCACAAAAAAAAGAATTGGAATTTGCCATTCCAAGGATTGATTTGACAACACAGTATACAGAGCCGTCCCGTTGGTCACTGTTCTTGCTCATGGTCTATGTATTTAAAGTGCCCATATTATGCTCATTTTCAGGTTCATAATTGTATTTTGAGGTTGTACCAGAATAGCTTTACATGGTTTCATTTTCAAAAAACACCATATTTTTGTTGTACTGCACATTGCTGCAGCTCCTCTTTTCACTCTGTGTGTTGAGCGCTATGTTTTAGCTACAGAGTGAGCCATCACACTTTTATCCCATCTTTGTTGGGAGTTGCACATGCGCAGTAGCTAGGTACTGCTAGCTAGAAGCTAGAGTTGCTAGCGGTTTGCCAACTGGTTCTCAATGGCAAAACACTGTTACAACACACACGGGTTCACCCTAATCGACAAAAGAAATTGTATAGAACTACTTACATGTCCCCCTCGTCTGCAGGCATTCCACGCAAAGCTGGAAGTGCGCCCTCGTTTAGAAGAAGTCTCCCGGCTAATCCTGCCTTGTACTGACTGAAGTTGGAGAAACAGCTAGTTGTTGTGATATTAGCTAATATATTTAGTACACACCAAATGCTTCGGCCGATGAAGTAGACGGCCCTCTGACCAGCTCATCTAGAGACTTTGTATGCATGTGGGAGCACCAGAGACACAAAATAACACCCCAAATCTCAGAAAAGGTGATTTCAAAAAAAAAATTTCATCATATGGGCACATTAAATACATTTTGTTATCCTGAAACTTCAAAAAGGTACCTCAAATGTTTCCTTCACTGTTACATCTGAGGCCTTTCTCATGATGCAAGTTCACATGAAAGAGGTGAGGATTGTGCAAAAAGCATAACAGCAGTACCGTATATTTAATTAAATATAAGATGGAAGAGCTAGTTAGAATACAGTGTAAAAAGAAAGGTAGAAAACAATACAATATTTCAATAATAATGGCATATTTTCATCAATAATTTAGTAGTGATGCACCCTTCTTATGAAGCAAGTTTAGCATTTGTTTAATAGTAAAAAATCCATCTGTTTTATTTACTGCATAGACGTCACTCAGAGCTCTTTTGTACATCAATGTTAATGCGGTATTTCTTTTGCTCGGTTGGAATGCCGGAGAAATGGTTGTGCGTATTTAACCACAAGCCTGGACAAAAACGTTTGCTTGGAGGTTTGGTGTGCGGCATTAAAAACCATGGCAACATAGCTGGGTTTGAACTTAAGATGTCTTTGTGAGAAACAGTGAGGGTTAAGCCCAAAGTTAGCTTGCCTAGCCACTAATCCTGCTTTGCGAGACAGGCCTCAGGTCATAGTAGCTGAAATGATGGAATTAGGTGAGGATAACACATGTTCTGTTCTTTACAACAGCACAACAAAGTGCGCTCCAAAGAACTGTCATTTTTTTTTAAAGTGATTTGCAATAAATCTTCTTCTACAAACAGACATTGACACCAAAATACAAACCGGAGTTGGGAAACAAGCCGAGCAGAAACAAACAGACAGGATGACATACTCTTGACTTTGTTTTGCACAAGAATGTGACTCCCCCTCCTCTTCCTCAGGCTGTATCTCAGGAGACCTGTTGGTATGGAAGAGAAGTTAAAAGACAGCTAAATGTCTTGACTTCCCCTGACAAATTCAATGGGACAGTGATGCTGCGTGGGGTGAAATACAAGAAACGCCTTGTCACCTTGTAGAGGAAAGGGCCAGAACTCTATCAGTCATTGTACTTCTTGTTCACCCTGCTTGCACTTCTGGTCTGCCAAACGAAAGCTCTGCATAAATCTGAAGCAGAGACATGAAGTGTTTATGAAGTAGGCCTTACATCGTCCTACACAGCAAGTGTTACTGTTGTCCAAGTAAAAGTCTTTAAAAAAATGAAACTATAGTCCTTAAAGTCGATTGATTGAAGAATAATTCATTATTTTTTAAGCAAAATCTGTGACGAACTCATAGAATCCAGACTCCAGAACTTGATAATAATCACATTTTTAAGTCATCTTTAATATTAAAGTAATTTAGTGATAGTTGACTTTAAATCCATGGGTTTGATGCAAAAAGAACTGCTAATTGGCTAATTCAGCATACTTTTCATAGTGTTATCTAAGGGGGACCCACAGTGTCAAACTTTGAGAAGCCCTGTCATTGACTAAATAATTAGTTGATATAATCGAAAAACAAAATTGATAGAACAATTGATAATGCAAGCCATTATAAACTGTGACCTTCACAGATAATGTTGTAATCATCCTCTACATGTGTATAATGTTTGCCTATAAAAAAATTCTATCTTAATGAAGATCTTGCACATTTGAACATACTCAAGGTGTATTTTGCCACGGCTTTCATCCTAAAATCAAGATAATTGATACATCTTGTACTGAATTAGGGCCTTTGTGCCTTTATGAGCCAGTAAATTACTTTCCTCTCAGACTAAAGTTGTGACTGACAGTACCTTGGGCATATTGACATAGGAGACAGGAGAGTTCAGTCAAGCCCAAGCTTTTAATCCCAACCATGCTTCCTTCAGGACAATTCCTTAAGACCTGTGGTGACTTCCTGCATGCCAATACAAGCCTGGATCCTTGCCGAGCTATTGACGGCTGACCCCCTCCCCCTCCTGTATCGGACTCTAAGGTTACTCATAACCCCTGCTTGTCTTTCATTATTGAGATGTGAATGAGGAAGGTCGGGGGGGGGGAGGGGAGTCATCGATCGGCCAACACAGGAGTATTTGATTGTCGCTTAGGTGGCGTTGCCAAGACACTCTTTTTCATGGTAACAAAGGTGGCCATTTTGAATACATGAAAAGGTTGAAGTGAGCATGTAAACAAATAGTTCTGCAATGGCTTGTTAAAAACAAGCAAGGTTTTTTGAAGGGTAGTTGTAACAACACTGTCTGGTGTCCCACATCCAAGGCTCCCTCACTTCTGTTGAGTGTTTATTTTTTTATTTTTTTACTTGAAGGATTATGAAACAGCAGCTGTAAAGAGCGATTTATTTATTGCTAAACCTTGTGGCTTGTATAGATAGAGTGGTTTGTTTTTAGAGGCACCTATTTGTGTCTTTGTTATATGAAGTAATTAGCAGCTTAACACCCTCCTAGAAGCTAAGCACTATGGGTAACCGTGAGTGAAGCAATGCGGTTCTAGGCTTTGAAAAAAAAGGGCTTTGAAGAACGAAAGTGCTGGAAGCACATACTGGCCCAAGTCGGACATAGGAAGTAACCATGGTGACAGCGACTGGAAAGGAAAAATCTATGCTTAAAGGCAAGCCTCGTGTGTGTGTGTGTGTGTGTGTGTGTGTGCGCACTTGGGAAAGGGAGAGAGGGGGATCAGTGATACAGTATGCTTATTGATTTGTGTGTTGATTATAAATACAGAGAATGGATGGAGTGCTATTCCTTCTTTTTTTTTTTTTTTCAGACAACCCTCAGAATTTCCTCCAGTTTTCCAAAATAGGGATTGAATATTGGTCCAAGGAAAGGATTAAAATCTTTTTTGTTGTCGCTGTGCGGTGCATGCAGCCACATAAGCTCCCCAAAGAACTCCTTTGACTCAAACCAGCAGCAGCCGTTGCTCTTTGTGCTTAACAAACAGGACTTGATGCCTTGAAAAGTCAAAGCAGTGGCATTTCTGCCTCTCCGTTTTTATTCCCCATCTGTCAGTCTGAAGGCCAGCACAGCAGTGGCTCCACTGGGTATCTGGCTGAAGAATCTGACGCTCGCTGAGATGCTCTTGAGATGGGCTCAGAATCTCAGCAGGAATGGTTCAAAAGGCTAACCCTGGTCAGCATTTCAATGGGGCCTGTCACTGGAATATATCAGGATGGATTCCTTTATGCTCTGGAAAAAAGTATATTGATGCTCACGTATGCACAAAGCCATCAGAAATCTTACTTTACCCCTTGCACATCAAATTATTGTTTCCTTCAATATGTGACACATTAATATTCACATGACTGCGGTTACAAAAAAAAAATATGTTACCTAATCCTCACTTTTACACATTCCCCCTGGAATGAGGCTTAGCTTAAAATGGGCGTACAGGCTGAAAATCCCAAGGGCCTTCACTGGAAGATAAATCAAGCGTCACCAGAAAGATAGGGAGCAGCATCATTTGTTGGCGAGAATAGAAAAATTCATCCAGGAAATCGTAAATCATTAGACGGGCAGGCCCCAGTGAATAAGCCTCACCCACCAAAGAAATCGATTCGTGAAGTTATTGCACATTTCAATCCTCCCTTCTGGTGAGACCCTGTGGGCGTTATGATTTACATACAGATACCCGGAGATTAGACGCTTCCTGTGTTTGACAGAGTGACAGATATTTAAATCATACACTGAGCTGTATTTATTAGTTTACCTTCAATGGAAGAGATTTTTTTTTTTTTGTGTGTGTAATGAACATCAGTGTCAGCAAGTTAGTTTCATGGTGTTGCTGCCTGTACTGTGAGTGGAGTAGGAGTGAAAGCACTTTTCCAAACAATACCTATCCTTCTCATAGCAAATGATTTCAAAACATGTCTTAATTAACTATTGTCCTGAAGCAAGTGGAAAGAAATGTTCCATTTTATCCACTTTGACTTAATCAGTTTCAAAATAATATGCCCACTGCTTTTAATGACGTTATGCATACAAGTTACATTCCTTTCTACATGAGTTTCCAGGTTGAGACTTCTTGTTGTTTTGCTCTGAGAACAGACATCCATACAATGCAAACGCCTCTGCGATAATTGACATGTTACTTACTGATCAAAAAGGAGGGAAACAGCTACCCCATGGGCAATTATATTGTGTCACAAATTGTATGTTGAGTTGTCAGTCCTCCTCAGCACAAATCCCTGTTGCCTTGTTTCAAATGAGAGCATTCAGTCAGGGGATATGTAGACAGGAGGGCTTGTGCTGGCATTGTAGTGAACCACCGTCATCATATCATATAAATCATACATCTCTGCATGTATGATGAAATAATTTACATACAGCTCTGCTCCCCAGCCATTTCTTCTATTAAGGCCACAGTATAAAAGGAGCGATTCAAATAAGGGCGGACATCATGTATGGAAAATGTATAAATTCAATAACCATTACTTGTGAATTCAGTTGATCCACCGAATAAAGCTAAGAAAATAGGGCGCAGCTGGTGCATTATTTAAAGATTTCAGCTAATATTTGCAGAACTTGGAATCACTATCATGTTTAAATAAAACATTGTTCTTTGCTCTCTTTGGAGCTGCGCAATTGTCAAGATGTGTATCTCCTGATATCTAAGGAAATGGCTGAGGAGCATTCTGCAGAATTCTGCTTTGCCCTTTTGAGATAGAACTGAGACACTTATGTCTGTGCTCCGTAAGCTCAGTTGCCGCCTTGAAAGCAGAGATATGCTGTCCATGAGAATGCATTTATGAAAGCTGTCCAGCATTGATGTCAAAGAGAATTCATCACACATGCTCTATTGTCTTCAAAAGAATGGTTTGTATGTTACCAGTGTTTGACAGAATACAATTGAACTTAAGCAAAATGAACTCTTAAACTCATCTAAATTAATTATCATAGAGTGTCAACCTTTAATTGTATAATTTAAAGGTCCCATGGCATGAAAATGTCACTTTATGAGGTTTTTTAACATCAATATGAGTTCCCCCCAGCCTGCCTATGGTCCCCCAGTGGCAAAAACAGTGAACGGTGTAAACCGAGCCCTGGGTATCCTGCTCTGCCTTTGAGAAAATGAAAGCTCAGATGGGCAGATCTGGAATCTTGCTCCTTTTGAGGTCATAAGGGGCAAGGTTACCCCTTTCTCTGCTTGACCTTCCCAGAGAATTTGGCCCACCCGTGACAGAGAGACATCATGGCTTTCAAACGAGCAAAGTGGCAGTTGGTCAAGGTCACACCCCCAGTGGCTATAATTCTGAGTCAAGGCTGAATTTTGGATGTTGGAAAAGAGACTTCAGGTACAGTATTAGGGGACCACTAAGGTCTATATAAAAGAGACTTCAGATACAGTATTAGGGGACCACTAAGGTCTATATAAAAGAGACTTCAGATACAGTATTAGGGGACCACTAAGGTCTATATAAAAGAGACTTCAGATACAGTATTAGGGGACCACTAAGGTCTGTATAGTAGCATCCAAAGAGCACCATGTCATGGGACCTTTAAACAACACACTTGCAGTATAAACTCTAACTGCACTCCCCCTATCAAAGTCCTTGATTTACTTAGATCAGTTATTTTTCTTTTTTCTTTTTTTTTTTTTTACTAATGTTGAATTTGGAAGCGTCTTACTCCCCCAGCACTCTCCAGCATGAGCCAAATTCATACTTTAATGGAATTTCGGTGTGCACAGCCAGATAGATGTCTACAGCATGTGCAGAATCACGAATTGACCTTTCGGGTGGAGAGAGAAATTGCACCACCTAGTACCTGTTGTGGCACCAAAATAGATGGATTAATTTCAAAGAGGCTAACTGAGCTGTATGTTTGCAGCAAGATGACTTATCCTTTGAAAATAACAAAAGGAATCTTATTCAAGATTCTTGCAAAGAAATTGCATTGTTATGTGCCCCAGGGCTTATAGAAAACTGTATTTTTTAACAATTATCACCTTAAAAGAAAAAAAAAATACAAAGCTATCTTTATCCTGCTGGCAAAGGATACTTTCTCTCCATAGTCCCCTTATGGCCAATATCAATGCTGAATCAATATACTTTACCCAAGAGTTTGCTGACTTTCAAAATACTTTCTTTCCCTTTGTTTTAACTCTCCACTTGCACAATCAGAGTGGTTGAAGCAAGCTGTTAGGGCTAAAGGTGAAGTAAACATCTATTGAGAAGCTCAGAGGTTTTTCCTACTTTCAACCATTCAAACTTACTCAGACTACTCCACATTTCTAAGATGAATTGAAAGAAGTATTTTACCACTGAAAAGAGGGTATTTTCATCAAACTGGGCTGTCTTTGCAGTCGAATGGCCCACACGTTGTTTTAAATAGGTGCTGCATGGACAGAGAAAACACAGAAAGAGGCCGTGGTATTTTCTTTTGCTCAATAGGTAAAAAAAAAAAAATTACTAGGATGCACTGCGCCACACTGGACCAGTGGTGGGTGACATAATGCAAGCACGTCACTGAATCAATCTAGGCCAGCTGGTAACACACAATCTCGTATTGCATTCAAACAGTGCACTAAAATATGTTTCCATAAAGATGTTATGATGTTGACACTTTTTATCAATGTTTTTAACTTTTTCTTACGTTTTTGTTCTTTTTTTTCAACACTTTAGAAGCTTTTTTCCCATGTTTGTCACTTTTTTTTGACGTTTTTTAACACTACGTAGCACTATCTTATTAACTTTAGTTTTACAATTACTTTTGGAATGTATTGTCAATAAACCTCATTTATAGGAAATTATACTAAATGTTTGAGTTATAAAAGCAGAAATTAGGAATTATTTAGACTGTAAAATTAAAGGAAAGTATGTTGATGGATAATCACAGACTGGAATATGTCAACTTTTACTCAATTCTATTTCAAAAGCACTTCAATTTTTTTCAAATGCTATAAATTTGAATTAAGACACCCCAGAATTACCCATCAAAATCACCCCAAAGAGCGTTGTGTGAAATCAATCATGTTATTTTGGGCAATTACAATTGGGTAGTTAAAAAGAACATTGATATAGGAAAACGGGTCAATTTGACCCGAGGACAACATGAGTTAACAGAATCTTGGTTTATATTTGGTCTGCGCTGTCTAGTTTTACAGTTTATTCTGAGTTCAAAACCAGCGACTCTGTTCTCAGTCCGCTTCTATAATCTTTGTAGTTCGAGCGGAGTCCTCAAACCTGCAAAAAAAAAATCCACCAGATGGTGCGCCACCCGTCATCCGGCGGATTTGAGCTGGGAGAGATTACACATACAGTACTACCAACATTGTTGTGGTACAAAGCTGGTTATACATCGGCAAAGTACCCCTTTAAGATTTAGTACCAGCCATGTGTGCGACAAAGTGGTGCAAATAGAAATCTGAAATCTCTGCAGACCCTTCTTACTCAGTTACACCCTGTGTTAGATGATTGAACCGGTCACTAAGCTTTTGATGCAAGTTGTGTTGAGTAACTTCATTGCATCTTTTGATCTAAGTCTGTGCATGTCTTACAAGAGCTAGGATAGTTTTTCATCCTGACCACAGTTGATCAGCCCCCCTTGGAGTGTGAGTGAAAACGTCTCTGCTCTCATGAAACATCCTATGGTTTAGACCTCAGTGAGAGCAGCAGTCAACCTGAGGTAAATAAGTTCCTCCTCAGAAGCATCATGGGAGGAGTGCGTCCCCTGAGGTGATAACCTTTATCTGGCCTTACCTCAAATCCATGTGTTGCCTGTCAAAGTAAGTTCTTAGAAAAGTCTGTGCAACTGAGTCTTAGTTTTGTTTTCTCTTTGGTCCAAAAAACAAAATAATCTTCCTGCAAAGAGGTGTGGAAATAAACTATTTAGACATATATATATATGTGAACAATTACAATAAATACAGTATATTATAATATAATATTTATACTTGATGTGATTTATTTGTGATTGTTTCTGGTCAGTTAACCCTCATGTTGTCCTCGGGTCAAATTGACCCGTTTTCCTACATCAATGTTCTTTTTAATTCCCCAAAATAACATGATTGATTCCACACAACGCTCTGTAGCAAGTACAAATCTCTACTTTCATTAATTTTGGGGTGTCTTATATAATTTTATAGTATTTGAAATAATATTGAAGTGGTTTTGAAATAGTATTGAGTAAAAGTTGACATATTCCAGTCTGTGATTGTCCATCAACATCCAGTCCTTTAATTTTAGTCAAAATAATTCCTAATTTCTGCTTTTCTAACTCAAACATTAGGTATAATTTCCTATAAATGAGGTTTATTGACCATAAATTCCAAAAATAACTGTAAAACAAAAGTTAATGTTAGTGTTTAGTGTTAAACGTCAAAAAAAGTGACAAACATTGAAACAAGTATGGGGAAAAAGGGACAAAAATGTAAGAAAAAGTTAAAAACATTGATTAAAAAGCACAAACAAAAGTGTTGATTTTCAGTTTTGACGGGAAGACAACACAAGGGTCAATTATTGTTTCATGTTTATGTCAGATTTTCACATAAAATCAGTAAATGACAGAACATAAAACTAAAGTAAATGTGTATCTACAACTTTTTAATAACACAAAATATACACACCAACATAGATTTAGCTGGAAGACTAAACATATGAACTTGTGATCATCGCCGCATATCCTCATAGTTGACATTGTTATGAATACATATTAATAAATGCACAGGCACCATAAGCTCAGATGTGCTAAAACAACCCTGAATACTTCAAGGATTCAAGGTCTTTATTTGTCATTACAAAAGCAAGTTATGCAATGATATGCTTGTATCCAACAGTGCAACAATAATAATAATAATAATAATATAAAGGAAACTATCTAATAAACACAACAACCTTTAATCATATAAATAACCAAAATAAATAACCAAAGTCCCAAATTTCACTTTAAATACAGATATTTATACTTTATACTCTTTCCAACTGTATGTATCTAGATATTTATATTTTTCAGTTTTTTTAGACTGCACACCCATATAAGCATTTAAGCATTTATTTATTTTAAGTCATATAACTCAAATTTTCCATGGTGTTTTTAATTGTTTGTGTGTTGTATTCTTTTAAGTGAACTTTGCACGTAATTTCGTACTACAGTGTACTGTGGGATGACAATAAAGAAATCTTGACTCTTGAATCAATGGTAGCTATGAAGCTATGTACAGTGCAAAGTGGCAGTGTGTATAAAAATAACAATAGGGAAAGTCCAGGGTAGGTATGTCAACTATACAGTATACAGTGTATAGGTAATAGTTGTGAGTTGAGTAGCCCAACGGCTCGTGGGAAGATGCTATCCCTTAAATCCCTTACAGAATACATTTCTCCTCCAAACAAAGTGGTAATAAAAAGTACTCGAACAGTAAAGAAAAAGGAATCACGAGGCAAGATTACTTCCCGGTGTGGGCTTCAGTAAGTGGAGAAATGGACAAATCCGAGATGGTTGTTTATATTGTCCCATCCATCATCGTGAGCCATAAACAGGCACATTCTCTCTTCTCACTTACACAATATTGTTTTAGTCATCACCTCAGTGAAAGTGCTCACTCGTCCAAACACGCAGCAGAACAGGACAAGCATGTGTTTATCAAGCTGAGCTTGTGCTTCACTTTAGGCTCTTGGGCTATAGCCAAGCCTCATAGATGAATCCAGATATCGCCCACATCTGATTTTAAAATACTCAAGAAGTCTGTATTCTTGTTAATCATCTCGCCGCATCCAGTCCGCAAGGCCTTAGTGCCACTGTAATTCTCTCAGTTTGTTGTTGGGATGAACTGGGGCTTATCTTCCAAATATAATATTATAGAGAGAGAAAACGGTGATGTAAAAATCTTATGAAAGCTACTAATCTGTGTGAATGGCTAAGCGGGATTAAGCTTGTCAGGAGAAAAAAAAAAAAAGAGCTCATCATGCTCTTTTTTTATTTTATTTTTTTCAAAGCGACATTGAATTTATGTAATCAGTGGACATAGTTTGTGAAACATGATCAATCTTGACCTTTGTTTGATCATCTCTAATAAAACTCCTATTCCATACTTAATAGAGCCTGATAAAGGTCATTCATATAGCTCATGCACATAAACACTCCATCTTCCCTATACTGGACAGTCACTTGGCACTTTATCCATTTCTGCTTAGTTCCACATAGTTAATCCTCCAAAAAAGGAACATGGCCGATGTTTTGTCACCCATAGCGTTTGTACAAACAGTACGATCAGAGCTTGATGTTTTTCTATGGTTGTGTAGTACGCTGCTAATGCCACCCAGTAGGCAACTGTGAGTATTCACATGGATCAATCATCTGTTGGACATGTAGATGCATGCATGTGTTTGCGAGCACATGTTCATGCGTGTGTGTGCGGTGCTGTATGACCTTAAGAACAGCCAGCACTTAAAGTACTCCACACACGCCCGTTGTATTTATATTGTATACATTCATTCCCCATCTTCCTCCTCTGCTCTTTAGTCTACATTGAGCGGCTGTCTTGGTCTTTTAGAAACAGACTATGCCACTTTGGAATAATCATAGAATTTGTTGGGTGGATACAGTAGTGCACATATGGATCAGCGTGTATATATGGATGGTGGTATGTTTCTGTGTAGAAGTGCAGGTTGTTTGAATGTGTATGGGACCCTCCGAACTCACATCCAACCTGTGGGTTTGTAAGGTTACGTCTTAATAAAGGAGTGTCCTTTTGAATCCTCACACCAGAGAGGAACATCTGAAGTGTAGGTAAATGAAAACTTCATCATATAGTGTACTTCCAAGTCACCCTCAACCCTTTGACTCCTGTCTGCTATGATAGAGCTGGTCAGTAGCCAGCAACACAGTATGTATACTATGTGATGCATGGGACTGCCAGTACAAACAGGTATTATAGATGGACTGTCAAAAAAAGACCAGCCATACACAAACATATGCCCACATACAGTATAAGACAGGATAAAGTAGTACACCTCTTTCACAACTACTCGCATACTGTCTCAGACAGATGCCATTGATTTATATATTTATTTGACTACTGTATCAATAGTGCAAAGAAATGCTACCAAGACAACTAAACTGCATTTTGTTGTTCATGCGAATGATCACATAACCTTAAAAAAACACTAAATCTTTCCCATTGACTGGCATCTCCTATATCAAAGGCTAGTTAGTAGACAGTATACCTCAGGGAATTCTGATTATATACATGTTCATAATGCCACGCTGTTTCTTTATTTCTCTTTCATTTATTTTTCTGTGCAAAACATGAAATGCAAGTTGTCACTACGACAACTTCCCAGCGCCGGTTCATAAGGAAGCGCAAATGAACTTTGCTGAGGTACTTCCTGGTGTCATTTGATAGACTATTGTAGTACTTGGCACACAGACAGGGTTTATATTGCCATTTCCCAGCTGTAGTGACAAACAACACAACATTTGTTAAGTAGTGGTCCACAGCACTGAAGCACATGAGTAAATACAATGAGTATAGTTCAAGGAATTCCATCACCTACACCCAACCCTCCCTGCACTTACAAAGCATTAGCGTGGTTGTTCCAGTTTGGCTGATAATCCCCCCCTAGGCTTGGATATGCCTCTCTGTGTGTCTTGTTTTCTCCCTCCGTCTCTCTCTCTTTCTCTGTCCCTCGTTCCTTCCTCCCCCCTCTGCCTGTTACACACCTATTAAACTATATATACTACTATACCTATTTTCTCCACAAGCGGGTTTTGTTTCCCAACCTCCATGCACACTTAGGTGCTGGAGTTTTGTTATTTTGTGATATAGCTTGTTGGCTAATTTCTAACCTTGTTTGTGACATCCTTTTTATAGGTTCCATCCTCCAATCCCTTTTAAATCCCTTTTTAAATCATTCTATAGCAGCTCCACAACAGAAAACCTACGTTTGCTCTTCAGTGAGATTCTCTGCAAAAGGCTTCCTCGGGGACTGATGTCGTCTTTCTTTCTGACACTCAAACACACTCAACACCTACCTTTAAATACTACCTGGTTTTACTCAAGAGCTAAACACACAATGCTCAAGGCCATTTGTCCCATTCTCCTTGTAACACTTTCTTGGGGTTTTCATGGGAGTTTTAAAGTCTTTTTATTTTTTTATTTTTTCTGTGCTGTGCCAGGAGACAGGCTGAATGAGAGAGGATAGATGCTGCGACATGCATCTGGGAAAGATAATGAATGAAGTTGACCGTGGGTGGCGAAGACCATCACTAAAGCGTAATGGGTCCCAGCAGAGGGACGAGGATATTGACCCGTCCGTCACTTTCCTTCTCCCCCTTCCCTTTCTTACAAATACAAACTCTGCTGTGTACAC
The DNA here is from genome assembly GCA_013375575.1 of Percina caprodes. NCBI lineage: Eukaryota > Metazoa > Chordata > Actinopteri > Perciformes > Percidae > Percina > Percina caprodes. The sequence goes on along the minus strand of JABXJD010000214.1, from coordinate 614,101 downwards.
AGCCTAACATAGAAACACGCTGCAGTGTACACATAGAGCAAACAATATCAAAATACACTTTGTCTTGCACACACACTCCCGAAAAGCACTTTTTGCATCTTTTTCCTCTTCTCAGCTTACACAAGTGTTTGTGCGTGCATGTGTGTGAATTTCTTGGAGGTGGGGGGGGGGACTTGGGCTGTGTTTGCTCTTTTTAACTGAAAGCAAATGGAGAGTTTGCACTCCCTGACAGGGACTGTTTCATCAAACATATACGAACTGTGGGAAGGACTCCACAGAGAGACATCCCCACAATGAAGAATGCCAGCTGAACCGTCTCCGTTCTTATTACTTACTCCAGGCAAACTTCTTTGATATAAATTTTATGGAAGATCACTCGAAGCAATTTGGCATGTTGGAAGCACATTCAGCATTGCTTTTTTTTCCCCCCATCCTGAACTTTTAAAAGCCGCTGAACCTTTCTCTCCTTCCACTTGGTTGGTATTTTCCTCCTGATATGAATCACTTGAGTTCTGAAAGGGAACAGTGGTGCACACCAATTCTTCTTTTTATTACTCTCCAATTTGGACAAATCTGTCTAGCTTTGACAGTAGCTCCACCGTCCCTGCCTTTGACTGGCTGTTTCCTTTATTTTTCTTTATTTTTCTTTATTTTTCTTTCATTGATTCAATTATTCACCCATCGATTCATCTATTTATTTGTTGTTGTTTTTGTGTCCTGTGTCTGTGGTCAATAGACTGAGGGGGCTCAGCCCACTTACATCAGAGGCAGCAGCAGGATCAGCCAGCGATTATAGTCATTACAGTTTGTGCTTACATAGGGCTCTTGTGCTTTGTGCCACATCTCCCCCCGTCAGCTGGCAGTCTGAGCTCTAATCTGCCAGTTATAACAGCAGACGAGGGAACAGGAGGAAAAACCTAGAAGGGGGTGGGGGGGGGTTGAAGTGGGAATGCGGATAGAAAAAGGGGCGGTTGGTAGCCAAATTGCAAAATCAAGTGTCATAAAATCTTAGCTCTGCAGATATCACTCAGTATTGGTGTAAAACAGTTATATTTGTTTCGAAGAATACATTCCACCTTTTGTTTGCCAGTAGAACCCGTGCTTCCAGCAAGACGCCAATTAAAGCGTTTAGCCTGAAATCGCTTCTAACCACCTGCTGTGTTCCTCCTATAGTGCATATGTATTCCCATACATATTGGAATACATCACTCCATTTGCCTCTTCCCCCCGCTAGTTCAAAGGGCTCCATCAGAGCCAAGTGTCTGATGAAACCCTGATTATCCCTCTAATTGGTAATTGAGGAGTCGTTGTGGCGCGTGGTGTGGGCAGCTTCTCCTGCTATTGATCCCCCTCCTACTCTGCCATTGATTTGCACTTGATACATTAAATTGTAATTATTTATCCGCCTTATTTTATCCCCCCTGCAAGATGTGGGTGCCTCCAGGACACTAACTGAAAACCGATCTTGAGGTATTTGTCCGTGCAGAGGTAAAAATGCACAGCAGTGATGAAAGGGATTTTGAATATGGGTCAATATAGATGCTAAGACTGGCATTAAGTTTGCAATCCATGTGCAATACACATAATGATGTATAATCCCTCTAGAGGAAGTTATTACAAACTATGATTAGAATTCCAGATTTGGTCCTAGCTTTACTTACATTAATGGATCCACAAAAAAAAAAAAATATTCATGTTGTCCATCGTGTGTGTGCGTGCGTGCGTGCGTGCGTGCACATGCGCGCGCTAACTTCTAGCTATACATCTCTTTTTTTCCATCTCACTTCTAATTCTTTGTGACACTTAATCTTAACTTGTGTTCTCGCCTGCTGATAACACCCCCCACACACACACACACACACACACACACACACACAATAGTTCTAAATACAATAAACAAGAAATGGTAGTCAGGAGGAGATGAGAAGGCTGACTATAATTGTTTCTCGGTTTCATAGGCTTGACCCCTTATTTATTTGACTGGCAGTTACTGCCTGGGAATTAACTCTTCATAGGCAGGGACAGGCCTCTGACAGATTACTGAAGTGAGTGGCAGAGGGTGATGGGGGTTCATGAACCTATAAAGCTTGCTCGACAGACCATATCTCATTACTAGGTTGGCTTGAAATAAGATGGGCCCCTTTTTGCTTGTTCCTCACTGGTTCGATTGATTAGTCGGCCGCCAATCAATGTTAATTAAGGTGTAGAGAATCCTTTAATTGTGGCGTATGAATCATTGTGTCAGACCCTGCGTTGACCTTCACAAGACTTACACTGTAAATGGCCTAGCTGGGGAATAAATACCTTTTTATGTATTGCAAGATAATGACAGTCCATAATGAGTATAGATTTGATGGATGGCGATCCAGTACATGCCGTAGCTGGTAGCAGCAGGCTTCATGAGGATCACATGCGCAATGGGTGCTCAAATGGAGACTGGACCCACCTTCATATCTTGTTTTTTGATTTTGCAAACACATCGCAGAGCGGCGATGTATCAATACATGTCAGAACATTTAAGAGTTAATGTTGTGAGATAAGTGTTGCTATTATGTGTTGGCGAGAGGCTCTCGCACATATGAATATGAAGTAGGGCTGTGATTGATGACTGTCAAAATCAAAATGGCATATGAGAACACCACCGGCACCATAATTGTGTTTTTTAATGAAGACCTAGATTTGATGTTGGAGCTGATTTTGCACTCAGTTGATTGTGTCTACCCCCGCCTCTCCACCGACACCACCACCACCATCCATCATACAGTTACAACAATCTAACCTGCACATGGTTCAAAGCCTGGTTTCAGGTCCATGACTTCCAACTCTACCCCTCAACAGAAAGATGAATTTACCCATGAGCGTGTCGCCTGAACCTAAAATAAGGGTGACCTATCTCAACATTAAACATGTCACACAGCTCTGCTCCAATATACCATGCTTTATTCCCTTAATGTTTCCAATTTTCTTGCCTCAGTGAGGGTGATATCTGCGATAGAGATGGTCCGATAACATTTTTTGCTTTGCCGATTCTGATACTGGAACTTGCATATGGGCCGATACAGGTACTGATCCGATACCAATAGTGTGTCATGTATCTTATTATGTTTTAACAGCTGTAATACTGTGCATGGATGTGATATGATTTCTATCTTTGTTGTTGGTCTGGCTGAGGTCAAACACAAACAGTGAATGACGTAGAACTTTGTTTTATTATGTCAGTTATAACGGAAAAAGAACATAAATAAACTACTTTGACATAGATTTTTTTAGGGTTTTATTACATGGTATCAGATCAGTGCATAAACTCCAGTACTTCCCGATACATACCAGTATTTTAGGCAGTATCGGATGCAATACCAAACATCTCTAATCTGCGATATTGTTTTTCTTCATACTGTATGTAGTCCATTAGTTACTTATGTGTACCCATAAATACAATACAGCTAAAGCTGCATTGCAGTGTTCCTCTTAAAAATGTTATGTTAATGTATTTTGTATAAGTTGTTTTTTAAAAGGTTTACAATAACAATATTGATGTTCAGAGATACAAGACATACTTAAATACAATACTATCATCAGCCCATCGGATTGAATCCCAACTTTTCAAAATAAAATGACAAAAAGTATAGACTTTTACCCTCTTAGCCCCTTTTTAATGACCCTGGCTAATGTATAAGTCAGTCTCAGACTAACCTCAACGCATCAATCCTTTAACTAAAATGTACTCATTTTAAAATAGCCTCAAATCTGGTTGTCGTTTAACCTTCTATGCTTTAAAGGGTTACTCCAGCAATTTAATAGCGTGCTTCCGTAAAGTTAGGGGACTACCAAGTGGGCGTCTCCACATCCCCAGTTTGTTATACAGGCTTCCTGATGAAAAATGTGTAGAATGTGTAGTGTCAGTGGAGTAGTGCTTCCAAATATAAAAATCCTTCTCTGTGACTATGGAAAGAGAATGGGTGAATCATTTTCATAAACAGTGGAGCTTCAGAATCTTCATAATATCAGCTACATAATTAAATACTTTCAGCTTCATTAACCCCACACACTAAACATCTGACTAATGTGCCGCTGTGCATTGTGGCCATTCAGAACAACGACATTGTCTGATGTTGCTATTGTTGCTCTTTTCTCTGTTTGCAGATGTAATAACCGGACCCAGTGTGCTGTTGTGGCTGGACCAGATGTATTTCCCGACCCTTGCCCGGGAACCTACAAATATCTGGAAGTCCAATATGAATGTGTACCCTACAGTATGTATTCCTTCATTCTCTCACACTCTTAAGCACACCCCCTAATGCTCTTACTCATTGTTATTTCCTCTTAGCAGCAGCGACTCATCAACAAACCAATCAGCAAGCATGCGAGTAATGTTGCAATTGTTCAAAACTGTCTTGAATGTGGCATGCAGTTCAGTAGAACAGATTAAGATGCAGCAGTGGATGTAAAGTACAGGGAACATTATTGACAGCGTTGTTCACATGTGAAATATGATACTGTATTTGTTTGGAGGAAGGTTGATGCAATACTGTTTATCGCGTTAAAGTCTTTATAACTGACAGGATATTGCGCTTTCTTCATTTTCTTCATCCCGCATGGCATCAATTATGTCAACAGTGTGCCAGCTTACACTCATTTTTTTCACACCTAACATCCTTTGTGGGATATTGGTTGTCATTTATTGATGATAAAATAAGCAGATCCTAGGTTTGTACTGTAGATACAGTAATACAGTGCAAATCATTTTAGACCAGTGGGGATCGGTTACCCAGAATAGCTCTGTGGGAATTATGTTGTCAACAACATGCTGAAAAGAAGAGAAAAAAAATTCTGTTAATGTATTCAGTCAGAGGAAGCGTTCGCTACATATCCTTTTTAGATGGTGCTTGTCAGTGCCTTCCTATCAGCTCCACCAGTTCACAGCGCTTTAATATCTTTGAGGAATCATGTCTGATCATGTCACGTCTCCGCAGCAAGAAAGGCCGTTTGATTTCTGTTCAGTTCAGCTCAGTGGACGCCAGTTAATGTTCAGACTAGTGAGGCATCTCTGAAGGGGGTAAATAAAAGGAATTTAATTGGTGCAGCAGTTGAAAAATACCGACAAGCTGTACATTACATGAGAGGAAAAATTTGGGCAGGGAAGGGAAAGATCAGCATGGGGTGACAGGATGAACACACAGAGAGGAAATCCAGGTGAGGCGTGAGGAAGTGGCGTGGACATTGCCATATGACCTTAGGTATTGTGTTATGATGGCCTTTTTAAAATGGAACATCAAAGCAAATCTGACAAAATTTCTGACATGTGTTTTGGCGTACTAAGGTAATAATTTGAAACTGAAAATATTTGGCCATGGGCATTTATCTGTGTGGTTAGCTACTGGGTACAAGCGGACTCTAATAATTCAACCATCTTTTTACCATTTGATGTCCTTACATGGCTTTCCCTCAGTAGTCTGCCTGTTGGAAGCTTTCATGTTGTGAAGTAAAAAACATATCTACCTGTGATCCAGAGCTGGCAGATGGCTCTTTTATACCTGACTTCTTTTTTTTTTTTTTTTTTATATATCTCAGCCACCCGGTGTCAGCAACCTCCCGAGGTGTCCGTTTAGAACACTGACCCAACTACAGCTTCTCCAATAGACAGTAGCACAAATTAAATTAAGCCGCTAGTTTTCAGTGCCACTCCGAGTTCAGTGCGCTTTGCTTAGAGTGCTAAAGATGGACTCATTATGTCCAAACAATTCTCACACGCACAAAGCAATATGGACTTGTCTTTCCTATTACTCAGATTTTCAAGCTAGCATGCCATTGTGCCGAACTGTTTTACCTGCAGAAGCCAACATTGTATTTTCCGTGAAGGAATATGTTCATCGAACCTGGTTGCATGTAGGGATGTAACGGTATAAATAATAAAACCATTTTTCCTTGGATGAAGCTGGGAAGGATTAATCACATGGTTTTCACTGTGATAATAACGATATTTAAAATAATTTTAAGTTTACACCGTTGATCCCTAGTTGCATGGCTTCTATATCTGAGTTTATTGGGATCCATTTGACACAAAGCATTCCCAATGAGTTGATTTCCTTGACTACCCACCTTCCACCACTACAGGGTGACACAGGAGTGAAACAATTTTATTCTCCTTTGCTCGATTCTAAATATTTTCTACCTGGTCACAAACGGTTACAGAGCTTATTTCTACTGATTACATTACTTTTATTTAAGGCTACTGATTTCACTTTTCTGTGATATTTATTTTAAGGACATAGTCAAACAATTTGACACCATGTAAAAAGGCTCCCATCCAATGCAGAGGCTTGGTAATACCACCATTTTCCTATCCCTGTGATACAATGTAAAAGCTGTCCCGTGGCACTCATGGCATTCCCATTCAGTTGTCTGACTCAACTACCCACCTTGCACCTTGTTTTTAATAATGGACTCAACTTCCTGCACAAAAGCCACGCCTAAACATGGCATAGGCTGCCTGAATTGTTGGAAAACCGCTTCTGGCAGCTCTGATCCTGTAACAGCGGAGCCGCCTCTTAGGGGTCACTTTGGATTGTGCCCAGAACCATCGCAGGATACAACATTCTGCTGGCAATGCATAAACATTGCAGAAGTCACGTAGGCGTTTATTTGTATATTGAGTGGGGAAGCAAAGTAATCATAAACGGTCACTAGAGACGGATTTTGAGACACATTTTATTGCAGCTTGTGAATGTTATTCATCTGTGACAGCCCAGTGGATTCACTCACTTCTTACCTCCCAAATATAGCAAGCAGCCTGGAATGAGTCCCATTTAGAGACTGTTGTTTTTTTTCTTTTTATGTGTGGCTTAAATTTGTACTACCTTGCATAATCAATTATGTACCTTGAGATCAATGGATATCTCACATTGAAATCTCCCCTAAAAAAAAAAAAAAACTAAAGCTAAACTAATTTGCTTGTCAATTGGACAAATAATCACATATATCAATTTCCAAAGGGGTATGGCAGCTCAATTGTGGATGGGCTTTTAAAGCAAGTCTCTTTACTAAGTTCCTGAGACAGACTGACAGATTTGAGGGTCTAATAAGAGAAGCAGCCACCCATGACGCCAACTCAGTGGTGGAGTCTTGACTCTGTATTCCACTGACAAGCTCTGTCCTAATATTCTCCCTCACTCCCACTAACATGTTGTCCTTTAGGTGCTCTCACTGCTTTTCTTTCCCCCTATATCCCTTTATTTGCGCCCTCTGTTCCCTCTACATCCCCTCCTCTCTTCTTTACCACCTTCCCTGACTGCTTTTATCTATATTCCGCTTGTGGAGCTTCTTTTCTTTTAGGATGATTTACCGCTCTCTTTTCCATATCATTATAAGCCGGGCGAGATTGTACAATCAGATCCGCCGTTAATAATGGCAAAGGAGTGTGCTAAATCGATGGATGCGTGCTGCAGATACAATATTGATTTTATTAATTTGAGATTTGATTCGCTCCATCAGCTATAATGGGAAAACATTTTCTTTTTCACAACAATTATTACTAAGAGTGCCGGGATCTGCCTGTGCTGTGTGACAGTGTCAGAGCACAAGGCAATCCATCATATTTTCATTTAAGATGAATTATTATATGATATGAGCTATGTGTGTCGTGCGGGTAAATAGTACTGAGAGAAACATGTAAGATGGGGGAAAAAAAATTGGATACATGATTATATTGGATTAAAAACGAAGTACTTAATACATACAAGTGAATCAAATTCGCTTGTATCAAGTCATAAAAGCGCCATGTGAACATCGGGGTACACTCATTTTTCATCTGCCAGAGGTCTATGTTGTCTTTGTACTAGTGCAGTTTGTGCATGCTCCCCCATGCACTTTACAGATTAGTAAGGCTACCCTCAGGCAGAAGTGATGTGCTGTCCCTTTATGATGACTCATAAACATGACTCTGCTCCAATAGCTAACATCTGTCTCCGCCCCGCCCTCTCACCTTGACTTTCCATGGTTCAGCGGAGAGGTGCCCGTCTATTCTCTTAGTGCCTTATTAAAACCTTTCTCACCCGCTTTCTCCATCTTCCTCTCCATGTAACAGTTCCTCCCAAAGGTTGAGCTCATAGGCGCTTAACACAACTGTGTCTCGCCGCTGCCTACCCAGTGTTCTTCCTCGGCAGTAACAACCCCCGTGTGGCCCCCTCAAATTCTCCGAATTGTCATGTATTCCAACCAGCGTTGCCATGCTGTGTCGTTGAAAGAGTCTTTCTGTTGTTGACAGCTTACTGTTACCTTTCTTGTCCTTCTCCCGAGCATCAGCCATCTCCCTCTAGTAATTAGATGTACCTATCTGTTTCCATGGCAAATTGACTGATTTGGTCCAGGCGAGCGATCAAACCCCTCATCCCCAAAAAATGAGGGGATAATTACACATCCTTTCAGGGAAACACTTTTGTTCAGTTCACTTTTCAAAATTGACACTGTGGGCAGATGAGGTGGAGGGAAAGTGAAAGACAGAAAGGCAAGAAGAGAGTGGAAGAACAAAGGAAGAAAACCTGCTGGTGGTCTGTTGCTATACATAAGCCACTAGTTCCCCCCCACTGTTTGTAGCTAATAAGGACAATGTAAAATCCTGTCTGGCACAGTATGATCCAGCTCAGCCCTGTCAGACATGGCTCACACTTTGCTAGCTAAGCCAGGACATATAATCATGACATCAATTCTCCATTTTGACCGGGAGCGGTGTAATCCTGAGCTCGTACCTCATAGAAACTTGCCATGTAATTTGTCAAGTTTTTTTTTTTTATTTCCAACTTACCTAATTGTTTTTTAATCTGTTTTGCTAATAATAACACACCTAACAGGTTCGGGGGTGGGGGGGGGGTGTCATTGAATGATGGAGGAGATTGTTTTGGCATGTTTTACTCAACACCTGCTCCCAATCTCTGTCCTTCTGTGTTGGCAGGTAAAACCATGAAATTGATGCTGTACACATGGCTATCACTTACAATGCGGCTTGGGCAGATTGTGGTGTCATTACAGGGCCCATTATGCAGTGGTCACACCTAAGGTAAACACCACCTGTGTGACCACGATGGGACTTCATGGCTGTAGTGTGGACACTGCAATTGGGTAATGCGTCTCGTCAGGGTAACTCGTTGTTTCAGTGTCTCTACACCAATAAGGATTTTAGACTATTAATAATAATCATGCCTAAGCTGATGTTCAAATGTAGCTCACACTCAGTATTCAAACATCATCAGCAGTCTACCTTCCAAGCACCCAGCCAGTTCTCTTTGCCTTGAATAATCTTGCAGGAATTTTAAGCTTCTTCGGGAGTAGATCACTCTATTTGATGTTATCAGTAAATCTACTAAGCAGATTGTATAGAAGTTCAGTGGCTTTTTGCCCTTGAGCTTTCCAATCCACGTTCATCAGGCACTAGTGTGGGAGGCAACAGCCTGCCAGAAGATATACATCACACAACCACACCCTCCTCACGCCCCACTGAAATGCCAGTGAGCATTAGTTTTCTTGTTCAGGCAATTGTTTTATTTTTCTTCTCCCCACCTGAGCGACCAGCTCCACTTCTTCCCATGTGTGAAGGGGGCCTGTAATGCCATCATATCACTCAGTGACAGCTGAACACTCCCCAACTCAGACAGCAAGCTCCGATGACTGACTTTCTGTCACATATTTCACACACAGATTCACGTTGATGTTGTTTTGCTTGAATTTGAAGAAACTGATTTTGTCACAAACACACTGCTTTTGAACAGAACTTTTCGGAAACAATATTTTTTTACAGGGATTTACCCTCACTCTGCACTTTTTTTGCAGTCAAAAATAATGTGTATATATATGTTTACAGGTCCAGATACAATGAAACAAAGTTCCTTTGTCTATCATACATTTTATACATACAAGTGTCCAGGATGTTAGAGTTTTTTCATGAGTTATACATGTTTTCATGAGCCAGTTATATTGAATTAACTTCACTCTACTATTAATAGTCATAGTTTGTGCTTGACAAAATGCCTTTTCCCATTCTGGCTCTGTAATGATGGGAAATGATGGAATAAATCTTCCATCCAGGCCATTTTCTTACAGTCTGAGGATTCTCTTGTCTTCCCTGTCTTCAAAATTGAAAATCAACACTTTTGTTGATGCTTTTTATCAATGTTTTTAACTTTTTCTTACTTTTTTCTCCCTTTTTTCAATATTTTTGCTTTTTTCTACTTTTGTCCCTTTTTTTGGGACTTTTTAACCCTACGTAACACAAACTTACTAACTTTAGTTTTACAGTTATTTTTGGAATTTATGGTCAATAAACCTCATTTATAGGAAATTATACCTAATGTTTGAGTTAGAAAAGCAGAAATTAGGAATTATTTCGACTAAAATTAAAGAAATGGATGTTGATGGATAATCACAGACTGGAATATGTCAACTTTTACTCAATAATATATCAAAACCTCTTCCATATTTTTTTCAAATGCTGTAAAATTGAATAAGACACCCCAAAATTAATGAAAGTAGAGATTGGTACTTGCCAAAGAGCGTTGTGTGGAATCAATCATGTTATTTTGGGTAATTAAAAAGAACATTGATATAGGAGAACGTTTGAAATGTCCCTTTAGCAGGACAACATGAGGGTTAAGCAATTTAGCAGGAGGTTGATATGATTGGTTTTAGAGACAAAGTGGCGTATTTGAAAATATGGGGATAAATGTTACTGGTTCTTCAGTACCATTTAAAGCAGGAGGTTGATATGATTGGTTCTTAGAATGAACAAAGTGGTGTGCTCGATTGACAGTGTAGCTGGTAGGCTAATTTTCTGCAGGGATACAAAGAGACAACTGTAGACAACTGTAGCTTATAAGCCAATGGCAGACAAGACCACATCACAATCTAACTGTCTGATCTTCAGAGCTTTGCAAGTTTAAAAGCAGTTAAATATGCTAATGTTACACCTGACTAGTTCATTGGCTATCTAGTCTGCAAAGTGACGTTAGCAGTGCAGGTTCCGCAGTGGTACAAGACAAGACATGTATGTTTCTAGATAAGAATGGGGCATTAGCTGGAGAGCTAAAGTGGGTTGTTGCTGTTCAAAATCGGAAGCCCCCAGAGTGTTGTGGAGCGGGCTGCTGACCATCCAACTGTGATTAAAGCATGATGTTACTGCTCATTACTAACACGTTTAACCCCCATGTTTCCTTTATCAATGTTCTTTTTAATTACCCAAAATAACATGATTGATTCCACACAACGCTCTTTAGCAAGTGCAAATCCCTACTTCATTAAAGTATTCATTTTGGGATGTCTTATTCAATTTTATAGCATTTGAAAATCAAATTGAAGTGGTTTTTAAATAGTATTGTGTAAAAGTTGACATATTCCAGTCTGTGATTATCCATCAACATCCATTCCTTTTAATTATAGTCTAAATAATTCCTAATTTCTGCTTTTCTAACTCAAACATTAGGTATAATTTTCTAAAAATTAGGTTTATTGACCATAAATTCCAAAAGTAACTGTAAAACTAAAGTTAATAAGTTAGTGTTACGTAGTGTTAAACGTCAAAAAAAGTTGGAAAAAAGGAACAAAACATAAAAAGTTAAAAATATTGATTAACCGTTGTGTTGTCTTCCCGCCGACCTGGACATTTTTTTGTTTTTCTGAGTCAAAATTTTAAATGAAAAACCTTTTATCAAGGTTTTCTACCCTTTTGTCTATTTCCCCCAATGTTTGTCAACTTTTTCTGAGCCCTTTGAAATTGTCATGGATTTTTTTGACATTAGTCACTTTTTTGAATTTTTTTCACATTTTTGTCACGTTATTTGACATTTGTTCAAACTTTAGACACTTTTATTGATATCTTTCTCTAATTTTTTTTTTTACACTTTTTTAAAGTTCTTCAACCAATTGTTTTTTTTTCCAAATACTATAAAATTGACAAAAAACACCCAAATTCAATGAAAGTAGTGAACTGATTATCCATTTAACTTTATTTAACTTGTGAGGAGCATTGTTGGGATCCACGTTACTTTTTTGGGACAATTTGTTTGGAAGAAATCCAAAGGGGTCAAATTTGACCCTAAGACAACAGGAGGGTTAAAACCATTTGATCGACTACTGCATTAGAAGAATACACAGACAGGGACGCAACCATGAAATCAAAACTATGAAATATGAATTTCTAACTACTGATGTTTCTCAAATGGGAGCCCAGCACATGTGATTTACATGCATACAGACATGTATGCTGGAGCAGAAAAACATCATGCACATTATTTCAGTTAAAAATAAATAAGATCTGATATCGTTGTTGAGATGGGAATATGATGACGGCGACTTCAAAAGATGACGCGTCCAAAGATTTCAGATCATTTGCAGTTTTATTCTTACAGTGAACAAACTTTCGTGACAAAGTGCGCCGCCTCTGTACACACAGGGATGTCTACGCGAGAGTAACAAATGACCATCAGAATAACTGCGTTTTTATATTCTTCTTGTCCTGCACATGTCAGTTTATCTATTTCTGTGAGACAGTGTTACCTTCAAAACGACTCCTTATTCGTGAGACACTACTAATAGTTTTCCACATTCCGATCTATTCCTGCAAACTAGTGTCCCCTTCACGCTGACCCTGCCAAGGAAGCTCCCTAAGAATAGTTAGATACATTTGAACACCTGCATGCGTAAATAACAACCTATCAAGATCATATTCTCATTATATGGTACTATAAAAAGAAAATATGACTTAATGCAATATTTGATTTTTGCCCAGCCCTGTTTACTATTATCACATGGAAACTAAAAGGTAAGCCTCCAAGATTTTATAATATGTAGTAATAAATACCAAGCTATCTATTGCTACATGATGCTTACATTATCATAGAAAAAAAATGATTAACAATGGTCCTCCAGAAAAAAAAAAAAAAAACATATCTTTTCCTTGTTGCAAGGCGAGATAATTGCACAGGGAGGCTGTAATTACCAATGTGGATAAATGGTGGTGTCAAAGGGGTGAGACTGGACATGTGGAAGCTGTTTTTCCCCACTAATGGCTGAATAAGGTGGCGTAATCTATCAGGCTTAGGTTTTGTTCCAGATGCTTTGCTCAATATAATATATAGGATCACCGTTGTTGTTGTTTTTTTTCACGGAAAGACGAAAATGTACACACTCAGACATATTGGAATAAATGCTCTGGCACGCTGAACAAGCTTCTGTAAATGTCCATGAACGCTACCATTTATATAACACAAGCAAAGCTTTTATCTCAGTGTTTCCTCCAACAGCTACCCACACACACAAACACAGACATACTCAGGCACACATGTCTGAAAGAGTTGCTGGGGTGCCAAGTGTCGAGGATATAGCACCAATTAGAGATTGTTCTCTTCGGGGGGTCTCTCCTTTTTAATGATCACCATACTAATCAAAGCCCTTTTTTCACATTTCCTTTTCTTTTCCTGTCTTTCTTCTTTGTTCACTTGTGGTCCACCATGTCCAGCCACACACCTGACTAAACACCCTCTTGCTTTTCTCCCCACAATCCCCCATCCTTCTGTTCTGTTGCATTATTTCAAAGTCCTTGAAAATCAAGACTTTTTACAGGAGCTGCAATTATGTCATTTCTGCTCCAGTTGTCGCTATGTTCCACACAAATGTATTTAATTTTGTTTTGCCTAGGCTGCACATGTCTTTTCTGCTTCTGTCGGGCGGTCCCACGTGGGTAGCAGGTTGGCTGAGCGCCAAGTCATTGCACCTGTCCCTCAAAGAGAGACAAACACACATACATGCACACAGACAGAAGAACAAGCGCACGCGCACACAGCATCCTGCATTGTCAAGGTTATAAGATAGCATAGCAGCTTCCCAGTAGGAGGGAGAGAGAAAGCGATGGGAGACAGAAAGGAGACACTAGGGAGGAGATTGAATAAGTACGAGAAAGGAGCACAAAGAGAGCAGACAAGTGGTTGAAAGAAAAAGAGGGCTGTTGAGAAATGGAACCTGTAATGATGGTGTGGGAGCACCGAGCGAGGGAAATGATAGGAAAAAAAATGAGGGAGATGAGAGAGAAGAGAGAATACAGGGAAAGAGGGATGGTAGTCTTCGTGTCCTCCCCCATCCTTAGGCACATGCTATTCAAAGCCCCGTAATTTGTGTCATTAATTAAAAAGCTGATGGGATGGAGTTAAGGGGGTTTGCATGGGCTTTCTCCTTAGTTGAGAGAGAGAGAGAGAGTGTGAGGGGGGGATGAAAAAAAGTGAAGGAAATATTGCAAAAAATATTGCAGCCATTCCACCATGAATCTCTATTAGTGGCTAATGATACCATTCTGATACCTCTCAACCATTAGTGTGAAATCGGGAAGCGTTAATTATTGAAATGAAAATCCATACAGCTGCCGCTCACATGACATGGTCGGGGCTTTCAGTCGCTCAGGGTCCCCATTGTTAGCTGCTCAGCGTGTGTCTTAAGCAGAATATAGACTACAATAAGTATGCAGAGCGACTTCTCGGGTGAAAATTATATTTGAAATTATGCATTATCTGAACAAATGCATTATGGACTACATTATGCACTGGTAATATAATTGAATTGTATAGGGTATGACTGATCAGCAGGGTGCTTCGGCATTATCTGCCTATTATCACTGCCAAAGCTGAATTACGTGCACACACGTTTTTGTGTAGTTTTGTTTTTTTTATTATAATGATAATTTTATAACCTTGACAGAATATGTCATTTTAAAAGGAAACCATAGTGATTGGTTGGTTGTTCAGTTTATTAAATTTGGTTACAACAGCTTGAACAATTAGGTAAGCTGCAGCAGCGGCAGCAGCCATGTTGCCTTTTCCAGCTCAATGTGCTTGGCAGGCTAACCCATACAGCATCCAGACTGTTAGAAGCTGCATGCACACGGTGAGCTACTGTTTTGCCCTAACATGTTGCCAGAATTTGCCCCAACCTGGCCAAGCAATGCATTCACTTAAATGATGGCCTGGTCGAACATGTATCTGATTTGATTCTTTCCATAATGGTTACAAACACAACCTGACCCCAGAGGTAGAATAAACGTAAAATAAAATTTAAACACGTAATTGAAATATGAAATGACCTACTCATTTGTAAGCATAGGCTGTTTCTAGATCTGTGTGGGCAGCAGTTTTCTATCCCTGGACTAATCTCAAGATAAACATAATATGAAAGAAATAAAGTGAGGAAGTGAGGAGCATTGAGATATCTTAGAGCCTGGCACTCAAGCCCAAACTGCTTCTCAGTGGCTGGAAGATAAGAGTGCTCACACTGGGCTGCTTCCAGGTGGGTCTGTGTGCAGCTGTGTGAAACCGGCTGTTGGTGAGAAGAGCTTTGGTCACTGGCATATCTATCTATCTATCTATCTATCTATCTATCTATCTATCTATCTATCTATCTATCTATCTATCTATCTATCTATCTATCTATCTATCTATCTATCTATCTATCTATCTATCTATCTATCTATCTATCTATCTATCTATCTGTCTGTCTGTCTAGCCGTCTGTCTGTCCATCTAGCCATCTGTCACTCTGTCTATCTAGCCGTCTGTTCCGTTTAGCTGTCTGTCCATCTAGCATCTGTCCATCTAGCCGTCTGTCCATCTAGCCATCTGTCTGTCTGTCTGTCTGTCTCTCTGTCCATCCATCTAGCCGTCTGTCTGTCTGTCTGTCCATCTAGCCGTCTGACCATCTAGCTGTCTGTCTGTCTCTCTGTCCATCCATTTAGCCGTCTGTCCGTCTAGCTGTCTGTCTGTCTCTCCGTCCATCCATTTAGCCGTCTGTCTGTCTGTCCGTCTAGCTGTCTGTCTGTCTCTCTGTCCATCCATTTAGCCGTCTGTCTGTCTGTCCATCCATTTAGCCGTCTGTCTGTCCATCTAGCCGTCTTTCCATCCATTTAGCCGTCTGTCTGTCTGTCCATCTAGCCGTCTGTCTGTCCATCTAGCCGTCTGTCTGTCCATTTAGCCGTCTGTCTGTCCATCTAACCGTCTGTCTGTCCATCTAGCCGTCTGTCTGTCCATCTAGCCGTCTGTCTGTCCATCTAGCCGTCTGTCTGTCCATCTAGCCGTCTGTCTTTCTGACTGTCTGTCTGTAGTGTTGTTTTACATCACCCAAGGGGCTTACACAAAAGTATAGACTAATACATAAGCAACTTAAAAAAAATAAGCAAATAAGAGTAAAACAGTGACAATAACTGAACTTTGTCAATTTGCAAGCCAGGAGATCTGCACATTTTTAGAGGATTTTCTTTTCTCATTTCCAATGATGACATTTCTTCCTTCGGGTTTGTTTTGGCATCCAAGGAAGGGCAATTACAACAGGGCATTTCTTTTCCTCTAAGAAAATGTGCTAGACCCTTGTGGCTCTCGATGAGACATCCAACCGTCCTGCCCATTGCAAAAGCAGGATGATGAGATATTTTCCGTATGCCAATTTATCCATCAAATTGGTGCAATTAATCCCCGACCCGGGTACAGTCCCCAGACTCATAAAGATTTTTTTCCAAATTGCGCAATTAAATATCTGTGTTTAAGTAATTTGATGGCCACTCAATACTCATCATCTCTTTTTCAAATAATTAGCTCGTTACCCAATTCAGTATTTTAAAGTTGATTTCATTAATGCACAGTGTGTTGGAGTGTGGTGTGATTACCATTAACATCCTCGTCGCACAATTCAGTCGAGTATCTCTTAATTGTATTACTGTTTACCTTCAAATGATCTCTAAATGAGCTGACCATAGGTAAAAAGCTTTTGTTTTTGCCCTCAGCCATCATGAAAACACATTATGTATAGCAGATGGAACACGAGGGACATGCCAGACTGCGTATATAACCTATCATATGATGTGTCCTTAAATCTCAGGACACAGCTTCATCAAGTGTTTTGGAACAGAAATGCAGATATATGATCATTTATAATGTCGAGCCTATGAATGAGGTGCTCAATGGCCTGTTTTGTGTTATGGAAGTAACATGTAAACCTCATAAAGGTAAAGGTAGCTACTAAAAATTTTGATTTTTTTTATTTGTGTGCATATTTTAAATAGTTTGAGTCTTCTTAGACATCAGAGCAGACAAAGAGAAGGTAGAGACGAGGATGAGAGAGAGAGAGCGAGAGAGAGAGAGAGAGAGAGCTAAGTGCTTTTTAGTGACTCAGTGACAGCCGTGACCAAAATCGCATTAAGGTCACAATGGGGGTGGTGGGGTGGAGTAAAGCAGCTTCTCAAATGAATCAATTCTCCGTTTCACACTGCTTTTTTGCTCCACTTGTATCCGTGACGCAGTTAAGGTGGATGTCCAAGGCTCGCATCACAGGTATATCTCAATCTATACTGTATTTGCAGTGAAACACGAGTGGACGTGACTTGGAACAAATTGGTTCGAGTGATCCGAGGGGTGACCTTGCTGCATCCAGCAGCCTGTTCTGGTCAAGCGACGGGGCCACGTCCTGTACAGTAGCCTCGGGAGTGAAGTATTTCCTTGTCGGGGATTTCATCCAAATCCTTTACTCCTTTCTCCCACCGTCTCCCCTGGCCATTGCATCATATACCACCTCTCGTATTGCCTCCGTTAATGCCTTTTTTTCCATAGATCATTACCCTCCTCTTCCCTCGCCACAGTTAGCGATCGCTCAACAGAAATGCTGGCCGTCCCGTGGCCCCTGTTATGTGGCCGGTGCCCATGGGAGGTGAGGATAGATAGATAGATAGATAGATAGATAGATAGATAGATAGATAGATAGATCCATCCATCCATCCATCCATCCATCCATCCATACCGAAGGAAATTTTAGGCATCCAGTAGCAAGACAACCATAACACAACAAACATACACACACACATATCAGAACAGAAATGCAGTGACCATGATAAGGTGCGATACTATTGTAGACTGTGTGCAATGATGATAGTGCAAAAGTGAAAAACTGAAAAGTGCAGGGATTGAACAGTGCAGTAGATAATGATTAAAATATTGACTATGACTATAAAATATAAACATCATAACCTATAAAGTGACTAAGTGAATAAGAACATTATGTAACAGGGAATAAGTTATAAAATGTAAGGTGTTATGACCATAGTCCAGGTAATGAATGAGGGCTAATATAGCCAATAAGAGGAGGATCCAATGGATCCACTTTCCTTTGATTTGATTGATGGGGTCCACGTGTAGTTCGGAGTTATTGGCAAATTTGAGTTGCCAGTAACAGTGATTCAGATGTAGCCCAGAGCTATTGTTGCCTGGCCACTGTGTGGACCTTTTGTGTTTCAATGACAGCTGGAGTGTTTGCTGCCGTACAATCTTATGATCTGGCAAACACACACGACTTGTTGAAAGTCGCTCCCCTCCCTATTATTTTCCTCTCTCTTTTTTTTGCTCTTTCCCTCACCCGACACAGGTCCACCCTACTCGCTGCTTTTCATTGGCTCACCGCCTTGCATTAATATTGTTCTTCTCTAATAATTTTCCCATCTTTCAAACTCAAACCCACCCGCCCCTACCCACTGACCTAATACCTCACTCTGTTGCACTCTCCATTTGGAGGAGAGGACTCTTGTAAGCCCTGGTAACGGAGGTTAATCCTCTCTTATTAGAACCGGGATTACTGGAGGGGAAGGGACAGGACCTGCAAAATGCCATGACAGACATAAAAAGCTTGTCCACAAGAGGAAACAATACATATAGTTGGTAGAGCAAAGACGTTAGAACCACAGCAGTTTTTTTTTTTTTTTAACAGCTATTCAGTATAGTTGTTGAGCCTTAGAATGAAAACAGCTTTTACATTTCACTTTCACCTGCAGCCATTCATATTTAACAAATAGGTCATACGTTAAAAAAAAAAAGTTCTTGCCTGTAATCACTGCATACAAGTGCATATAGCATTTTACAGCTGGGGAACATAGTGCAGCGTTTATCAGCTAAAGAGACAGACAGTGACCAAAACAGAGTGAAAAGGAGATTTGCTGGTTAATGGAAACGGTTTGCTAACATGTTAGCCGTACCAGCTGGTTCCACTGAACCCAAATGGACAAACACAAGAAAGGAATGCAGGTCTCAGTCCAGACAAAGGACATTCACAAATAATTTTCTTCACTGACAATTAGGGCTGGGCAATATAGAGAAAACCAAATATCACGATATTCTTGACCAAATACCTCAATGTTGATATGGCAACAATGTTGACTGTTTTGTATTGTATTGGTGCTTTATCAAAATGTTATTTACACAATGAGATTTTTGAGAAATATTCTCCAGAAATGATTGAATGAGTAATGAGACTGGATGGGTAAAGATAAATAAATAGTAGAACAGCTAGAACAGTCTGGTAAGTTCAGAAAATGACATCACTTGACTGAAATGCAGCCTTTAAAATCAGGTAAAGACAAAACTTACAAAATTTCCCGAAATTTAAGACGATATCTAGTCTCATATCACGATATTGATACATCGATATATTGCCAAGTCCTACTGACAATATCCCATACTTGAGCTATCTTCATCAGTCCGTTTACGTCATAAATGACAGAATTGTACCCAATTTACATGTGATGGACTATTTTCTCGCAAACTTGTAAGATTGTTTGGAAGTGGCCACATGGATGAATTGTTTTATGGTTGCAGAAAAAGGTCATGTACACAGCCATCACTTCAAAAGAAAAAAACAACCTGATTAACTTGTCCTTTTTCCTACAGGCTCATGGGTGATGCAGTACTTTTTTTCTCCTTCCTATAAGATAGGATTGAATGTTTTGTGTGTCTATTCTACTAACCCCATGCTCTTCTGTACAGTATCGTTGTGTGACTGTGACAAAATTAAGACTTTTCCCAGTTATCACATCATTAATATGTTCTTTCTTTTTTCTTCTCTCTCTTTCCCTTCATGCCTAAAAATAGAAGTGGAACAAAAAGGTAACTAAATGCCAACAACTTTTCTTACTTCACCTGCATTTTCATTTGGGCATAAATAGGCTTGCATTTAATACATTTTTTTTTTAAATAAATAAATAATTGGTGATGGGGTGCTAAAGCAGATCTCTGTAGGTCTGTGGTCATTGTATGGTTTGCTGCGGTTGAACATGTCATTCATGGGGGAAATGCATATTATCATATAACAGTAACATGTGCATTATTTCTAACGGTGTTAGAAAATACATGCTGCCATCCAAAATTGCATTCCTTGTTCATCACATGCATCCCAGATTGACATTGCCACATATATCAGATCATTCTTTAGGGTAAAATCGTTACAGGCCTGCTCTCCAATAAAATCCCATAACCCTGGGATGTTTTTATTCCCCGTAATAACTGAAGATTATTCCAGCTCTGCTTTATCAGCTGCATACTATTAAAGAAGAGGACAATATATAGGGTGATCAATAGTTTGTCCAATGAGCTGTCAGCATTTTTGATTATAGCTCTATCGTGATGATGGCTATAACCTTCAGGGACTCACCAGTCAATACTGGAGACGGATTCAAAGCATCCATATTCTTACTTAATCAGTAGCGCATGATTCTGCAGAACATATGCTAAATCATAAACGTGTGCCCCAGGAGCATTGTGTTTGTAGCTTTGTACCTTTCTGCATGATCTGGAAGCACCTCCTTTTGTTAGGCGTGGCCTACAAAGCTGGGTTTAAGTCAAAGATGGAAATGGAACCATTAAACAAGACTCAAGAGTTCCGCTTTAATAGCTACGCACTAAATTTGAAGTTTCATAGTAGTCATTAAATAATGACGTATCACTGAAATCTGTGGCAAAGAGAATGAGCATTGAAGCTAATGTCTGTGTCAGTTTTTGTGCAATTCCCCATGAAAGCCATGATTGCTTTTGTATCACTTCTCTAATATCTTTCATTCACTCTTCCATGTTTGTGCTTACGTCCTTAAAAAGCCTTTTTCATAGAGGCCGGCTTGCTGTCAGTACTAAGCTTACCCACTCTGACCTTGTACCCCAGCACATCTCATCTTTTTCAACCCTAGAAACAGCCCTCTTAGCATTTAGCGGAGCATCCGCTGAGATGTGTGCCAAGGCGCTATGTCAACGGGACGCAACTCGACACATTTTTCACCTGCAGGTAGACAACATGTTTAATCTTAAGAGATTACAAGGGGAAAGAAGGCTCTGTTTTTCGCTGTCTCTTTCTCCTCCTGCTCGGAGCGCGCAGCTTTTACCTCTCGACGGATCTGCGGTGAGAACCTGTCAGCGCTGTGTCAGGCTCCTGGCCCATAACAGTGAAAGGAACCGTCACCCACACATTGTTTTTATGTGTGGAGTACTGCGGGCCCAACCCTGTGGGGGGGGAAAAAAGGAAAACTGTACTGTCTAAATTCTTTATTATTTCTATCAGACTTCCACTTTGGATAGTATATCTTTTTGTTCTTTGAGCAATTTCCTATTTTGATAAATACTTCTGATCTGTGTCGTGGTGAGTATAATAATATGTAATTTGATTTTGTTATTCTTTGTCCTTTTGTTGTAACTACAAGATGAAAATTTTAATTTAAATGTTTAACCTACTCGGGATTTATAGTCACTGTAATCCGGAATTCAGATGTCATCTTTTTAGAAAGACAGAAAGCAATAATTGCCTCAGTCCCAGATAATCCATAACTGACTGAAATTAGCTTTCGCACTATTGACCTGCTCCAGCGGAACTGCCTTGGCCAGGCTTTATCAGATTTGAGTGCAAACCAGTTCATATATAATTAGTTTACTGCGTGTGTGGTGTTGTAAATCATGCCACAGACTAAAAATGTCATGTGGGTAAAATAATAGACAGGCAATCATTATATAGATGATGTAATTACTGCATTTTTGTCTTTTGTTTTCTTGCGGCCTCGGGCAATAATTACAGCATGGCTATTTATCATAATCTTTTCATTTGTCTGTTTAATACTATTTATTAAGATTGCCACCAGGGTGTTTTAATGTAAGAAAAGAATGAAACCTTTTTAATTATATATAATTTAGTAGATAGATCCCGAGAAGCCTTTTTGTAAATGGCAAGAAACTAAAATGGTAACATGTGTGTAAGTGTGGGGGAGACTGTGAGTCTGTGGTAGGTTGTAACACTGTCTTTTGACTTCTTTCTGCTACATTAAGTCAGAAGAGATAACCCTCACTTAATCTGTTCACCCCTCCCTACAAGTATGTCCCTTCAGTGATTCTGTAAACTAATTGCCTTCAGGCTCAGACACCAACTGAATTAGAAGTATCATACAGTATACCAAAAATTGTAAATTGCATTAAGTAATTGAAACCAAACCATGGTGGTGGAGTTTGTAAATTTCCTATTTAATTTTAATTTCCATGCGTGATACATTCCAAAACTCGGAGTAAGCCAACAAATTACATGACTAATTACATTCTTTGTCTGACACTCAGTAATCTTTTCTGCATTTAATCTCTGATCATCCCAACACTGATGAAGAGGGTGTGACTCAATATCTTTACAGTGAAGAAAATGAAGCTGCGTATTTCGACTTCAGTGTAGTTACATCCAGTTGCTATTTCATTCATCAAGGTATAATACCTGCCAATGTAACTCTGTTCTTGTCTTTCCCCTATTTTGGCTCCTCAGTATTCCTGTGCCCAGGGCTTCTGCGCAGGGTGTACCAGAGCGAGCACCTCTTTGAATCGGACCACCAGTCAGGAGCTTGGTGCAAAGACCCTCTCCAGGCCTCCGATAAGATTTACTACATGCCCTGGACACCCTACCGCACAGACACATTGACTGAATATTCCTCCAAAGAAGACTTCATCGCCGGAAGGCCGACAACAACTTACAAGCTCCCGCATCGTGTTGACGGAACCGGCTTCGTGGTCTATGACGGGGCACTCTTCTTCAACAAGGAGCGCACGCGCAACATTGTCAAGTTTGACCTGCGGACTCGTATCAAGAGCGGCGAGGCCATCATTGCCAATGCCAATTACCATGACACGTCTCCATACCGCTGGGGAGGGAAGTCAGACATTGACTTGGCTGTTGACGAAAATGGCCTTTGGGTGATTTATGCCACTGAGCAGAACAATGGGCGGATTGTCATCAGCCAGCTCAATCCCTACACGTTGCGTGTTGAGGGGACCTGGGACACATCTTACGACAAGCGCTCAGCATCCAACGCCTTCATGATCTGTGGAATCCTGTACGTAGTAAAGTCAGTGTATGAGGACGATGACAATGAGGCAACAGGAAACAAGATTGACTATATCTACAACACAGAGCTAAGTAAAGATGGCTTTCTGGACATCTCTTTCCCCAACTCCTATCAGTACATCGCTGCAGTGGATTACAATCCCAGAGACAACCTACTGTACGTTTGGAACAATTACCATGTTGTGAAGTACTCGCTAGACTTTGGAGCGTTGGACAACAGACTCGGTAAGACCAACATATTTCTTTGTTTTGTTCTCATAATATTCATGATACTTGTTTTCGGTTTCAGTACTTGGGTCAGTGCAATTCAGAATTTGTTCAGAATCTGTTGTCCTCGGCTCAAATTTGACCCATTTTCAAAATGTTTCTATATCAGAAATGTGGGTTTCTTTCAAACAAATTGTCCAAAAAAATAACGTACAACGTTCTTCACAAGTAAAATAATTGATCAGTTCACTACTTTTATATAATTTCAGTGTTTATGGCATTTGAAGAATTTTATTTTTTTTAATAAAAGAATGTTAAAGTGACAAAAATGTCGGAAAAACAACAACAAAAACGTCCCAAAAAGAGCAGAAAATAATCGACCAAAGGAAAAAGTGACAAAGAAATTTGGGAAAAGTGACAAAAATGCATTTTAGTCAACTGCCAAAATGGAAGTGAAATAACACCACAGTTAGCATTCATATGATGAGCTTTAAAGAAAAAAGTAAAAAGGGTCCTTGCCCCAGGTGCATGGGTCAAAAGGGTTGTTCTTAGTGTCTTGATTAATCATAGGTGTGCTCTGGGTGTAACATGCAATCAACCAATCAGAGTGTCCTCTCCCATTCCCTTTATCAGCCAGGGTGTGTGTGTGTGTGTGTCAAGCATAGTGTGTGCCCTGTGCACGAGCCTAGGCCCATTCTACTAATGCGCTGTTAAAATAACAATGAAATGCTTTTGTTTTGTTGGTCAATGGCGCAATCACTTCCACAATACGCCCAGAATGCACCTGAACACACATCCCTGTAAGACCAGCACGCCCATGGGCGCAAAAATGGGCGCAGGTTTGCTATTTAAACAACGTGGGCTCAGGATTGGACATTAACAACGGCGTCTGTCTTAAAATGGCTAAGACACTTGCGTCGGGCTTTGTGCCACGCTGCGCCGGGTGCGAAATAGAGCCCATTGGGTGTTTAACACTGTAATTGTTTCACATTTTGTGTTTCAGCCACAAGCTAAATCTTTGACTCACTCTAGCTGTTGCCTTTGCAAAGAAACAAACACACATTACTCTTCCAAAAACTCTTTTGAAAAGTCTAGTTTCTCCTTTCCATTGTTCTTTTTATAAATCGGTGCTTGTTGAGAAGCATGAAACGGTTAAAAAAAAAAAGAACCTGTTTTTGAACACCATGGTAATTATTTGCGCTATCTCATCAACAGCTCTAGTCAAAATGTCACAACTTATTTGACTGTGAACAACCTACCTCGGCGTTCTCCTCTGGAGCTTTCTCTACCTGCTGCTTGCCAGTTCAATTTATTTTATGTCTCTGGATGATACTCTACCCCTATTGTTTTATACTCAGAGGCTTGCATCAACACATCCAGTAATATATTCATTCATTCTGTCACCATTCTTACAGTGTTTGCTTTTAATGACACACAGCTAGCTAAACCGTAATATCATTTGTTGTAGTTAAAGGTCCCATGGCATGACAATTTCACTTTATGAGGTTTTTTAACATTAATATGAGTTCCCCCAGCCTGCCTATGGTCCCCCAGTGGCTAGAAATGGTGCTTGTTGTAAACCGAGCCCTGGGTATCCTGCTCTGCTTTTGAGAAAATGAAAGCTCAGATGGGCCAATCTGGAATCTTACTCCTTCAGGTCATAAGGGGCAAGCAGGGTTACCTCCCCTTTCTCTGCTTTGCCCGCCCAGAGAATTTAGGCCACTAATTAAGTCTATGGCTGGAGTCAAAGACCAAATATAAATGTCAGATAAACAAACTGATAAGAAATGAAAGTATCAGACCAAATACAGAAAAAGAGAATGCAGACTTCTTCTGGTCAAAGCAAGTGCTTTTAGCTGTGCACATTGTTTAACTCTTCATTTATTCCTGTCATTGTTCATTATGACATACTGACCTGTGTACTGTCTCATTGGATTCTCTCATTGGTTTTGGGGGAAGGAGTGTCTCAACTGATGTGTTGATGTGTGTCTTGTGTTGTGTTTACAATGTTGTTGGCATCTTCTGGTCCTTTTTTCTGTTTTCTATGTGTTTGTGTGTGTGTGTGTTTTAGATATCCTGCTGCACACTAAATTTCCTCTTCTAAGGATAAATAAAGTGGAACTTGAACATATTCCACACAATTTTCTCACAAGGAGCCTAATTGTGAGATTATAGGATAGATACAACAACGTTGATATATTCTGCATTACTGTGTACACCACTTCACCACACACAAATGAGTCTGTATTTGCGGCTGACTCCTAATGTTTGAACTGCAGTGAGAATCATCGTAGATCAAATAGCTGAATGTGGTCGAGGAAAGGTGGAAATAGCGGTAACAGGAATTTGCAGATATGATGGCTGCTGTGAAAGAGCCACAGATGTGTGGAAGATGAGGATTTTG
Organism: Percina caprodes; assembly: GCA_013375575.1. Taxonomy (NCBI): domain Eukaryota; kingdom Metazoa; phylum Chordata; class Actinopteri; order Perciformes; family Percidae; genus Percina; species Percina caprodes. Next base: position 588,298 of record JABXJD010000214.1, on the reverse strand, counting down.
AAACCACTTATGTCTTTACTAAGAATAAAATTTCAAAACAAGTTATTGAATTCAAAAAGGAAACATAAATGCTTAAGGCCAGCACACTATATAGAGTCTAAAGTCTAAATTTACCTTTTGCTCCAAACAAGAGAAATGGAATTTGTCAGTTATCACCATGCCTGTTGACACTCCCAAAAAGCTCATTTCCACTTCCATGAGTATGCATGGTGATGAATATACCATGATGATGGTATATTAGCAAGAGAGCAAGAGAGAAATGGCCATATCCACACTTGGGCTCGCTACCGTATGCCCAACCACATGGGCCGGGGCACAGCACCTGCTACAGAGCAGTAGGCACGGAGGGACAGGGTAATGATATCTGGAATTGCATAAAAAAGCATAATCTGGACTTCTAAATATCCCATTGTATCTAATTGGTTATTTTGATAAATTTGTATGTCTTTCAGGAAAGGATATTTTAGTTTTCTCTCGAAAGATGAACGTTCTTTACCTCCCCAAAAACAAACCCTATATGAATAAATTCATGTGTAATTCATGGAAAGAAACCTATTTTTTCCTTTCTCCGTTTAGAATAGTCCCCACAATACTGCTGTGATAATTTACTGTGCAGTTGATGAAGTCTCTTCAACAGGCTGCAATATTTTTGGCCAAACAGGCTGTTTTCAAGGACAGATGATCTATGCCCAAGAGTGCTTCCATGACAACTCCATTGTTAATTAAATGAAATGATGATTTAAAAAAAAAAAATCTCCTGCATTGACTGCTCTTAGCAGGCAGATACAAAAGCTCTCTCTTAGCATAAATCCACTATTAATGGTCAAATGGAATGCAAGAGCAACTGGGAAAATGCTCTAAGATCTTCTTTTAACCCTCATGTTGTCCTCGGGTCAAATTGACCCGTTTTCCTATATCAATGTTCTTTTTAATTCCCCAAAATAACATGATTGATTCCACACAATGCTCTTTGGCAAGTACAAATATCTACTTTCATTCATTTTGGGGTGTCTTGTTCAATTTTATAGCATTTGGAAAAAAAAAAAGTTTTAATAATATTGAGTAAAAGTTGACATATTCCAGTCTGTGATTATCCATCAACATCCATTCCTTTAATTTTAGTCAAAATAATTCCTAATTTCTGCTTTTATAACTCAAACATTAGGTATTATTTCCTATAAATGAAAAACTAAAGTTAATAAGTTAGTGTTACGTAGTGGTGAAAACGTCAAAAAAAGTGTCAAAAGTGTTGGGGAAAAAAAGGACAAAAATGTAAGAAAAAGTTACAAACATTGATAAAAAGCGTCAACAAAAGTGCTAATTTTCAATTTTGACGGGAAGACAACACAAGGGTTAAGAACATAAGACAAAGATACAGCACATACAACACTAAATAGCCAGTAGACAAAAAATGCAATGTCCTATGAGTGAAAGATCATTTTGCAAGCTCATTTGCAAAGGCCACAATGGCCTCCCCCGAGGTTGCCGATCTTCTGAAAGTTGTGGCAAATCAAGTTCTCCAGATCCACTATTTAGAGTTTTCTCACCTCTCCCATCACTCTGTGGTTCCGCTCAATCATCCCCTCCACTAAAGACAAATTGTAGGGGTTTGTACACAGAGGCTTGCAAACACCTCTGATTGGAAAAGTTGCAAGAATCAGTGTCAAGATAGCAGGAAGTGTAATTGCCACTCACCAGATAGTCAACCTTGAAAAGATGCTACCGTTCCATCAAAAACCACAAAGTCAGCAACGTTTTACTGAAAGCACGTTACTGCTCAACAAACCATCCATCCATTCTCTTAACCGCTTATTTCTGTTTAGTGTAACGGGCTTGTCTCTTGACCTCCTTCCGACTCCACCAAAGCACTAATATGTTCTGCATTATAATGCTTCTGTATATGCTCTGTTTTGTAGCCTTTGTGTTGCCATCTCAGATTTAAGATTGTATATTGTGACAGAATAACCTCTGAGCAATCTACCACAGTGAGCGTGAGGCACTGGCTGCACTGACTCCACACAGGACTGCAAAGACGAGGGCATCCGCATGAAAACAATTACCCTCAGTCTCACTCAGCTGCTGCTGCAGCACTGACAAAACCCATGCTGCTTATGCTACATCATATTTGTGTTACCTTAGATGCAGTTTTTTTTAGGTTCAATCCCACATTATTGTACGCTATAGACTTCTTACGGACTTTACAATCCAGTCCAATGCTGTTTATGTACAACATTTCAGATTTTTAGTGATCATTCAAATGAACATATTCAGAATCCAGTGTGTTTTCTATTAGGCTGTTCATTATTTAGTATCTGTGAGATGCTCCCATCATCTCACATTTCAGTGAGACAACACCTAAATGATTCTTTCGTTGGCTCATGATTGGTGCATATGATGCGGCACAGTTGGTGTCATTGATACATTCACCGTCTGGCAGTCCTGTAATTTTGCCACATGTTGCCATCTGGCCAGGGCATGGTGCCAGCCTGCAGGGAGCCTGCCGACTTGGTACCCCGACCTTCATGCCGAAACAGCTGATGTTTTGGACGCTCAGGCCAGTCTGTGCTCTATTTGGAAGTGCCTGACACATGCTAAATTGATTAGGACTGTCTAAGCGGTAAATGCAGGCTGGCACTGTCTGGTGGAGATAATCTAAGTGTGACTCAGTGTGCTCTTAAAGGCACAAACTGTTGTCCTTTGGCTTCCATTGATTATTCACAAGCCTTCCAGAACCTGTCAAGCTGCTTCTTGACAGATACATTTTGACATGTTATGAGAACGATACACCCTGCAGTCGTCATATGTCGTCATAGAACCTTCTTGTTCTTGATTACAAGCTTTCAGAAATACCTTGCTCATAAATTCAAGTCAAATAAATCTTAATGCTGCTATTCCACCAAAATCTTTCATGCAGTGTTTTGCATGCTGCATTGAAGCCCCTTTTGATCTTTAGGCTTAGAAATGTAGGCTATATGCCTTTTTTTCCGGCCATGCACTTATCACATGCCTGCTGTACCTCCTGCAGAGGGCAATTTTCTTTGAGGGAAAGTGCAAGGTTTGGGATTATAGTTTTGGATGATTTTTCTAACACACAAACACATGCACAAATGCGCTATCTTCTTGCAAACTCTTTTAATGTTAAAACACAATGGGGCTCAGTTAGTAATACAGTGTTGGATTTCATAGCATGGGAACAGGGAATGCTTTGTTGGTGCTTCAGAGCCTCTTTGAATCTTTCAAAGCCCTTTTCCCTCATGGAAAAATAAAGTGTAATATATTGTAAAATCTAATCATTGTTACCGTATCAGTGAATGTGCGTTGTGCTGATCTTAGTATACCTCTGAATTTTGTCCAAAACCTTTGTCTATTGGAGTGATCGAGCTCATGTTTCAAATGGCATCTCCGTTTGTTCTGTGTGATACCCCATTATATATCACATGATTTTGTCTGGTGTCCCTCCTGACTGGCCATCCATCATGGGCCTTGGCAGCCCTACCTTGATCCAGAAAGCATACACAGATCACCTGTGTAGTGAGAGGGATGGCAGGCAATTCCTCAATTAAGGCCAACACCCTATCCATTTCTTCTGACATGTAGAAATGGGGAAAAACATAGTATAAAATCAAAGAACTTTGTCTAGTGTGTGTGGGTGTGTGTGTGACAAAATATTCATACAGCAATATATCAATATCCTTCTTTGATGCGATAATTGATACGCTGGTGTCAATTATCAATATTTTAATTAATAAAATAAGGCGCTCTATTTAGATTTCCCTTCTCCCAATATCACTACTTCATGGCACCTCGTGGTGGCGCTCAACACGTGAATGAGGGAAACTTGAATATAAGTTAAATAACTGAAGAGGAAGAGGTTTTTAATAGGATAGCAGACGGTTTGAGGAAAATAACAGATGCCCCAGTTTCTGTTTCACTCCAAAGTCTGGACCCAGACTCTATAGTTTCTTTAGGTGTAGCAATATATATAGATTATCACAGAATTGCTGCATCGTGATATTATTGGTATCATTAGCCATGTATCACATTGTGAGGTACTCTGATTCCCACCCCTAGTGTGTGTGTGTATCAGGTATGTCCTCTACTTAAGAAATTCTTAGTCGACTAACACTCACAAGCCCCATTTTCAGTTTCAAGTTTACCAGAGATGTGCTCCTAATTGTCTTTGATGGATATGTATTCAGCATTAAAACGTTTAAAAAAATGACTTATCAACAAAAGAAATCTTAGTCGACTAAGACCAAAACCACCAATTTGACTTTTTGTAGAGCCAAAGAAATATACCATTTGTGCTTCCTGACAGTTTTTCACTTTTTGATTTAAACACACCAAGGTGTTTCACCCCCGCTATCCTCGTCCACCCTGTTCTTTCTCCACTCTACTTCTGGTGTGTGTGAGTGTGTGTGTACCTGTTTTCTCTCAGGTGCCAAACATTTGCAAACATTTGCTACAATAAATTTAACAGGCTTGGTTATACGCAAGCTCAAAGTGATTTATTTTGGCCAAATCAGCCATGTAAATCTGATTGGAGGCCTCTGTAGCATCTTAAACTCTTTATATCACCAGTGACATAGTTCCTCTGCACAGCTTTGCCATATCCATTTGGCCCATGCTACTTTTAGTTGACAGTCTTTTGAAAAGCCTCACTTGATGTTTTTTTTGGCAAATGGTAAGATCTTGGAGGAGAGTGCCTTTCCTCTAAGTGAGTCTGAAATCCCCTCTGCTCCCACAGTGCTCACACTACTCTTTGCTCCTTAGGCTTTCCCTGGTACGTTTGACGATGTTTGGCTTTGTCAGTAGCCTGAGACAAGAAGTTTTCGGCTCTAAGATGAAAAAAAAAAGTAATCCAACATGTATCTCTTTAGCTTAGACAATATGTTCCTAAATATACATTTCTGTGGACTGAGTATTTAATACAGACTACTATATATTATTAGATGTGTAGATGCATAATGTACTTTGATTGAAGGTTTTGAGACTATTTGAGAATCTATAGACTAAACATAAAAATCTATTTAGCTAGTAAAGTTTGAAAATGCAGATAAGCTAGTATGAAAGCACATTAGATGAAAAAACAGCACTTGTGTTGTTGTTGTTGTTGTTTTGCCTTTGCATGCATTTACTGCACATCACTGTAGTGCATACGCAAGCATGCGTTGCTCACGACATTTAACTCAAACACTGAGAGTGTCTTTCTGGGCCTGCATCCATGTGTGCATATATATCAGCCCAGGGCATACGCTTCTCCCAGCGCTCTGTGACCTCCATACATGCCCTCTCAAATCCCGAGAAGAGAGCTGTGGAATGAGAAATTAATTGCCAAACAATGCATAGGTCCCATCCATTACGATTCTCATAATGTCAGATGATATCGAAGCATTACCGGATGTCTGGCTGCATAATTTACCGCACACCACCCCCACTGTCCTCCCCCACCCCACCTCCCCAACATCCCAGTTGAACTATCTGATGGATTTGTAGGCCTGCCACAAAAGGCTCCATGAAATGACAGGATTTTTTTTATTTGCCAACCATTTTCCTCAGCACACAAGGACACGTGTAGCATTTTGGTAGAATAATATGACATAAACATTAGGGAATTGATAAGCTTGGGAGCTTAGTAATTTATGCCATTATGAAGCAGGAACTGAGTTTGTGAGATTGCTTCAAATAAATGATGTTACTTCTTTATGTATATGCATATTTCTCATCATAGACAAAATGTAATGTTATGATGTCAAATTAATGCTCAATAAGCTGATATAATAAGCTGAATAAATAGTTTTTTCTCCAATTCTCTCTGCTTTTGTCCCATAAGGTTAGGGTCACATTGGGACACATTTTAATGTTAGGCTTCAAATATGATTCACTCTAAAAATACCTGTCCCGGCACTCAGAAATCCCATTTTGCAGGCTTTAAAAAAGCTAGTTAATGGCTGACATGGCACTAAGACTGTCCAATATTTTCTACAGTCTGTGAAAGTGCCTACTGAAGATGTAACCATGCATAAAGGTTCAAATACTGAAATTAGGAGGTAATTGGGTTCAGCCTGAGTTTGGAAGAGTCACTTTACCGTCTGACGCTAGTTTCATTTTTACCCCCGAAAGCCCTTTGCACCTCTTTTGATCTTGAGTCTGCAGAATTTTCTCAAAGCTGACGAGTCCGCTCTCGGTGCGGAAATGGCAAGTCATATGAACCGGATTCATTTCATAGTAACATAGCGGGTTTTTTGCCCGAAGAGAAATAGAGCGGGCTTATCTAATTGTGAAAGCCATGAGCTCTGCAAAAAGAGGGGCTAATTAGTTAGAAATGAACGCTTTGAAATGAAGCACAGAGCTCGGTGTGTGGTGGAAACAGACGGCATGCGTTTGGTGAGGGGGATTCTCAGCAGTAAAAGCCGAGCGTAAATGATGAGTGGATTATAAATAAAAAGGTTGCCATTTTAGGTGTTCTTAAGTCCTTAGCTTAACAATCATTCAAATCTAATAGTTGGCTGTTAGTGATATTATATTTTAATCAAGTTTGGTATGCCTTCAAAAATGCATTAAATCTTAAATATACTAAAGATAAACTACTTTGAGGTTTGAGGCTATTTAATTGAATTATATACTTAAACTTGTAAATCATTGTGCAATACCTAAACACATCCGGGGACTCGATTCTCTAATTAAAATACTGCAAAGGGTATAGTACTTATTATGTAGATATGGGAATAAGAAGTACATTAGAGAGTAAGAGAAGAGTACTCCCATCTTAGTCACATTGCCATGTCTTCTTTGTAGTCAACAGTTTTGTTTTGTAAAGCTCCAAAAATGCCACAGACGTTGAAATCTCCGTTTGGTTACTCACGAGTCACTCGGAGCATAACAACGTCTCGTTCACCTCATTCACCTCGTTGGTGCTATTGTGTTGTTTTTTTCATCCCTTTGGAGAGAATGGGAAAGCTGGCAAAGCAAAACAAAATGCCCTTGTGTTGTCTCCAAGGCGATAATGCCTGCAAACTGGGGCTGCTGTCTGCTGCTGGCTTTACTTTTCTTTTCTTTTTTTTTGTGCTCATCACATGGAAAAGATATACAAGTTTGCTCAAGGACACTTTCTTCTTTTCCACTCCTGCTCTCGGTCTCTTGTGTAGGTCTTTGCGGGCGTATTTAACATGCTGCGTGTTGAAAAATAATTCAGCCAGTGAGCTCAACGGGATCATCTGAAAGTATGGAATTACATTCTAGACGTGGTTCCTGGTGACTTTGATTAACCTCATGCTGTGATGGCAATTTCCTCAAGCCATATTTCTCTGTACTGTCATATTACCCAGCATTAAAGAAGGTGCTATGATAACTTGTATTATTTACAAAAGTTACTGAAATGATCTCATTATCTTTGAAATAGAGATACAATGATAGCTGGTATTTGTCTTGGTATAATCATAAATGGATTACCTATTACAAACTTTAAAGCAAGAGTGTATAACATTTAAAAGAAAAAACAGCTCAGTCTTTCTCTTAGAAATGAAAAGTTCATAAGCAATGAGAAGCACCTTTGCTCATCGCGGTGCATTCAGGGTCTTAGCACTAAAACTGTACTTGGTCTGTAAACATTTAAATGTTTTTTATGACAAATGTAAGACAAGAAGTAAACACACCTTACTACACCATGAATATGTTTGTAGCTTGCGGTCCCATTCTGTTAGCAAGAGCCAAGTTGCATAAAAGCACCAGATTTATAATAATCTTGGAATTTTTGGGCTTTGGGCATTTCAGCAAGCCAATATTCTGTAGTTCACTGGTGACAACACTTATGGAATGGGTCCAGAAGCGGTAAATATGTTTTCCTGGTAGGGTATGGTGTGCTAACTTCTTTGTGTTAAATACATGATTAGGTATAGTGTACAAGAGGAGTCATAAAGTCAACAATCTCACTCATAAATATTAGTTGTGAGTGAGATTGATTCTGAGTAAGATTATCAGTTCATATCTATGTGATATGATTTGCCAACATAAGCTATTGGTCACCAGACTAAGAAAAGATGCATAAAAGCACCAAACCCTTGAGTTTGCTGAACTGAGCAATAGTGTGCTTTATTATGTATGGATAGTGCTTTTCTTCATTTTTATGAGGAAGAATGTGCCAATTCATCGTTAAAATGGTACATAATCTCACTTTAAACCTATTCAGCTACTGGATTACACTGATAATTGTGAATAAAAAACTTTAAAGCCAGATAGATAGATAGATAGATAGATAGATACATACATACATACATACATACATACATACAAATATACATACATACATACATACATACATACATACATACAGCAGTACACAAACAAATTCACCATGAACAAAGTATACTGCAGGGAATTGATCAAATATCAAAATCTAAACACAAGTACACATTGTTTATATAGTTTATTTTAAATAATATGTACAAAATAGATATATACTCTGGTGTGTCTTTATTAGTATGTCTTCCTATAAAACTATGGTTACTGCATCACATGTTCATGTGCATTTTGGGAACCACAAGCAACAAAGACGCTCAGCAAAAAGTCTTCCACAGTCCGAATCGCTCCTGTATCAGCCGTCCTGACCTGTACAGTGTTTCCCTTATCCTAATAAGCCCGTCTGCACACCTTTTTAGCCACTAGCTTATCTGAGCCTGTGCAAGGTGGCCTCTACTGACCACTGAATTTCCCAGATCAGATTTCCATGAGGTACTCGAATACTATACTATATGCACCACCAGCTGATTTCATTTATACTAAAATTGATGCCTCTTCCCTTTACCAAGAGTTTGCGTAACTTATTTGAGGTTATCAGATGCATAAACAAGTTATTTCATGAATAATCAAATAAATAGACTGGTGTCCTTGAACATATTTTATCCTCCTATTTCCATGATCATTGCAGCCGAAGGGTTGCCGTGGCACAGATTGATGATGATGTCTTGTAGTCGTTATAGAATGTAAATGGTGATGTCTCTGTGGCTGGTGGAAATGTTAAATACCTATTTGAGCATTCATGTGATTTTAATTTTTTTTTTTAAAGCCCTGTTGATGGGTGGTAGTGTCAGTTTAAGTTGGTTGATGTGCCAGTGTGTGAACACGGGACTATGCTTTAGTGTTAGCGCATTCAAGCATTTGCATCCATATACACACGCGTAGAAGCATCTTTTCCAAACTGTACTTTGCTGATTTATTTTTCTTTCTCTCTGTGAGAGATATTTTGATGTTATACAACCTGCATTATCGGCAGTTGGGAGGGGGAAAAAGACACTTTGTACCTGTAGTGCACATTGCAGTTCAATGAGATTCTTGTTATAGTTCCACTTTCCTGATGGAGTACCTCCACAGTTGTGCCCAAGCTACCTGCGGATGTTAAAAACACAACAAACTCTTTTGTTAGCGAGAGAAAACAAATACTCAATCAGCCTGGAACTCTCGCTGCGGCGGCAACCTATTTAATCAGCCTTGGCTGTCGTTGAATGCTGTTAAGTGTTGAATGCATTGACTGCTGATAGCGGTTCCAAAACAGTGGCACTAATTTATGCTTTCTTATTTCACCGCTTTCAAATTCACCATGCAAAGAAATTGTCCGATGGCAAATTGAATATCGCTGAACCTGGATATCAGCATTGATGTCTGTTGTCTCAGCTCTCTGGATATATGATGTCCATTACACCTGCCAAACTAAAGTCGACCCTCATTAAATTTTGTTTTGCTCCCCTTTCATACAAATATTGGGACCATTTGTCACTTCTGTCATTTTGATTGTATCTCTGCATTAGGCCAAGAAAAAAAACCGCCTAGCCCAAATTGCAATTTTGCAAAGGCCCAGATTGTGTGTCTGAGAGAAAGTGTTCTCTCATGGGAGCTTATTTAAAGGGTCTACAGCAAGCAGCCTTGCTCCAAAACTACACACAGTAATAAGATCATATCATGAAGAAATCATCCCCTATTGAAAAATCTTTGTGTAAAAATAATGTGAATGTGTAACATAGAGTAATGCTCCTAAATGAAAATAGTCCATAGGACAGTTTCATGAAAAATAAATTTAAAAAACTGGTATGCATCCTCTGACCCTGTGTAGCATAACCAAGTGGTGCTAAATTAATTCGGGGGCCCTATTTTCCAATAAGTGACACAGGGGAAGGGATATAAAGGGGACAGGATGGATGAGTAGATGGGATGATTGATGACTGGGAGTCCAGGAGGTGTATATGAATTTGAGTTTAAAGAGAAGGATTACTAAGCCAGTTCATGGGTGCATCAGTATGTGTTGGTGTTGTTATGATTGCCCTCTACGGCAACAGGGCAGGCAAACAGCGTCATTAGCAAGCCCCCGCTGAAGTGTAACCACAGGGAGAACTCGCATCCAGGGAATAGGTGTATAATTTTGTCCCAGCTGACCCAAAAATACAATGTAGCTATTGACTCGCAGAGATATGCCCCTGTCAATAGCACGTTTTAGACTGCACAGTGTGTGTGTGTGTGTGTGTGTGTGTGTGTGTGTGTGTGTGTGTGTGTGTGGGGGCATGCCCATGCAAGTCACACCTGCCAGTTCCAATTGATCCTTTTTTAACTTCTTTTTATCTTCTCTTCAACACACAAATGGAAAGGAGGGAAGAATAGAAGCAGCGCCCCCACCTTCCCCTGCGCGCACTTTCTTTTTTCTTTTTTTACGGGCACCAAAATAAATTTCCCTCTCAGATATTGATGAAGTGTGACTGAGAAGAAGTACATTTACTCTCACTCTTTCTTTTTCCAACGGTATATTTTCAGTTGACTTTGTTTCCTGTTTCTCCTTTACCAGAAACGTCCTCCTCTGTAATGGTCTACATGGACACATCGACCATGACAACGAGGACCACCACTCGACCGACCACTGTCACTGTGACATCCACAACCTCCAGGACTACCACCACCAAGATGCCTGCCACAACAACTGCAATGGCTCATTGGCCACAGACCGCATCCACAGTGGTGGCCCCTGTCCAGACGGTGGTGGAGGGTTTGGTCCCAGAAGACGAAGACAGGGTGCCGCCTTCCTCCAAGCTTCCCAACATCAGGGTGGAGTACTGCAACCCCCTGGTAATGATGGACATCTCCTGGCCCAAGACCAAGCAGGGTGTGGTGGCCAAGATGCCCTGTCCACCTGGAACTGCAGGTAATGGAGTCTTATTTTTGTAGTTACTTTCTTTCAGTAGTTTTGGGAACACAGACATTGCTGAAGTGCAATGATGATGAGCAGGCAGAGCATACCGCATTTAAGTTTTAAACAAACCCCGAGGTTATTTGGACGATGGAATCGGGGCCATCCATTCTTCGATGTGGGTCTAAATCATGATGGCAGCCGGCTAAATAAGCTCTGACTTTCTTCTCCTAAGCCAGACCTTCCACCTCTACTTGGGGGATCTCGAGGCATTTTCAAGCCAGTTGGAATATAGAGCTCTCAAGCGTGCTTAGGCTCCATCTCTTGGAACTTAATAGAGTGAGCCTTCTTGCCCTACAAGTGGAACTCATTTTAGCCACTTATATCCAGGATCTCCTTGTTTTAACCCTTGGGTTGTCTTTCTGTTGAATTGAAAATCAACCCTTTTGTTGAGGTTTTGAATCAACGTTTTTAACTTTTTCTTATGTTTTTGTCCCATTTTTCAACACTTTTGATGTTTTTTTTCAAAATTTGGAACTTTTTTGATATTTGACACACGTAACACTAACTTCTTAACTTTAGTTTTACAGATATTTTTGGAATTTATGGTCAATAAACCTCATTTATAGGAAATGTTACCTAATGTTTGAGTTAGAAAAGCAGAAATTAGGAATTATTTAGACTAAAATTAAAGGAATGTATGTTGATGGATAATCACAGACTAATAATAATATGTCAACTTTTACTCAATACTATTTCAAAACCACTTAACCATTAAAATTGGATAAGACGCCCCAAAATTAAAGAAAGTTGAGATTTGTACTTGCCAAAGAGCGGTGTATGGAATCAATCATGTTATTTTGGGTAGTTTAAAAGAACATTGATATAGGAAAGCGGGTCAATTTGACCCGAGGACGACATGAGGGTTAAGTCACTCTCCAGAGTTCATAACCAATAACGAGAGTTAGAATGTAGATCCACTGGTAAATTGAAAGTTTTCACCAATCAGTTCCTTATTCACCACAACAGTGCAGCACTGCTGATGTTCCCCTCCCAACTGGACTCAGTCATTGTCGTAGAAGTTTTTAGTCGTTGACGTTATAGCATTGTCAGAGATTTCCCTACGAATTACTTTGGCCAAAACTATGAAAATAAGTAACGATCAATCACATACTTTTTTTCCATTTGTGCATTACTGTTTTCTGTTTGTTTCATTTGTTGGTAGGTCAAAAACTTTGCAGGATGTGGACCGTCAATATAGTATTACACAGCCTTCTATAATAGTCACGTTCAGTTAACCTGCCTAATCTTCTAAAACCTTAATTTTAAGAAAGATGATGTCAATACTCTTGTTAGTAGGCAGTTACTGTCAGGCTCATTGCCTTGACGTTGGTCGCTGGTGTGGGTTCTGGTTTTTGTTTACTCTCCCCCTACAACTCTCATCATCTTGCTTCCTCTCCTCCCTCCTCACTTTTTATTCCTGACTCACTGATGCAAGGCTAAATATAGCTTAGCATTGCACCCATATTTATTTCTTGTCTCTCAGGATACAACTGGTGTAATTAATTAGTGGCTAAACACGTTTGTGTTCGGCACTTTGAAAGTGCTGTTGAGCTTTGTTTATCAGGCATCAGCCCATTTGTTACTCTATATGTTGGTCCAGGTCGGTCTTTCTATCAATCTTAAGGAAATGAAGTCAAGTGTGCATTAAGATAAAATCGATGTTGGCTGCTTCAGATATGAAAGCTTTACCTCAGAAAGTAAGAATATCAGAGTTCTGATCAAGCCGCAGTTCATACTTAATTGAGACCTAGCCACTGATTTTTTTTTAAAGGTGCCCTGCCAAATGTATTTCATTACTTTGTGGTAATATCTGAAGTTCTCAAATTTTTTTTTGTGAAAAAAATGTCTTGGTTAAGTTGTTTCAAGCCGTTCTAGTGTGGTATAGAAATCCTGCAGGAAGACTCGACAGGGGGGGTAGCAGTTCATTTTCACATTCACCACATAACAACACAAACATATGGACCTAAAATATTTCAAAAAACGCAAGTATAAATGGTTTTGTGTGGCAGGGCACCTTTAAGTTAAGGCTTTGATATTATAAGGTTGAAGATATCCCTGAATTCTTAAATTAGGAGATGAATCGTGAGGGGAAAGAAATTTGAAAATTAAACTTAACTGAAAGGTAACCTGGGAACCTTGATATTGTGGGTTTCTGCTGTCAGACAATATAAAGCACCTCAGTGGTGGTAATTCATTATTAAAACCAAAAGATGGAATGCAAATCAGATGTGCTAAAATTGCAGAATGTGCCTTTTGTTTAGGAATTTTTCTGAAACTTCCCGATCATAGTTATTTTTAATAGAGACCCTAGACTTGTTAGTGACACTTTCTCCTCAAATCTGGCTCAAAGCCTAAAAAATCTGATCAATCAGCACACAGACTCAGACAGACACACACACACACACACACACACATACATACATACAGGCTTCATTAATGGGCAACACAGGCACCCGTCGAGACCTCACTAACAGCCGTCATATGGCAAGATAAGAGGAACACATACCCCCACCTCCTCTCGGCACATTCTTCAAAGCCGCTGCTCTTCAGACGACACTGCCAAGCAGAACACGACTGTGTGAGCTTCCTCTGCCACTCTTTGAAAGTTCCTCGAGCTCCCCTTCCATCTACCTCACTTCGCTTGCTGTCATTCTGTCTCCCCCTACTCCCCTCCGACTCCCTCGCTTGCTCCTTCCCTGTTTCATGCTCCTTGTCCTGCCTCACAATATAGGGGGAAATGCAGAGTCCCTTATCTCATAAACCCATCAAACATAAGGCTGTCCGAGGTGGACTGGGGAAGGAAATTATATGTCAATCAAAATTTATATCTCCTAATGCTGGTCGTCTCACCCTCAACACACCCTCTCTCAAAGTACAACAAGGGCAATTTAATGTCAGCGTGTAGCCTTGCTGATGTCTACTCGGAAAATATAGATGCAAGTTATTTGAAGTAATATGGAAGAACAAGTCAAAGACACCCTTTGTTTTTTAATACTACACAATATACTTGCAACTGCAATACTGTACATTGCAATCGTTGTATTGTTGGACAGATGTCCACAAAAACTGTTTGTTCTGTCCATCTCTTCATTTAGTGTTTTTAATGTATTATTAATTTAAAAAAATAAGGTTGAAGGTAGGTATAGCATGGTTAGAGAGTCTTAACTTATGATGGTCTACTCAATCTAGACATGTATTTACTGTATATTAAAGCCCAGATGGAACATTGTAAAACTGAATCACGTATCTGTCAGCAGAGACAGCTTCCTCAAACCAGCTTAATTGACCTTTCGTGATGAATTCAGCAATGGCAGATTTAATTGGCACCTATTTTGGCGTATTTTTCTCATGCAGGAGTTGAACTGTCACATGCAGACACTGTCTGACTTTTAATGATTAAATACAGACAGCGTCTGCCCTCAAGTGAAGCAACTTCATTTTAGTCCATATAAAGATAAAACCATCCAATTACATTTTGCTACACCCATTAATTTAATTACTTAAGAATTGTGTTTCTTTGGGACGTTGCCGTTTATTTAACTTTAAAAAATAAGGAAAGTGCTTGACATACAGAGGAATTGGGCATTAGTTGACAAGACTGAAAGCATTGTGTGATCCATCACTCTGAAATAGGGAAAAAAGAGTAAGAGGAGAGAGGAGAAAATGTGGGTAAGCTTGATTGTCTCCCAAGAGGTCTTTTAGACACACACACACACACACGCATAGACAGACATGTTAGAAAACACATGCCACTGTAACTGTTCTTTCTCTACAGACATAGTTGTCTCTGGATGTAATACATTTGATGTCATTGTTCTTACTAAGCCACTGTCTTTCTTCTCTCTCTAGGTGTGGCCTCATACCTGTGCGTGGGTCCAGAGGGATACTGGGACCCCCAGGGACCTGATTTTAGCAACTGTACCTCCCCTTGGGTCAACCTTATCAGCCAGAAGGTACCAAACTGCACATTTATAATAAGCAGAACATGTGCTACTTAAAGTAACATCACATAAAAGTGCTTTTTGTGTTACTTTTCTGATCAGTAATCATCAAATATTTGTTCTTCAAACCGGAGGTGACATGGAGGGGCTTAAAAAACGAAGAAAAAACTAATTACTGGGGACAAACACTAAACTCAAGCTCAAAAGTCAAGATTTTTTATTTTATTTTGTATGTTTTCCCCTTCCAAAGTCAAGAACTCGCAAATAAAACTCTAGATCTCGCAAAAAAAAGTCAAGAACTTGCAAAATTGTTTTTTTTTTTTCATGTCAAAGTCAAAAGTGTTTGTCCCCAGTACATGGTTATATATATTGACTCCATGTCACCTCTGGGGCTCTGTAAAAAAACGCATACAGATGGATTGATTGCTATGGCACTGAGTTTAATTGTTATTTTGATGTGTACATTTATTTAGTGTTTTAGTATTTAGTGTAAAAGAACTGGGGGCTTTTAGCCTGTTACCACAGCTCACAGTGCAAATCAAGGGTGTATTTATATTGCTGGCACTCAGAGGGCTTTAGTTTTTGTGTTTTCTCTTTTGTTCTTTGTCTCTTTTCTAAATAGTCAATTAATGCCGTGGATTAGCCGGAGGGTTCACGTAATTGAAGGGTTATGCTTGTGTGCGTTTGGCGTGGGTGGTTGGACGGGGGCGGAGTGATAGCCAGTACCACAGCATCATAGTCTAATGGACTGTTGTGGGTAACAACAGCTAATCCAGACCACTTTCCTTCTTATGGATACAGCAGTTTTGCATTCCATACTTAGTCAAGCACAAACAATTTGTATGTCCTCCTCTAAATGTAAATGTAAATAGTCTGCATTTATATAGCGCTTTTCTACCATTCACCATGCACACACATTCATACAGTACACTGGTGGACGAGCCTGCCATACAAGGTGCCACCTGCTCATCAGATAACCATTCACACACATTGACACACATTCACACAAGGACACTTTTGACATGGAACTGGGCCAGCGATCGAAGAACCGACCTTCCGATTGGCCATTCTACCACCTGAGCCACAGCCGCCCTTAAGGGGAAGTTATTATGCAAAGCCCCATATAAAGCTTCCTATGTTTAAATCGGTAAGAGATTCAAATCAAAAGAGGAGAAGATTACTGCGAGTGAGGATCAGGGTTCCAGGTTATGAATTGCAGGCAATGTTGAAAATGTTTTTTCTTAAACTCCTAGGGCCCTGAGGCGTGCGTGTTATAACACTTATGATCTTCTCAACGACACAAAGCTCAGCCCATTAAAGAAACGGCAGTTTGTAGATTTGGATGGAGAATGGCTGTTGGGGAACAAAATAGAAGAGAGAAATTATCAGGTGCATTTCTGTGCAGCGCCGCACCATTGAAACAATGCAATAAAGCTCCACTACAGGCTGCTGTTTGGAGATATTAACTAGAGCAATGTCTTTTTGAACATGCTACAGAGGCTGTTTTGCTATGTTGTTTGCATGGATTCAACAGTTATAGTGTGATTCTAATGTAGAATATTGCCTATTATAATCTACAGAAGGCAGTCAAGTTCTGCATGTGTTATTTTAAAGCAAACTACACTTCAGCAGTTTGTCTGTTGCTGTGGCGATGGGAAGATTTTAATGAAGATCAACGTGTCAGAGATCTGGAATACCCATCTGGCACTTCGTTATTTTGTATCGAGATCCATTGTCCTGTATGTGGCACTGCTCATTACCAGATGGTTCAGTAGACAAAATGAGAAAGGAAGATGTAGAGATAAAAAGAGAAACAAATGACAAATGTGAGAGAGGGAGAGAGAGAGAATACAGAGCGAAAAATACAGAGCTATTTACCCTTCAGCCCCAGCTCTGCTTATTAAGAGACAAGAACAGGGGGGGAGTAAGAGGAAAACATCTTCCAAAGACATGTTTCCCTTCATACACCTCTGTGAAGACCAATTTAAGCAGCATAATTGGCTTTACTAATAAACTCACAGGCGATGATAGCAGGTGATGCAAGAGTAAGTCAGTACGGGCCTGTTTTCGTTGGTGTCACTGCGGTTTTGAGACTCCTCTTACTGCACCTAGTCTATTAGTAAAACTGTGACTGTAGCTGATCTTTGAAAGATCAGACCAAAAGGGAATTCTGCATTCAGTCAAGTGGATTGCCCGTTTACATTATTTACTGTTTAAAATCAATACCAACTATAACAAAACTTTTGTGTTATGTGTCCCCATTCAATATTGATTTGATTCAATGTTGATTGGATTAGAGCTATTTTAGTTACTATACCAATTTTGCACCGACATAAAAGAGCTTCTCAGACAACTAATGCTGTAAATTGTACAAATAACCCTCTCACCTGGTGTTATTAAAAATAATAATGTTTACATTAAGAATTGGCCACAAAGCAGTTACATGAATGTACTTTTTATTTAAAATGACCAATCTACAGCAGCCAACACAATAAAATGCAACTTTACAGTCAGGGGAGTATTAAGTGACCAGAAATGATTGTACTTGTGCTTTCTTTAGCGCAGAGGGTGTTGCTTGGAGATGGTATGTACTGTACCTAAAGCCATACATCCTGAGAATGGCCATGCCAGTTTTTCCCTCATCAAAATGTAAGCGTTTGATAGCCCCCTTTGGAGCGTTTGATAGCCCCCTTCCTGAAGGCCTATGACATGGATCATTGATACCTCAGTTTGTCTAGTTTCATATACCAATAGCTTCACTCTTGCTTCAAAACCAAGCCCACCACAGCCCTGGTCTTAACGACAGACATATTACACATAACCTATTTTAATTTTATTTATCTTAGTATAACCTGTAGCATCATGTGCTTCTTGGGCTTGGATGTTTTCACTAACTACTCTAGATACTCTACTAGCCTGATATGCTAACAGTTACATTAAAATACTCCAACAATCTCTTAGACTTTTTTTTCTAAAATGCCAAATATTGTTCTTATTAGAGCCCCATGCACATTGATTCAGCATGTGGACAAACAAATGCATAGCTCGACAGACCTGTCAACTTTAGTTATGGTTGCTAAGCTGTGATTTAACAGTGTTCGGTAGAGATTTTATTGACTGATTTTTGTTTCATGCAGGTGACTTGATTCTGGAGAGGAAAGAGTGTGGTAATATATAATAATAATAATAATAATAATAATAATAATAATAATAACATTAAGAGTCTGTGTGTCAGAAATAAATGTTTGGGACAGAACTGGAGGAGAAAAATAGAAAAAACAGGAAAAGGTCTGTAAAACAATATGAAGTAATTTTTTTTTTTTTTTTTTTACTTTTACAACAACAAAAGCAAAATACTCCGACAAACCTCAACAAACCCCGAGACATAAAACTCACATAAGCTTTCGAACATGAGAAAAAAGGAAAATCCAAGAGGATCTGCCCTCTGTGTGCAACACATACTCTGCTTGCCCCCAAGCTGCAGTGCTCCCCATTAGTTTCATAAAGGTGTAAGGCTATCTGGGGAAATTCCCTCAATAGTTGATTTCATAATTGCTTCCAGATACAATGTTGGCCCTAGTGAGCAATCAGCTGAGTACCGTCTCGCCACAATAATTGCGTGCAATATTGCAGCAGTTGGGGAAAATGTATAGGCTAAACGGCATTCATTTTTAAGGGGCTTGCACATTTGTGTATTGTAATTTATCATGTTTTCCAGTGTGTAGGTTGTGTAAAAGAAGTGCATGCCGCAGTAGAAATAAAGATATGAGGATTGTTGTGAGTTTTTGTAAATGAATTTGCTGTTTTTGTCCTTTTTTTTTCCAGCTAAAAGCTGGAGACACAGCTGCTGTCATCGCCAGGGAGTTGGCGGAACAAACTAAGCGTAATCTTCAGGCAGGAGACATCACCTTCACAGTGAAGGCCATGGTTCAGCTGGTGGATCTCCTCGACGTGCAGCTGAGGAACCTCACACCAGGTGGCAAAGATAGCGCCGCACGGAGCCTCAACAAGGTATAGGAAGAAGAAAGAACTCAGAACTTTGCTTTAAAAGAATATCCTGACTTTCTAACAGGCTTGAAAACATGGCCTGCAGGACTGGTGATTCCTGCAGGCCAGCAGACCCTGCTACAATTCTACATAAAAGTGCCAGTTTGTAAGTCAGCGTTTTCATTCCAACACCTAAACCTTTTTGAATTTTCCAAAATGGAGGCCTACCTACCACAAAACTTAAATCCAGCCAAACCTGCATAATACAGCAGGTATTCTTCTAATGATCTGGAGCTGTCAGATGAAGTGATACCCACCATTTTCAGTATTCCATCCAGCGCATAACTTTGATCTAGTTTAAAGATGTTATTCATATGTCATGCTCGTCAAAAACACTACACTTGCACCATTTGATTTCTGCTAATAGGACAGCGTAAGCTTTGATTGGGCTGGATCTAAGCTATGGGAGAGTTTTTCATTTTTGCTGAACCTTAAGCTAATGCATTTAGTCTCCAATTCACAGCAGAGCACAGTAAGGGGCACTCGGGGAAAGCGAGTTAAAATAATACTTTCTGTCTGCTGAGCAGCCAACAGAAAAGCAAACATCAGTGAAATTTAAAATGTCACTCGTTAATTTGCTGGAGCGACTTCACTTGCAGTGAAACATGAACACCTGTTCTCAGATAGTTTTTTTTTTCGGGACGTTTTTCTATTTCATTGCAGCAACAGACACAGATGTCTCCATTGAGATTTTAGTGCCAGTTTTCTCCAATGGAGAGGGGAGACAGTAAAGATGGCCAAAAGGCCTCAGAAGGGAATGTGATGAGTAAATTCCCATTGAGGACCAACTAGAGTTTATTGTACCTCTTGAAAAAGGGTTTCTCATAAAGCGCAACATTCAAGATAGAGCCCACTGCTGTGATCGAGATTGCTGTTGAAGTCTTTTGTTTCTCTTGTAAAGATGAAATGGCGCAAAGAAAAAAAAAAATAGCAGTTGGGTTAAGGGAAATGAAAATAAAGCTTGTTAAGCCATGATAATTTATTTAAGAGGTCATGGACTTCTCTGTCCTCTGATAAACACTCCATTATGTATATTGTGCATATATAGCTAAAAATGAACCAGCTTCTTTCCCTTCATTTGCCAGTGAGAGCTCTCCCCACAAAACACCAGTGCTCACAGGACCTCGCTGCTCTGGCAGTGGCTATGTTTACCTCCCCGAGTTCAATCATTTTTACACAATCTGCAAAGAGCTTAGCGAATTAAAGATTTTTTTTCTTTTTGATAGCAAAGCACAATACTCTCCGCCAGCAGACAATGAAAGGATTGAGTTGGCAAACGGTGAGATCAGTGTCGTTTTCATGATCAAAGATTAGCAGGCTAACCGTACGAATGGGAGCACTTCCAGAAGAGTGGGCTGTGATGTAGAGCAAGATGCTCCTTCATCAGGAAATGGTACTCTTTGGAGCTAATCTGCATGGGATTTAGCATGGTACCAGAAGCTAGCTGTTAAGCCACACAGTTTCTCTGTTGGCTACGTTGATTGTATTAGAACTCAATTAAAATGATCCACTCTCCATGCAGTGCTACCAGCGTTTCTTTGAGCCTGAGCTTCCTGTCATATTTCAGTTATGCTAAATTGGTGTCAGCACTAACTCTTCTTCAATCACGGCAGAGGTTCAAAAGATAAATAGTTGTCACATGAATTTCTCAGGTGACAAAAATAAAATAATAATGTTGAAATCACATTTAAAGGATCCATGACATGGTGCTCTTTGGATGTTTTTATATAGTTCTTAGTGGTCCCCTAATACTGTATCTGAAGTCTCTTTTATATAGACCTTAGTGGTCCCCTAATACTGTATCTGAAGTCTCTTTTTTATAGACCTTAGTGGTCCCCTAAAACTGTATCTGAAGTCTCTTTTATATAGACCTTAGTGGTCCCCTAATACTGTATCTGAAGTCTCTTTTATATAGACCTTAGTGGTCCCCTAAAACTGTATTTGAAGTCTCTTTTATATAGACCGTAGTGGTCCCCTAATACTGGATCTGAAGTCTCTTTTATATAGACCTTAGTGGTCCCCTAATACTGTATCTGAAGTCTCTTTTATATAGACCTTAGTGGTCCCCTAATACTGTATCTGAAGTCTCTTTTATATAGACCTTAGTGGTCCTCTAATACTGTATCTGAAGTCTCTTTTATATAGACCTTAGTGGTCCCCTAATACTGTAGCTGAAGTCTTTTGATATAGACCTTAGTGGTCCCCTAATACTGTATCTGAAGTCTCTTTTATATAGACCTTAGTGGTCCCCTAGTACTGTATATGAAGTCTCTTTTATATAGACCTTAGTGGTCCCCTAGTACTGTATCTGAAGTCTCTTTATATAGACCTTAGTGGTCCCCTAATACTGTATCTGAAGTCTCTTTCCCAAAATTCAGCCTTGGTGCAGAATTCCAGCCACTAGGCACAATGAGCTTTCATTTGTATGTGCCATTTCTGAGTCTGTAGCTGTTGAGGACGAGAGAGGAGGATAAGGTGAAGGGTGGGGGTGTGGCCTTGACCAACTGCCGCTTTGCTCATTTCAAAGCCACAATATCTCTCATGTGTGGGCCAAATTCTCTGGGCGGGCAAAGCAGAGAAACGGGAGGTAACCTTGCTCCTTATGACCTCATAAGGGGCAAGATTCCCGATTGGCCCATCTGAGCTTTCATTTTCTCAAAGGCAGAGCAGGATACCCAGGGCTCGGTTTACACCTATTACCATTTCTATTACCATTATCATTTCCATAGGTAGGCTGGGGGAACTCATATTAATGTTAAAAAAAAACTCATAAAGTGAAATCTTCATGCCATAGGACCTTTAAAGAGTGTCAAAAGGCGTATTCCCATGTCTCATTTTATTGCAAATTAACACCAGTCTACTGTTTTCTTTTCTAAAACAGTGTATTATTAATGTTTACTACATTTCACACAAATGATGAAAGTGATTGTTGCAGGACTAACAAAAAATAATTCTCGCACTACAACTCAACTTCAAGCAGAGGAAATGTATTCAAGTGGAACAGTTTGAGCCGTTGACCTTTTGCTAACTTGCATTTTCTTTGGTTTGCAGTTGCAGAAAAGAGAACGCTCTTGCCGGTTTTATGTTCAGGTATTTGGACCAACTTTTCCCCTGTACCTCCTCATTATTCCCTCATTGTGGCCACTTTGCTGTCATTTTCATTTTAACCATACAATTTGAAGTTTGACCTTTTGTGGAAAGTGGAAGACACAATTATATGTATATACATACTGTAAATGTATATAAATATAGGTGGTAGTGCTAATGTTAAACCAAAGGGTCAACTTTTTGTCAGTGTCATATCATTAACACCTCATCCAAGTTAACCAGTGCCTCAAACCTGCATTTATGAGTCATATCATCATTGTCCCCTGCATGCATATGTATTGACATTCTCCTTTCTCCTCTAATATGTTTGGTCTTAGCATGAGGCTGAGAATTTTTTGATATTTTCAAATGCCATATATCTATTGTGTATTTGTCAGGTTTCTCAACCATTTTAAAAACGCCCTTAAACCACCACATCAGCACTGCTTTCCAATGAAATAGCCCACATAAGAGGATAGAATCAGTCAAAAATAAGGCACTCAGGCATGTAACGCACTCCTACATTTCTCAGGAAAAAAGAAGAGCCGAAAGAAGTGACCTCATTACACCAGCAAGTCAACTTCTAACTTCTAAGTCAGCCAAAGTCACGGCATGTTATGATTCCCCCTGATGCATAATACATGTGTGTCCTATTTTAGGAGGGGTCTCCATGGCTTCCCTCAGCTATTTCCCTGGCTACTGAGTGATATTGTTATCCCTGGGGTGACAATTTAACTGTCCTCAAAAATAATTCCTACCTTGACAAGTGAACTATGTGATAAGTTGACAATCAGGTGTCCCATGCAGATGGCTCCAATAAAGCTGCACATTAGAGAACGATGTTGTGTAATACAGAAAGTATGCTCTGCAGCGCTTATGTTAGGCAACATGTATTTGCGTCGATTCCACCGAGGCATGTCAGAAGGCACTTTGCTATGTTGAGTCACACGTGTGCAAATTACATCCAACTGGAATGTATGTTTGCATATGGTTGAGCGTGCTCACGTGCAGATGGGTTTGTAAGTGTGAGATGCTTATAGAATAATTCTGGTGTGTGTGTGTGTCTGTGTGTGTGTATGTGTGTGTGTGTGTGTGTGTGTGTGTGTGTGTGTGTGTATGTATATATATATATATATATATATATATATATATATATATATATATATATATATATATATATATATACTTATCTACTATATATGTATACTGTATCTACTATATATATGTATATGTGTGTGTGTGACCAATCATGCACATTTTTTGTCAACAAATGCCATAGAAAGACCAACAATCAACCAAAACCAACATTTGTCATTTGTCTGTATAGCCAAAGCCTGAAATAGGATATTCTTCTGTGCCATAGACATCCATTGTCAACCAAAACAATGAAAAACATATTATTGGGATAAGATCCGTAGGGAATTAGGTTGGGAACCGGAGGGTCGCTGGTTCAAGTCCCCATACGGACCAAAGTATGGTGGTGGACTGGTAGCTGGAGAGGTGACAGTTCACCTCCTGGGCACTGCCAAAGTGCTCTTGAGCAAGGAACCAAACCCCCAACTGCTCTGGGTGCCTTTCCATGGGCACTCTGACATCTCTCCATTTAGTGCATGTATAGGTACTGAGCATGGGTGGGTAATTCAGGCCTGTGTGTAATGTGTATAACAACAGAGTGTAGATTGTAATTTCCCCTTGTGGGGTATAGGATAGACATATACATTATTATTAGTATTAAAAAAAACGCCTTAACTACTGACAGGGTGCAAACCACGAGCTAAAGGTTATTCCAAAAAATGTGTAAAAATCCATTTAAATAAGACTAAGAGTCCACAGAAACGCCACCATATGTGTGAGGCAGTACTTGCACACAGCAGTGCTATGAGCTAAATGTTTAAATGCTTTTTTGAGCAGCGGATGTTGAGCAGTTATGTTCGCCATCTTATTTTTGCATGCTAACTCTTGCTAATTAACACTAAACACAACAATTAGTTTTGCATAAATCAATCAATTGAACTTAGACTTCTCTTTATTAATCCTTTTGGGATGACTCCCGCAAGGAAATTGGAAATTCCAGCAGCAGTTTTAGCCAGACAAAAGAAATAAAAAAATAAATAAAATTATTCGTCAAATAAACAAAGAAAAGGTGTGCATGCATGCATGCATGTATGTATGTATGTATGTATGTATGTATGTATGTATGTATGTATGTATGTATGTATGTATGTATGTATGTATGTATGTATGTATGTATGTATTGTCCTCTCTGCCCTCTTTCCTCCTCCCCCTGAGTGAGGAGTTGTAGAGTCTGATGGCATGAGGGACAAAGGTGTCCCTGAGTCTGTTGGTCTGACACTTGGGAAGGAGCAGCCTTCCACTGAACCGGCTCCTCTGGGTGCTGATGACGGTGTGCAGAGGGTGGCTGGCATTTTCAGTAATGTCCAGTGTCCTCCTCTCTGCCGCCGTCACCAGTGAGACCAGCTTTATGCCGACCACAGACCCGGCCCGCCTGATCAGTTTGGATAGATGATAGATGTTATTACAATACATTTCAATAAAAATCCAAAACATCAACCTCAGTAAATGGGACTCATCCCACCATGAATGTCTGCTCAATTCATGGCAATCTGATACTTCTTGAGATGTTTCAGTCTGGAGTGATCAGATCAATATTGCCGTTTCTAGAGCCACGCCAATGGCACGGCTAAAGAAAGCAAAAATAAATAAATGACACATTATTCCATACTCTCTTCTGATTTACACACTGAATGCTTTCGCACCTGCATCTGGGTTCGTGTTTCCACAGTGTAGTACTAAAGCTGTATTCTACATTGCCACACATAACTGTACACACTTCAGCTGTTTACCTCCTCTTCTGCTCTGTTCCCTCTCTGGGTTGACAAATTCAAACAACACAGAAGAGCTTTCACTTGACGAACCGGAATAATGGAGCAACATCTGTGGCCTTAGGTAAACACAGGCATTGCCTGCACGTTCTGCCAGCCTTTGAGGGACTTTCATTGATTAGGGAAATTGGGCAGTGTTTTCTCCAATGGGGCCCTGGTGGTTGAAGTAAATGGGATTAGCAGAGGAATACCAAGCAAATGAGAAGTGCACCTGCCTCTGCTGTCCCTGTGTACTGTGCTGAAAACAGACTTTGATAGCACTTTGATAAGTAATTCTCATCTTGATTGAGGGCTTCTATCTTGTTTAAGTGGTAAACAAGTAGATGACACTTGAATTCAACTGGTACTGAAGTCGTCATCTCGTTAGGATCATGAGGGCATTTCAATACAAACAGCTTCATTTCCTTTTTAAGTTACTTATTCACAAGAATGCTGTATCTTTATTGATCGTTCACGAACAGCGATATCTGCCGCTCGTCATAGCCAATGGAATCCCACCCAACAGGATCTGGCCTTGATTACGCTACAACCATGTATGATGATCAACTTGATATGTTCTGCTTTTCCCCTGCGGGGATGTTTTTCTATTGTGCCCTTTTGATTTGGAACAAACATGATGAAAATAGCGGCCTCCCTCCTGTGCCTTTTGGTCATATTAATGGCAGCTTGTTTATAGGCAGTGACATTATGGTCCAATTACTGGGATTATGTCCGTCCATGTTGAAACAATAAAGTAAAACACGCCAGCTTTGAATGGATTTTATCCTCTGGCATTTTTGGAAATTTGGGATTTACAGTGAATACATATTGCCATGCATAACCTTATTTCAACAGCAAAAGAACAAAATAATATAATGTGCCTTAGCATGAGCCAAGTGAGTGTGAAATACAGGGAGTATATTGAGGTCCGACCCCTCATTAAAATCACACCTTCGCATGCAAAGATGACTAGGGGGAGCGTCACAGCGCCGGCTGACCTTAGAGCAGGCAAAACAGAGGGAGGCTCCTCGTTCGGGAATGTAACGAGATGATAAAATTTCCCTTGTAGTCAATTTGTTGAAAGATGAAGATAACCACATCCACATAAACAGAGACCTCGTCATCTGGCCTGCGGTGCAGCTCTGCCTGAAAAATCTGTGTGAGCCGTTTCTGCTCAGTGGAGAGAGAGTGAAGGATTTCTCATACACTCAGGAATTTGTTTATTACTTTAGCATAATCTTGAGAAAATCTGTTTTAATTATATTGAAATTGTCTATTAATACACGCAGTAGACAGTAGTAAATTCCTAATTCTCAACTAATAGCCCAGAAGCTCAAGTGGCTGGCACAAACCAATAAACTCTAGTTAAAGGTTTGAATCCAAGGTGGAATTTCCTGCACTCAGTACCTCCTCATGATAAATTCATCTTAATGCTGATTTTAGCTCTAACTTCATCTTCACAACCACAGAGACGTGTTCTATTCACCAATCTTCTGCTAGACGTTTCTCCTTTTAACAAAAGACATTGTTCTCATTTACTAATTAATTCCAATTGCTGTTTTTTTTTAAAGCGATTTTAAGTGTCTGCAATGAAATTCAACACCTCCTGCGACACGTTTCGAATTAAAAGCACACATAGCAAGGTGTAGAGCCATGTGAACTGAAAAGTAAAACAATGTTTCAAATTAAAAGCCAGAAATTAGAAACTAGACAAGACTGATAGTTAGTGCTGTGTAATAAACACGGAATTTAATAAGGAAACAGGTGAACGTGGATACTGTTGTTTTTTTGGTTTGACAGCATGAAGGCTTCTTTCTAAAATGCAATAAAATACACTTTTGAAACAGCTAAACTTGGAAACACTGAAATTGGGAATAGCTTAAACCTAAGATGAGACAAAAAGCACAAAGGTAATGAGTCTGTAACTCACATATACTGTACAGACAACCACCTGCTTACAACAGAGAGAAGGTGTCATTAAATATTTAAC
This sequence comes from Percina caprodes, assembly GCA_013375575.1. Lineage (NCBI taxonomy): Eukaryota > Metazoa > Chordata > Actinopteri > Perciformes > Percidae > Percina > Percina caprodes. The sequence goes on along the minus strand of JABXJD010000214.1, from coordinate 561,121 downwards.
AAGAAGGCTGCAGAGATTTTTAAAGAAGATAGAAGGTTTGGCTAGCTTGTTAAATAAAACAAAGAAAAGAAATACAGAAATGATGCAACAGCTTCACCTGTGCCAAGAGAAATCTAGTCAGATAGAAGAGGACTGAGAGAACAAGTTGGTTTTTTTCTCCACATTTTGGGATCAGCCTTCAACGTCAGTGAGAGAAAGCAAGTGAGAGGAACCAACTGGTGAACAGGAAGGGAGGGGAGAAATGAGAGCACACAGAAAGCCGACCAGCCGGCAAGCCAGAAAGGGAAGTGGGGGAAGATCAGCCTAAGCCAGAATCAATTTCCCAGACCTGGAGTTCATTTCATCAATCAGCACACAGATAGAAGCACACACACCACGGGTTGGCTTGGACTCCTGCCAAGCACACGCTAATGTCCACCTCTCCCCTCCTTCCTTCTGCATTGGTATAAATGGTCCGTGCATTGCAGCTTTTCACGCCCAGTCATCATCCTTGTTCCAAGTGGAACATTCCAGAATTGAGTCCAGTTAATGATTGACATTTCCTTATGGACCAGGAACTAGAAAGTAGTTTTTTACTGCTTGGTAAATGGCATTTCCATGATTTCAGCACAGGAAAGTAAAGTATCTAAAGATAAAAATGGCTGCAGCAGACTGAGCGGCTATGGCACTCCCGATGTGAGTCGAGTGCAGTGTTGAGTCACGCATGCTCAGATTTAAACGGTTTACATAACGTGTCCTTCTGAAAGTTGTGAAATGCATTAAATAATAAACTGTTCGCATTACAAACAATAACAGAAGATGGAAGTCATTTCAAAAACATTTTAGCAATCTATGATTGATTGATTGATTGCTAACGTTAGCTCAAAACGCCATTCAAGTGACAACCTTTGTTGTGTTTGATGCTAACTTGTAACCAGCAGTGAACAAACTTTAAGTAGGTCCATTTTTACTGTACTGACATTACAGAAGTCTCTCGTTAGAATCTTGTAGGCTACTTCTCACAAAGTGACGCATGTGCAACTCACTAATATCAGAAAAAAAGCAGCAAGCCTAGTAAGCCAAGTTTTTGGCATATCCAGATTGATTTTTTTTTTTTTTTAGAAAATCTGGACAGCAACAACATGTGAAATGCGATTTTTGCAAATTGGAGCCAATCCAGAGGTGGATTTCTACAGATGTGTCTCAGTCTAGACGCTCTGGCAGCTCAATTTAAAATGTTGTGTTCAAAGTGTCTTGTGTCACACAGACACTCTGTAGTCTGAGCCAGCGTGACCCAAAATGCCTTAATTTACAAATCCACATTGTCAAGGGCAGTGCCGCTTAAGTCTTTCTGGTTTACTTTTCACAATAAAAGCCCAACTTAAATTCATTCCGAGCATTTTGCTAAAGAGGCAACTCAACAAAGTGCTACCACAGCAAATACTCGCAACTTGACACCTGTCAATCAAATCCAGAGTGACAGAAGTGCTGAGCAGACGCTGCTACTGTGTGAGTAAAGCACTATGGAGAACCAGGTCAAATTCTAAGCTTATGATGGAAATGTTAATGGTGTGGGTGCACATCTCAAGTTAACTGCCTGCTGGCTATAGCTTCATATTAATCATATCGACATGATATATTCATATTTTCATCTTTGTCTCTTAGAAGGAATGTGAACACACATATTTCTCAAAGTGTCAAAAATGGACTATAATGAGAGATGAATTATGTGTTTTTGTCCTGAATGACAGCAACAGTGGTTTTGGTAATGTTGCCTTAATTACACACCTTGGATGTTAATATTTCTTGTGAGTTTTATGTGCAAATGTGGAATGTATTAGGCATTCAGAGCTAAGATTTGAGAATATGCTGAGATTTTTAAAAATATTGAAATCAACTTAAGAGAAGTCACAATGTTGTCACTGTGCATTCAAAACCTGAAAAAAGATGTTCATGTTTTTTGTGAACAGACTACGTTCCTTCTTGGTTTGGGAGATTTTGCCGATAGATTGTCTCACAAAAGTGTGTTTTTTTCAAACAAATATTTTTGGTTGAGCTAAGGAAATTATTTGACCGTGTGGAAAATGCTTACACACACAGTAAGGTCATTTTTTGTTCAATTTGAAGTTATTTTATCTGTCTCAATTCTTTATAACAGCCGCACATTAAACCATTTTACAGGACAAAGGTACAGCAATGGTTCAGTTAGGAATACAGCGTTATTGTCGTGACATTCTCTTTCCTTCCTCTCACACATTTCGACTCTATAGCTTCTTCAGACTGCAGCAACATTGTTGGCAACACATTGTTTCATTTTTGTGATTATAAACACCAAAAGATAAAAATTTTGCATTAAATTGAATGTGTAGTGCCAGCATGCATAATTTCAGGTACAGTTGTTCTCATCTGTTCCAACATGGAGACTTTACAGTCTTGAAATTCTAATTTAATTCTCTGGTTTGAGTGAGGGGAATAATGGTATGTCATACGCATACTAATAACAGTGAGGAATAAGTTGCTTCACAGTGATTTGGTAATCCATTGCATGTCCAAATAATGCACCGTAGCTGAATGTCAGCTTTATTGCTTTTTTTTATTTGCTGAAGAAAACTGATTTTTACAGAATTGAGTTTTTTTTACACATCGTATAGTCTGCCCTTGCTTGTTTTATTCACTCCTGTTAATCAATAATCCATTCTTTATCAGGAATCTGACCCATCCATCTTTGGGGCAGGCTATTTTTTCCCCACTATCTTTTTTTTTTTTTTTTTTTTACGTTTCTTCTGCATGCAAAAAGCGAGGCAGCCTCTTCAGCAAATCCATCAATCCTTACCCCGGAAGAACCATTATTTCAGTGTGTTTTAAGAAGTGCTGGAAAAAAATCTTGCACTGTTGAGCAAAGAGAATAAAAATGTCAGTGCCTGAAGAAAAGGAGCCCCTTAATTGAGAGTGAATCAACCTCTGCCTCTAGCTGAATGGTAAAAGGTGTGATTGGAGATTGGCTGCAGATAATGAACAATTTACATCAAAGTTGGTAGACTGCGCAGTGTGTGTGTGTGTGTGTGTGTGTGTGTGTGTGTGTGTGTGTGTGTGTGTGTGTGTTTATGTTTTTGTATGCTAGCAGGTGCAGAGGTGTGCGTTCACTCTTGCGTCAGTCTCTCACAGTGTGTGTGAGGTTGTGTCTGGGTGTGGGCGGCTTAATGTGTGCAGTGTATGTTTTGAATGAGGAAAAGCCAGCTGGTGCTGTTTGAAATTCTCAATCAGCGCCAGTGGGTTGAATACAACCAGTCCTTGGTGTCCTCTTGCTATCACACTGATTTGAAACAAACATACGACTTAACATTAAAAGGTAATTGGAGGTTCCATTACACTTATGCTTTGTCACTGTAAAGCCAGTTTTTCTCCCCGTCTTTTGATCAGGAATTCATTTGATACACTCGAGCACATGATTTCTCTTATCGCCTTTAGCTTTATCCCCTGCTGTGTTTGAATCATACTAAAACTCTTATTCCCTTTCATATTCCATTGATCAAAAAGGGAATCTTAGCAAAGTTCAGAGAGAAGTTCGGTGGCGTGACACCCCCTGTTTTTAACACACATCACAGCGTCTATCTTCAAGATGTCACGACTGTGTAAACTGGCTTTTGAAGAAGCATGAATGGAGAATCAAAAGTCAAACCATTTATTTTTTTTTTGTATCAGATATAAGATTTTCTCTTTTCTTTGGAGCGTGGAATTGTTACTATTTTAAGCAGTGTGGCACATTTCTAATAATTCTGCGTTTGACCACCTACTGTACTGTAGTGGCTCAGAAAGCGTTTTCATCCAGGCTCATTTTACTCTTCAGTGCAGTGGGAATGAACTGCTTTGCTTGACCAATTAGTATTTTGTTCACAAATCTTGCCATTGGTATTTTTTAAATCTGTACTGGCTCTCATGTTTTCATCTTGTCTTGAGAATGCTTTGTTTCTTCCCTGGTTACTTGCTTTGGTGTTGTGAGGAGATTAAAGAAGGCATAATAGTTGTTCTGTGCTATTAATATGCAGGGGGGATGTGAGCTTAATAGTTGCAGATTGTTGCTACCAGCAAATACCTTGTTCATTCATTGGAATGTCTAAATGTTGCTGTGTTTTGTTGTAGTGCTTTTGTGTATTGGGATTGTGTGCCTGGAAGAACATTAATCACACCAATTAAAGACTCTAGCCTGAAGTCATGTAAGAATTGGCCTCTAGTCTTGTAAGTATTTGTTCAGATATATTTACATGATTAATTATTCTTGTAGAGAAAACAGTAACAAAAGCAATCTAATAACATATTCAAAGTCATTATAAATTCAAGTGTCGCTGCCACTAGTTACAATCCATGTCTAAAAGCACTACTAAATACATTGGATACAGGGTCATTAAATTGCTCAGTAGAATGAGTATGGCTTTTTTAGTCCAAATCAAAAACAGGGGTGGGGGTGGTTCATGCTTTCTTTCTTGCACAATTCTTTCTTGCACAGGATGTGTGATTTGTTTTTCAGTCCTGAACCATCCTTCACGCATGCCGTTTACCAAATCACCATGTCAAACAAACCGCAGTCCCCGGGCGAGCTTAGCTCCTTTTCACTAAATCAATGATTTTGACTCCCCAGGCCATGGTGGAGACGGTCAACAATTTGCTCCAGCCGCAGGCCCAGGCAGCATGGAGGGAGCTGAGCACAGGCGAGCAGCTGAGGGCCGCAACCATGCTACTGGACACGGTGGAGCAAGGGGCCTTCGTCCTGGCTGATAACCTGCTGAAGACGGACATTGTGCAAGAGAACACTGACAACATTCGTGAGTATATTCTAAGACGTTTTAGTTCTGTAAGATGCTGTTGATGCTTGTTCTGCACGAGGGAAGAATTTGAAAGATCCCCTCCGGACATGTTTTAAGATATATAAGAAACACTACGCATGGAATGAGTTTCTCCCTTCCAAAATGGCACCCCATTCATTCCTATGAAAGTTGCTCCCTGGGCATAGATTTGGCAGATCATTTTGTTGAGGGGCTAGAGTCCTACTCCTGTCTATCCATTCCCCAGCATATTATAGCCTTACTCTGGCACACACACACACACACTCACTCACACGGCATCAAATAATCTAGGGACCTTCTATTCTTTTTACATTTTATTGGAGGAAATGAATCAAATGATGAGAATTTTGTGCATACATTGATTGATTGATTGATTGATTGATTGATTGATTGATTGATTGATTGATTGATTGATTGATTGATTGACTTCTCTCCAGGTATACTTTGTCTTTTTTTAAGTAATGAAAGCAATGCAAAGGGTATGCCAGCAAGCAAATTACATTTTATTGATTTGTGCACTTTATCTGCATGAGTAAACCATCATGGACAGAATTAAGTTAACTTCTCCTTAAACTGCAGAGGAACACATTATGTGTTTGGTTTGTATAATGTTCTCTAGTGGTGTTTTCTGTGTTCCATCCTTCACTGGTCTTGCTACTTGTTTAAGGGTTACAAAGTTCACTATACTGCTTTTGATCCAAGGCGCTCTCATATTGACAGCAGTGCTCTTAAGGCTGTGGAAAAAGTGTGCCGGTCACTGGATTCATTTTTTTTCTCTCGCTGGATGTCAAATTTGGCAAGGCTGTGCAAATCTGATGGCAGTCAGCTGGAAATTGACAATTCTCTCATATGATTGTACTTATACTCATGGCAATTATTAGCCATAATGAACTGCTATTCATGCAGATCAGGGATCATTGCTCATTATTCAGTGTATAAATACCAAGTGAGCATAGATAATGGAGCTACTGTCATCAATATTTTCCCCTAGTGGAGCTTTTTTTAAATTTTAAGCATCCGTTGTTGAGTAGTAGAATTATGATGTATCGCCCTCTTCTCAGAAGTGTTTTTTTTTCCCCCCAAGTTCCTGCTGCCATGACAACCTGAAAATATAGGTCTACTGACTTAAAAGGAAGCGAGCGTAAGGAGAATTAATAAAAATGATTTTATTGTATCTGGCACACAATTCATCTGGGTATTAAGGAGGTTCTGGGCTCGTTTGGAAAGGGGAAGGAGACGATGCCTGCTCAAATGGAGTGAGATTTTATAGCGCCTAGTGGTAGTCTGGTTAATTATGTGCTGCTGACATGTTTACTAGGCCTTATCTCTCAGTTTGCTTGGCTTATTTTTTTATTCAGCCAGTTGGCTCCTGCAATCCCTCATGCCATGCAGGGTAGTTAAATGAGGACAAGGGCCCATTTAAACATCAGTAATCACTGCTGTAGCTAATTATTGATCTCTCGCATTGAATTACATGTCAAATCTATGCATTGCACCTGGCGACACATTCTCCATGTCAGTGGGAGCCGGGTTTTACTTGCTTTAAAGTGAGTCTTGAACAGTAAGAGAGCCTCGTTCCAATTTTAGGCTCAAGCTGATAATGAGATCTATTTTCTTCGCTTTCAAAGAAGGATATTTCCTCACCCATAGTGTCTGTGTTTGTGTTTACACGTTTCAGTGCATGTGCTCGTCTAGGGCTTTGTCTGCGCCAGAGTGTGCTTCACTCTTTGCGTGATAATCTCATGAGCAGATTTTTGCCGATTAGCATGTTATTTAAATGGGCTTTGAAGGTATAGCCTTTGGGTCCAACTGGTACTATGGCATCAAAGGCATTCCCTAGAGCCCACGGTAAGCTCTTTTACACAACCTCACAGGGGGGAAAAAAAGAGTTAGAAAGGGTGAAGAAAAATACTTCCTTTATTCCAAAGGCAGGCTTGGAATCCAGGGAATGGTGAAGCTATCTGGGGTATTGTCTTAGCTAAGTTGAATAGGAATGTATCACCCAAACCCCCTGGCCTTTGCAAAAGCACAAGAGAATGTTAATACAAAAGATTTTTTTTTAAAGAAGAAGTATGGGAAGCCTTGGGATGAGAATAGATACAAAGGGAGGATTAAAATGTGTAGCTTTTTGTGGGCAATAACCTTTATCTAAGACAGAGGTGTCCTCGTCCACTGACATGAGATCGTCAGCTGAATGCCTTATCAGGCTTAATGAGGTTCATTTTTTTATTTTTTTACACTTTACTCACACAGACTAATCTGCCTGCCAGTTCATGTGTTGCAACCACAGAGTGTTGCAACAAAGATGACTGCCATTAGCGCCGTGGCAGAGCTGAAGCGAACCACTGACCATGAAATGTTGGACCGATCATGGTCGGAAATCACCCTCTAGGACAGATGAACGTAGCCCATATGAAAGTCTCACAGCACTTTGATGATGACATTACCTTTGTGAGAGAGAGAAAAAAACCATTACAATACATTGCAGTCGGAGACACTGTCAGTAAGGAATAGGTTATCCAGTAGGTTTTGGTGGGAAAAAAGGAGGGAGCTCTCAAAAAATTAAAAAAAGAAGAGAAACCTGTGAAAAAATCCTTTGACCGGAGCAACTACTTCCTGCTGTCTCTAGGTTGTTACCTGGCAACCTCAAGCTCAGCCAAGAAATAGTCTGCCCTTTATACATTTTGTTTGTTGTCAGATTAAACAGCTGTTTCCTTGTTTCCAGTCGTTACTTTAAATTAGGCTGACCAGCTGCTGACTGTAGCAGCATATTGACATGAGAGAGGAGTCGGTCTCCCCAACACATCCTTTTTAGAACAAAAATTCAACAGCAGTTTTAAAGATTATTAATTAGTATTATATTTTTGCGGCCTTTATTTTGACAGGAGAGTTGATGACATGAAAGGGGAGAGAGAGGGGGAATGACATGCAGTAAAGTCGAACCCGCGGCCGCTGAACTGAGGACTAAACTTCTATATATGGGCTATATCTACCAACTGAGCCAACCGGGCGCCCAATTTTACATGTGTATTAACTAAATCTGCACAGTAAAGGTTAAAAAGTGCCGTCCTTTACATGAACATATTTCATTTTTTTGGGAGATGCCACAGCAGTAATAGCAGCTTTTTGTATTTGCTCCGATCACCTGTATTAATTTATACTGCTCACCTCATCTTTTGGAATTTGACATTTGTGCGTTTCTCTCTGTACTTCTGCCTCGCAATCAATCAGTGGCTTCATCTCAGTGCTTTGGGAGTTGATGTGACATTTATGAATGCCTAGACTTCACACAGGTCCCCGGTACTCGAGATTAGAGCACACTCGACCGCATTATTATACTGAATTGTATCCTACAATAAGAACTTTGATGGAATGAGCTTTTTATTTCAGCTGGGCTCCTATCAGCAGCTCATTCCCCTCTGCTGTATGACACCGGAGCATTTAAACCATAAATTAGGAGCTTGCTTTCAGACACAACAGGTGATGAGCTGCCGCAAGCTCTCCTCCTTGCATCTCTCGCTCTCTCCGCTCCTATTGAGAAAAAAGATTCCATTGAAATGAAGAAGTCGTTATTTTTTTCCTCAAAGGCCAAAGACAACCTTTGTTTTTACATTTTAAGAGGAAACAATGTCTCCTAAACACTTGATAGACACTTGATTAAGACGCCTATATCAAGACACAAACCTCCCTGGCACACACACAGAGACAGAGAGAGTGTTGAGAGGGAGGCAGTCCTTCAAAGCTGCATGAATCATGTAAGGATGTGTTGCATTTAGCGCTAGTTGGCGATGCTAGGTTTAATACAATCGGCTGCAGCAGGGGAATGGATTTTTGAATCAGTGAAGTGATTGGAGATGGGTTTACTGCTGTAGGTGTAGCCATAGTAGCAGCGATGACAAATAAGTCCCATGGAGGTTAGGTGCAAAGCACCTATGATCAGTTGTCAAATTTAGTTTTACACTCCTGTTATGACATATTGCATTTTGACAGCCTGTATTTATGTCAAAACTAGCATATTTTGAATGTAATGTACATTGTTAGGATCTTATGTCTTGTTCAAGACATTAAATAACTGTATTGGCCATAATGTGAAATATTAAGGGCTCAGCTGTAATATTGTGCACTAAAGCTATTTGCTATTCATACCCTGCTACACTTTTTTGTCTAGTATGTCTATTGTGTATAAAACAAAAAATCAAAAATATTGATTATTGCTGTCTTGCTTGGGTTTGTTCTGTATGTGTGCAGAGCTAGAGGTGGCAAGGATGAGCACAGATGGGAATTTGCCTGATCTGAAGTTCCCACAAACCGGAGGACAGGGCAACTCTATCCACCTCTCTGCCAACACGCTAAAGCAGCACGGAAGAAACGGTAAGTAGTCTAACCTTTCAAATCTGCTTTTTTTTAAAGATTTTTTTTGGGGGCTTTTCCGCCTTTATTTGATAAGACAGCTAGGTGAGAAAGGGGAGAGAGAGGGGGAGACATGCAGGAAATCGTCACAGGTCGGAATCGAAACCTGGACCTCTACGTCGGGGCATAAACCTCTCTATACAGTGGCTAGAATAAGTTTACACACCCAGGCTAAAGTTGATTAAAAAGAGGAATAAAAAAACATCTTTTGGAAATTGATCTTAATGCCTTAATAAAAAAAAGGAAAATCCAAACTTTTAAGGACACTAATTTTCTTTGTGAATGAATAATGTATTGTAAATAAATAAATGTTCTTCCTTAAAATACAGGGGGCATAAGTATACATACCCCTATGTTAAATTCCCATAGAGGCAAGCACATTTTTATTTTTAAAGGCCAGTTATTTCATGGATCAGGATACTATGCATCCTAATGAAGTTCCCTTGGCCTTTGGAATTAAAATAACCCCCCCACATCATCACATACCCTTCACCATACATAGAGATTGGCATGGTGTTATTTCAGTTAGCTTAATAGCTGGTTTGATTTACATTGAGAGATGATCTTATGGAAAGTTCCCCATGCCTATCTCAATGTATGATGAAGGGTATGTGATGGTGGAGGTTGTATTTTCCTAAATCTTTTGAATTAAGGTATTAGATCAATTCCCAAAAGATGTTTTTTTTATACCTCTTTTTAATCAACTTTAGCATGGGTGTGTAAACTTATTCAAGCCACTGTATGTGCGCCTGCTCTACCACTGAGCCAACCTGGCCACTTCAAATGTGCTTTTATTGGTCCCCTGTTGTCCGTTTGATGTGTAATGATTCCCTGTGCACAGCTTCAGTTGGTGTATTATGTTTTATTCAGGTTTGTGATAGAACGGACAAACTGACATGGCGATAGCAAAAAATACTGTTATATTACTTGAAAGACTCTCTAGCATCCAAAATCCACTGTAATTAATCCAAAAAGTATTGTGCATGAGGATGCACTGGTTCTGTAGTGAATTTCATTACACACGCATGTGAAAAACCTTCGATTTGCCTCCCAGATCCTTTGTTGCGCTGCATATAAAGCACAGGGATCGTTCAAGATTTCAAATTGGACCCTGTGTGTAGAATTAGTTACATTCAAGCACTGCCTCTAAACTGTAAATGAGGCAGTTAGACACCATACGTAACTATTTTCAGGAGCAATACAGACCCATTTTTAGACTTTATTATCAGCCCATGCTAAACAGCATTGACTCAAGCTGCGTCTGGTGCCTCTCAGCTGGATGACTAAGTCCATGTCCAGCCATGCCCAAGCGGATCATTAAAGCAGGGTGGCAGTTATTTCCCCGTCATCCAGTCCTATAGCTCCTAAATTGTTCTTTTCATCTGAGTGAGTGATCTCAGTCACGGCGGGAGGGAACTGCCTTTCATATGAGTCTTTAATAGTGAGGCGGCAGGAGGGGAAAGAGAATTGTATGAGAAAGAAAGAGAGAAGGACATTATTAACAAGAAAAATGCTTGCCTTTGTCAGTGCCAATAGAACGCTGGTAACCACATTTTTTTGGATTCCGAATTAAAATAACTGTCTTTTGATGGACAAAAGTGGAACTATTTTGACAACCTTGACATTGGCCTCTTTTTTGACAGTTTCACTGTATACAGTTTCTGATTTTGTGATACCAACTGTGCTTCAACTAAGTTATTATTTCCAATATTTCTCTGTCAAAAAAAAAGAGACCAATGTGTTGCCAAAGTTGCTCAAGCTCAATAGCATTTAATAGTATGTATAAGCCATATAACTATCATATTAACACATTGTCACATTATATTAGCACCATCCTATATGGCTCAAAGAGTGTGGACACCATGCTGATAGTTTCATGTACTTCATGTACTCTATTCTGTGCAATTTCATACAGTGCAATATTTAACCATTTCATTTCATTACAGTGCAATATTTATTTACTATTAATACCTAACCATTTAATCTCATTACTGTGTAATATTTAATACTCGGGACTTTTGATACACCAAACAATATGTATACAAAACTATTTTATATATGTATATAGATGCTAACAGGACTGTGCACTAGTTCCCCCCCTTCTCTCTTTTTTTTTTCCTGCACTACCTATACTTTATATTTTATATTTTTTATATTTTGTGTCAACACTGTAAAGTGCTTCAATCTCATTGTACAGGTACTGCACTTGTGTACAATGACAATAAAGGTGTGGTCTGTTGCTGTTTTTCTTACTTTAGGCTAGATTCCTAGTAAAGTAAAGACAACCTTAATCAAATAGCATTCAAAGATATTTTAAATGAATGGTAGTGTGAGAATAGTGTGCTTCCAGCTTTGTGGCCACATGGAGGTTCTGTATTTTGAATGGCCGGCAGCAGGGCGCACCTCCCCACCCACAGCTACCATCTAACTACCTCACCACACTGTACACCACAAGCTGGTGCTATCTACCTACTACTTTGCTGTCACTTGTGGAAGACTGACCACTTTTCCTTATCTTTCCCCTGCAGGTGAGATTCGGATAGCGTTTGTCCTCTACAAACATATCGGAGTCTACCTTTCAACGGAGAACGCCAGCATGAAGCTGGGCAGCGAAGTCATGGCAACAAATTACTCCGTCATTGTCAACTCCCCGGTTATCACGGCTGCCATCAACAAGGACTTGAACAAAGTCTACCTCTCTGACCCTGTGATTTTCACCATCAGACATCTACAGGTTATTTTGTGTTTTAAGTTGTGTCTCAGTTGAGATGTGTTGTGTTTGTTCATTGTTGTTGCGTTGAATGTGCTTTGTCTCTTTCTCTTTTACTTTGACTCAAAAACACACTTGTGTATGCGCCTCCCTAACAGAACCCTTTCATCACAATGTTGTCTACCGTTGAAGTGCAGCACATATGTGGGAATCCCATCTCAGACCAAGAAAATTAAGTCAATATGAAATTTTATTCGAGGAAAGATGTGAGAAATTGCTCAGAAGGTGATGCTGGGGGATGCATCTTGTTGTTTATTAGTTTCAACAGATTACCAGTCTGATCTCTTAAACAAATATCAGTCATATTGAGCCTCACTGGAGGCTCCTTAGTCATTGTGGGGAGTCGCGACTTCTCCCTCTTGACTCCATTATCTTCACCACACTCTGCTACCCTCTGTATATCCCTGTTTTGTCTCCGAACAGCGCCCTCAGCGATTATCAGGGATGAGTTGCGGTGGGTCTCATATGTAGGAAGGACCTGGAAGGAGGCAACAGCGGCAGAGAAGTGCATAGAGGGATAGAGAGAGAAAAAGGACGATAGCTTATGGATGTCAATATTAAATGGTGGGAAAATGTCAGGGGACAATGTCAGCGCAGTTATGGCTGTGACATACCTGCCTTAAGTGTGATTTGTAATTTGGACTGTATATTCAGTAATTTTACTGTTGGTCTAATGTTGGGGCACTGGTGCTTTTCTTGCTCAGATCAAGTCGTTCCAATAAAACTGTGCCCTTTTGAAAAGGTGTGTTTTCTGCACCGTAGCTTTTTCCGCTCATAACACCAGCAGAGCTGCTGCTCGGATTGTCACGTTTAAAGTGACTTAAACATACGGAAATTTACATATAGAGTGCGTTTTGTCCACACCGAGGGATGTACAATTAAACATATAATAATCATGATGACAAACTTGCGCAATTGATTCAACTTGATTGGACGCAATGTTGGCGGTTTGCACATAGAGCTGATGCTCTGATGCACAAATCAAGAACTCTCTATTAACTGGCAAACTAAAACAGAAAATCTATACAACATGAGACAGGTGAATCAAACGTTGAAAAGAGACCCCTGCACACTGTCTAGCTTGCAACGACGTGTCAGGTACTAGCCCTAGAAGTTTGACGTTGTGAGGGGGGTAAACCATTTAGAGAGGAGAACGCTCTGATTAACTGGTCTCAGCTTCTCAATGGTTGCTGCCGCACGCGACAACATTTCCCTCATCTTTTCTGCGAGGTTAAATAATACATTTTTATTTGATGTACACTACGCTATTGTGGTAGTATTTCTGTTTTTCTGTATGTCAGCTTGATTTATATTTGGCTCTAAGAATCAAAGACAATTATAATTGTAATAATCGTATACCGGTATGTAAGTCCTAGGTAAAAAGAATGTAGCCCCTGCGTGAATAATATTGTAGGCATAAAGTATTTTACTTGTATATATCATTCTTCAAGACAGCATAAAATGTACTTATTATTTATTTCAGGTCGGTTGAGTCGGCTTCAACTTTGCCCTTAAAAAATAAACCTTCTTCAACTCAACTCTGCTACTTGGCAGGGGTTTCTGTTTCTTTGGCTTCCCACACTTAAGTCCCCTATTCAACCATGAGGTTTTGGATCACTGGTCTTCTGGGATGACGATGTGTCCTCTAGTTATTGTTTTGCTTCCTTGCCTCGCCACTTAATGGGACCAATTAAATCCATTAATGGGACAGAGAGTCATCCTATCTCCTTGCTGTGGAATATTTCACATAGGGTTTGGATGTGTGAAGGGTAAACTCAGTCAGCGGCAAATTTACATTCACAGAGGATAAACCTTTTTAGACTAATTACCCTACAGCAAGTGTGAAACTAGGAAAAAACTACAGCTCCTCGCGGTGTTAATAGTACGGCAGCCCTCCTGTTTAACCTTGGAAGCTGTGAGTAACAAAGGAAAGCATTGTGTGTGTGCGCACTCGCCTTTGTTTCCCGAGCTACAAAAGCAATTGGGCTCAGGAGGGAAAGGCAGTTGATAAATGTATTTATCAGCAGTTATGTTTTTTTTAGTTTTGTGTGCGTGGGTGACTTTTATAAAATGGAAAACAAGATAGCATGGAGGTGTCCATGTCGTTAGGGCCGCGGCCCGGCACAAGCAGCGGTTTTACCTATTAAACAGTGGGGCAGCGCATTTTCACACAGTGAAAGTTAAAGAGAAAGGTCAGAAAACAATGAAAAATAAGCATGGGGCCGTTTGGTGCTGTATGACAGGTAAACCACCTGCTATTCACTTTAGAATGGATAGAGATTGCCCTGATAGGGGGGAATTATCCTAAATGAAAAGAACTAGACATAGCTAATGTGTGATTACCTCCAGACCCCTGTGTTTCACCTCACAAAGACATATTTTATATGCCTTCCTTTTATTCATTCCACTGTGCCTGATCCCGCTCATATATTTATGTTTTTGCCCTGTAACAGCAATCTGAAGAGAACTTCAACCCCAACTGTTCGTTTTGGAGTTACTCCAAGAGAACTATGACTGGTTACTGGTCGACGCAGGACTGCCGCTTGCTCGGCACCAACAGGACGCACACCACATGCTCCTGCACCCATTTAACCAATTTTGCTGTCCTCATGGCCCATGTGGATGTCAAGGTAGGCCAGCTCTTTTGCTTTTACTGCTACCTCTTTAAAATGTGAAATTTACCATCCTGGTTTACGCAGCCAGTCCATTCCCAGATGATTGGTTTGACAAGAAAAGTAAGGTTCAGGCAGTATAAAGGAGAAGACATGTCATTTCATTGCTGTTTCTCAATGTATGTTTTCCATTTCCCTGGCTTTTTAGAAGGTAACATAGACTAATGCATGTTTTCTGACTATCGCAGCACTCTGTAGACTAACATTTAAAGTGCCAATATACACAGCCTATTCATATAATTTTAAGCATTGACCCTGTCAGTGTAAATTGTGTATTGATTGCAGCCATCTTAAAACGCCAGTGTGCAAGCAGCCCAAATATATGATTGGTTCCAGTGTGTGGTGTGTTTTGTACACTGTATGCTTGTTTGAAACACGTTTCGTTTTATGAAGGCTTTATAAAAATCAGAACAGGCATTAGATACAGTAGCTACTATAGAAATATGTCATTAGCTGTTACTGCTTCTCTTTTGTGTGTGGCCACATGTGTGAAGGAATAGTTTGGAGGTTATATCAATAATTCATAATAATAGTCAAGTAATGAGCTTTTAGCTTTCATTTATATGATTTATTTTTTAGACTGAGTCATTTACATCTGTTCCTTTTTATTTGTATGTATGAATGTGTTAATTTATTAATTTATGTAAAAACAGAAAAACACAGGACTTTCATCCTTAAACGTCCCGTTATTGCCGCAAGTCACGGAACCGTAAGCCCACCCACAACCTATTCCTTAAATATAATAATAATAATAATGTATACTTTATTAATCCCGCAAGGGGAAATTACAATTTACACTCTGTTGTTATTACACACGCCTGAATTACACTCACATGCACTAATGGAGAGATGTTCGAGTGGGCTGCCCATGGACAGACGCCCCGAGCAGTTGGGAGTTTGGTGAACTGGCACCTCTCCAGCTACCAGTCCACCACCATACTTTGGTCCATATGGGGACTTGAACCAGCGACCCTCCGGTTCCCAACCTAACTCCCTTACTGACTGAGCTACTGCCACCCCTTAACCTAACACCGTCAAAAGGTACGCCGACCAAGCACGTGTTGACGCATCTCTTCCATTGATGTAGAAACGACAACAGGCACCTGACAAATTGTCGGTATTTTTGATTTTTAGAGACAGAATGTGTTGTGTGTCCCTATGTAATGTATGTATACAGTATGTTGCAGGATTCTCTCAGGCTAGCCGCAGATACAAAGTGGAAAGAGTACAGTCTGATGTGAGAGCAATTAACAGTGAGATGCTAATGGAAGTTAAATTAAAAAACTCTGGTTAAGGGGCCGTCCACATGGAAACGCTTTTTTTTGGGTAAAGAGAAGGTTGAAAATGAAAAAAATGTGCTATTTGGACAAGAAGAAGTTGTGCCGTAATTCTGATGCTGACAAACAACTCAATTATTTCTGTCACAGTAGGTCTGGCATTTGTCTCTCCAGCCTTCTCCTCTGTATCTGTATCTGTAGTGTGTGTGTGTGTGTGTGTGTGTGTGTGTGTGTGTGTGTGTGTGTGTGGGTGGGGGACTCTGAGAGCCGTCCCAGTTGGCCCTTGTCCATGAAACCACTAGACTTTACCTTTACCTCTCTCTAATCCCCCAGTTCGACTTCATCCCTTGTTTCTTCACACGCACAAAAATGCATGCCCAGAATCAAACCTACAATCTAAAATGCAGTATGTTTTTTTTGCCTCCAGGGCGGTCTGAGCTGGTTTACTTCTAGCTAGAGAGAGCCACTGTTTGTCACCCAGCAGCGTGACTTTTGGAGCCACTAAGCTATCTGCAGGGCTGAAGCCCAGTCTAGAATAGAGAGGGTGGCCACGAAGAATGGCATCCTTCACGCAGTGAAAGCAAAGCAGCAAAAGAAAAAAGAAAAGGAAGCAGTAAAAGGAACGCTTTCAGCCTAACCAACCGCTAACATTTTGGAAAGCCTGGCTTGCTTGTGGCACTGCATTCACCAGAGGAAAGTGGACAGTTGTTACACCCCAGTTCTGAGTGATGGCGTTTTCCCCCCTTCCTTTTTCTTTATCTTTTTCACTTGGATGATATAAAAGGCCGCTTCTTGAAAGGTGCCACTGAACGGGAGATACGGAGGCTTTTTATTTGCAAAACTGTCACAGTGTTGTATTTAAGAACACAGTGAATGTTGGAAAAATTGGTAGTATGTGTGCTATATATATATATACTGTACATGTTGATTTTCTGTGTGATGCGTTGCTGCCTGAAGATAACAATCATTATACATATATTATATATAATCATACCTTCAGCCTTTAGCTCAGTTACCTGCCATAAACTTTAGGATTTACAAGTCTTACTGACTAAACCGTCACTCATTTTAGACCAAAAATGTGTTCTAAAACTAATATACAGTATGTGCGCTAATAATAGTAAGAATAAGCAGCGTAATCATGCTCAGGCAGAAATTGATTGTGAGTTTGAGCAAGGTGAACATATTCATATTCATAAGAAACCCTTGAACTAGAATGTACTGTATATGAGATTATTAGACACACTGAGCAGTGGAGAAACTCCAGACTGTGTCTCATCGGGATTAATTATGTTTGAAGCCAATTAGTTCCTGAGAATAATTTCTAATTCACATATTGTAGATGTTTGAAAAAGTACGTACCCAAAGATGTTTAGAACCTTGGTGGTTTCTAATGCAATGTCCTTAACCAAATCACCAAAACTTTTTTCAAGTTGCAGGCTCACAAGAACTCATTAAAGTCAAATGACTAAACCAAGCCTGCTACCTTTTCATTCCACCCACCCACTCGAACTAAGTTTTTATGTAAGTGTGATACAGGGGATCAGGTAACCGCCACTTAGACGACCACTAGTGTATCCATCGAGTGCCGCCACCGCTGCCTGTGTCGCCACTCGAGCCCTTTATTTGCTAATTTCGAGCAGTCTAGCCAGTGAGCTGATGCCTTTGACTGATCCTGCAATCTGAGCCGAGAAGCGCCGTCGGCCGCATTAACAAATTAGAACTGTACTAAACAGACGGCAGCTGCGTTTGAGAGATTATATGTCTCTTTTGTATCTTTTCTGATTGCAAACGGGGTTTCGGAGCAAGTGATGTGAGAGTGGCTGTACTTGAATGTGACTTTGCTAGGAACGCTGATGATTCTAACCTCCAGATGTCCTGTTACTGAGCCATGACACATTTACTGCGATTAAAGACGCCTCAGATGTATGTGAAATAAATTCATCCCACTTGACACAAATTTGAAAGGCAGGATTCAACGGTGGTGTTGAACTCGGACACCATTTTCACATTTCAAACTGAATCATTTGCCCATCATAGTGTATAAAAGTGGTGTTGTCAGCTTGTTGTCGTGCACAGATTGGCCTCTTTGTTGCTTTAACCCATCTGGGTTGCTTGTTCATGTGAGCTCAATTAATTAATTAATTGACATTAATTGATCTCAATTTATGTCCATTTCTTCAAGGTCTGCTTCAACCATATATTTTTTTTTTTTTATTTCCAAATGGCTCATGTCCATTCAGGCTCCTGAGGCTCTTTATTGAGCCCCTTCCTTTGAATTTAAGTGTGTCATTCCTAAAGATAGCTAGTGGGGCATTGAGATATAATTTTTTTTAATATGGGCTAAAGCACAAGCCCCGGCTTAAGAAATATAGACCTGCTGTGGTTCCACCTACAGGCCATTATTTACTTAGTAAATGTGTGTGCTAAGATTGGCCCCAGGGAGGCATTGAGCTAGTGGTAAGTGGCACTATTCCCGACAGACCAGTAAGTATAAATCAATTGCACATCCCAATGGATGATGGAGAGTGTGATATTTGGGCAACATTCATCACTGTCTTTATAGAAGATGGCCACGCTGTCACCATCAAACAGCAACTATGATGAGAAAGGACAGGCACGTTCAATTGTGTATTTCATCATGTTACATATAAGCATGGCACTGTACACGCAGCTCGAAAGATGGTTCAAAATAAATCTATTTATACGTTTAAGGCACAGGCAGAGAAGATGGAGATCATGTTAACTGCCATAGCAACTGAAAGTTGTGCTTGAGTGTTTTATCATAGCTATTGTAGCTTAGAACACAGTGTGACATTAGGTGCATGTGCTGAATGTCAACTCCCGCCATGTAAGCTTGAATCTCTCCCCCAGCCCTTTTAAATGTGACAAATTTGCCAAGACCCCTGATTCATATAGCCTCCCTACAACTGTTCCTCATCCCTGTGCACATCATAAATCCATGGTCATACCCTAGGTGAACTTGTCACATGACTCCCTGCAGTGGGCCACTACCCGCAGTGCAACTGTCTGCCCTGCCTGGCCGTATTTCATGAGTCAAAGCCCGGCTCTGGAGGCATAAAGGGAGATTTATGCATTTTAATTGGATTGGCTTCATGGCACCATGCTGAGAGCGGTTCTTTGGGGTATAAAGCATTGACGCTCTGTTCTCTTCACCACCCTCGGAAAAAAAAAAAAAGTTCCCGGAGATGTTGGCTTTTAAACACAGAATTTTATGATTCTCATGTGCGTATGATGTGAGGTTCAGATGGCATTGCCGGATGGATCAGTGCCCGATGCAAAAGGCTAGTAGCCACGTCTGCTCCTCCTTGTCAGACTGCTCAAGTGCATGGAAACCATATTTCGTGCTGAATGTGAACAGATCAGGGACAAAGCCAATCTCTTCAGGCATTCATCTGAAATGGAAAAATATGTGTGTTTAATAAAAAGGAGAAAAATGTAGGAGAGAAAAGATTGGAAGACAAATGTACCTTGCCTCGCTAAGTAACATGGATGCTCTATGACTCGGCCGCCCTTGCGACACGGCGATTGAATTTCAGAACAAATTACATCTGCCCACTTTAGAGACCCCAAGACTGATTCCCATCATTGAGACGGTTCGGTGTGAGTTTAGGTGCAGAGGCATTGCACATCACATCATTTGCCATCCTGCCTGGGCAGAGCCCCCAGTAAGAGGAAACTTTTCAGCAGAGACATTCAGCCATCATACACCTCCAAGAACAAAGAAATCATTCCTCAGTAAATCCATCACCCAGGTGTGCAGATACACTCTGCACCCTTCTCTCTCTGTTTCTGTAGCTCTGTGTCTCTTCTTCTTTTGCCTTCTCTTTCTCTCTGACCTGGCCCCGCTCCAACTGAAGGTGAGATTGTGATGGATAGAGCCTGCAGCCACTGCACAGCTCGCTAGCCCTGGAGACCTTAGGGTCCCCTCACAATGCGCCGCAGTTAGTACCACCCACCACATCAGTGCCTTTGTAATGCAGCAGCCTGAAAACTGACTCATGTGTCACATGCACCACACACCTACGGAGCATGCAAGCACAAACATCGACATCTGTCGCCACCCACTGCTTATGCACGCCTCCAAAGTAAGGAGCCTTAATTTCATACAGACTGACACACATGCACACACGTCTTTTTCTCTCTCTCTCTCTCTCTCTCTCTCTCTCTCTCTCTCTTTCTCTCTCTCTATATATATATATATATATATATATATATATATATATATATAACATCTTGCTAGCACCCCCCACCCCTCCAACGTATACACAACGGCTCATCAGGCAGGAAAATCAAGAGTGCTCCCCCCAGACTCAAGGAGCACTGCGGCTGTTATTGTACCAGAGCCCCTTAATGATCAGCATCTGTTCCCCTCTCTGCTAGCATTAGCTACACTGCCACTAAACAAGGCTTTTGTGCAATACTTTATCCCCCAAGTTTCCTCACTCTAAAGGGGTGGGGGGGGGAACAAGCACCCGTGGATGTTGAATGTCTCTCTCCCGGCCCCTGCAGCAAATACTGCTGACTGTGGTTAAAATATGATTTAAAGAGGTGCTTGTTTGAGAGACATATTAGACGTATACAATGCTTTTCCGGCATTATTTTCTCAACGTGAGCAAATATTTTCTTGGGTTTGTATTCTCTCATATCCTACCCTAGACGTTGTAGTTTAACAGTCAAGAATTATTTGCTGGAGGCCAAGGCTATGTACACACCTTTGATATCAAACTGTCAAACTGTCAAACTGTACTCTTAAGTCTGGTAGTTAGTCCTTGACGTATAGACAGTCAAAAGGAGTTTAGCTTAGCGTTCACCTGTGCTGTATTTTACCTGCCTGTCAAATCTAGTCGACTGTCTACATTTAAGAATATGTAATGTAGCCATCTGTGCTAAAATAATACCCGTTTGATCTTAATTAGCATTCAGATGTTGCCGCCATGTCAAAACTGAAAAGTTCCACCCAGATAAGTTCCCCCAGCAGGGATGACAGTCAGTCAGTTGTGTGGAGGTTGGCAGATTTCTTTAAAATTACCTCCCCCCCCCCCAACACTTTTTCTTTTTAAATCAATGCCCAACAGGCTGAAAGAGAGGAGGATCCCTTTGGGAAATTAGGAAGCTTTAAAAGATGACCAGAGAGCTTGCATGCAGTAATTATCTATCTGAAGCCCATCTCTATGTTATACACTAGAAGACACTTAACTATTTAATGCCTGTGTTATATTTTGGGATCCTGTCTTGACGAGTCTTTTTATCCATACTGGTAGCATGATAAGAAATTGTCAGGTCGCTAATAACAGATGTGACTTGTGCAGTTAATCTGTGCATCTGCTCGGCTGACGTGTGCAACGTTGAATCTTTTAGAGTCAGATGTACTCCCCACATCAGTGTCAGATGAATCAAGTACTCCTTCATCCACACCACCTGCCATGTTCCACGTGTTCTTTAGAATTGATTTTTAACTAGATATTAAATTGTAATGAGTTTGTGGGCATTACAATATTCTTTTTTTAATACAATTGAACTGTCAATCTTTGCATGTGCACTAGGCTTCTACTTGGAGCAGCAGTAGCTGTAGTAGTTTCTTTTAACTATTTTTTATTTATTTTACCTATCTGTTTTTAAGTGTTCTTCCCTTACTTTCAGTTAACAATTTTAACTGTTTATTTTTAGCTAACCATTTCAACCATTCATGCATTACTTTTAGCTTTCAACTGTTTATCAGTTACCTTTATCTAACCATTTGAGCTATTTTAACAAATTATTGATTTCATTCCAGGATTATTACTGTTAGAACTGCTCTGCTTGCATGTATGTGGATTTTAAAAGTGTAATCTGTATTTCATCACTATAAGTTGAGCTACTCCTACCTTTGGGGTACAACAGCTCCTGTTTGGGAACCAATCTTTTAGAGGATTTACATGAAGTTTGCTGATCAAGCAAGAGAGGCACCTATTGCACATTTCTAATTAAGCTCCAATTCTGCAGGGCCATAGTTTTACCCCCGTCAGGTTGTTGGCAGAATGTTGCTTCTAATGTTTTTGTTTTCATGTGTTTAAGGCCACTGAAGTCAGTCATTCTGCAGATTCTTCTGTTTAAAGGGGAACTATGCAGTTTGTTTTAGCTTCATTTACCTTAACTGAACAGCTTCGGAATCGTTAGAATGGTTATATGACTTTTTTTGTGTTGAATTGTGGCCGTCGCGCTTCCCCCCCCCCTAAGGATATCGCGTGATATCAGGTCTCGCGATGTAACAAATTGCTTCACATTAATTGCTTGCATTGCATTCAGGAACCAGCTAACAAGGTAGCGATGGAGTTTTTTTCAGATTTCTTTTTCACACTATTGTCATGGCTGAGCCGGTAAAAAGGAAGCAGACAGCTAGGAAAGCATAGTCGGAGGAACAGAGAAAGAGGAAACGGCAGACTGACCGAGTGAGTGAGTCAGACACAAGTAAACATAGAAGCTGTCAATTATCTATTCTGAAGCTGTAGGGGGGGGGCTCTATAGAGAAATCTGTAGGGGGTTTCTATAGAGAAGCCTGCAAGCAAAAATCGAAAAAAAAACTCCATACCGCCCCTTTAAAGGGTGTCTTGCCTTTCCCCACTTCTGTCCTAGTATCCCTATATGTGCACTTGGCTTTTATGGAATGATGTAAATTCTCTTTCATGGCTGCACTGAAATCACTGTTGATCCTTATCTCTCCTGTGCAGCCACAAATTTATTGTCAGCAAAAGGCTTTTTTAGTGCCCAAAACTGGCTGTGGTGGCAAGTTACTATTTGAAAAGAGAAAATTATTGAAAAGCAACAGTGGAGGTTATTGTCCATGTTGAATACAATGTGGTTTGATTGTATTCCTGTTGTGTTGGGCTTAGACACCTGCCACCCTCTGGACTGCTCACTTTGTTCCACTTTGTCGCCTAACCAAAATGAAACAGTAGGGGGCCATTTTAGATTGATTCACACTGACATTGACTAATTTATGATTCATATCTGCCACCTGTGGCTTGCTCTGTACTGGTTCAATGGACGGTTGAATAAAAGCATTTTCCTCAAAAAAGAATAAAAATAAAAGCTGACAGAAAGAGACAGAAGGTTGATTTAATGGTCACTTTTTCATTGTTTGTTTTGTTTTTACAAATGAATCCCAACATGACATGCACACATTATCTTTTCCTTACAGCCCTGTCAAATTCTGGGTGCAATAATAAGAAAAATATTTTTGGGATGTTGCTGACCACTTTCTCTCATCATCTTACAGAACACAGACCCTGTTCATAACATGCTCCTTGATGTCATTACTTGGGTTGGCATCCTCCTGTCGCTGGTCTGCCTGCTCATCAGCCTCTTCACCTTCTGCTTCTTCCGCGGCCTCCAGAGTGATCGGAACACCATCCATAAGAACCTCTGCATCAGCCTGTTCATCGCCGAGTCCCTGTTCCTTGTGGGGATCAATCGGGGTGACCAGCCGGTAAGACTGCCACTGATGGATACACATTGATTTATTTAGTACCGTTGCGTTGAGCATGCTACACAAAGTACTGCAAAACAGGGAAAACCAATTAAAGGAGAAAAACAAACTAATAATAGAATCATCAATTGAAAATGCATTATGCTGTAATAGAAATAAAAACCGAAAAAAGTTAATAGAATAGTACAGTGTTTTTGGAAAATTATTATTATTATATCATGTTTATTACCTTTCTTGCAAAGATTTGGATAACAATACCAGTCTCCACTCTGTATGGTAATATGTAGCTGGAGTCAGCAGCCTGTGTCTACACCTGGGTGAAAAGCTTAGCATAGAGACTGAAAACATGGGGGAATAGCTAGCAGGCCTCTGTCCAAAGGTAATGAAATCGGCCTACTGCTTACTATTCCCGGACAAAAAATAATCTTGCACATACCCCGGTAAACTGTTTTTACACTCTATGCTTAAATAAGTTAACTTGCTGCTCTCTCCAGCTACACGCAGTATTTACTGTTCAAATAGAGAGGGCGATCAAGCTTCACATCTAATGCTTGGCAAGAAAAGGAATACAAGTTTTTCCCAAACTGTTTGTTCGAATGCAGAATATCAACAATTTCAGTTGGTAGAGCAGGCGCCCATATATAGAGGTTTATTCCTCAATGCAGCGGGTCCAGGTTTGCGCCCCCCCCCCCTCCCTTTTCATGTCTTCAGCTGTCCTATCAAATTAAAGGCAGAAAATGCCCAAAAAATAATAAAAAAAAAAAGAGAGTTACAGACTTACAAAAGGGAGCCGCAGCAGCCACCGCTACAAGGCCTCTCATTGGTGGATAGAGTCTGCATTTTTTTGGTGTTAATCTGACCAAGTTAATCTGAAGTGTTGACTTGAAACTAATTTCATTAGGAAATCTGATGTGTTTGAGGGTGCCAACAGTGTAGTGACGTTACAGTACAAAAACATGACATAGGCTGGCAATATGGAAATTATATTTTATTGCTTTTAAACCATTAAGACACTCAGCTAGCAGTGTTCTAAAACACAGATCAGTAAGGGGTGCATTAAAAGTGTCAACAAATGATGGCATGTCCCTCTCTTTGCACCTGTCACAAAAAGGTCTTGAATCATAAAAATGTGTTGGATACTTGGTCCCTTGGGGGCTGCTAGAAGGGCTGCCTGGAAGTTTTGCATTAACCTCCCCTGAGGAGTGTTCACCATCTTCTCTTCTCTAGATTTAAGAGCCTAGAATCTTTTTTAAGAAAATGCCATTTTTGGTGTCATGATGTGCTGGAAGTGCTACGTCCCAGAGAGTGCCTGTGACCTTAAACTTTTTTTGATTCTGCCTGGCTCACCGAGACCAGATACTCAAAGAAAAGAATTGGATGGTCTGTATTCAAGAAACCTTTTGGTCCCCTGGTTGCACAGAAGCAACTGATCTCTCACACACTCTGTCCTAAACACACACCTGCCAACTCACTTTCACATCCTAATGTCTAGATCACCCTTATACTGCACATACAGTACTGGCATACATGTATCCGTTCACTTCCCAGCCACCTCCTGGTGCAGTTTTCCAATTTGTAAACACTTCAAATTAATCTAGGTTAAGCTGTTCAATACACTAAAGCGTCTTCTAGTATAATAACTGTAGTTTGGATGGCATTACTTTTCCTCTAAGAGCTCAGCTGTGATAGCAGGTGGAGGCACACTGTCACTGCACAGTGTGTGTGCTCAACTTTCACTGAAGACAAATGCGGAGTCATTACATGTATACGGGATGGCGGAGGGCTTTATTCCACCCACAGATTCTCGCAATCATGCCATTTTGGCTTGCTAATGAGGCAGAGTACACAAGGTTTGCTCTCTGAGGGGAAAATAAAGCTGGAGTGATTGTCTGAGCACAGTATGAAATGATCTCTGTGTCTGTGAATTTATAATGGTGCCAGATAGTGGAATATATCGTATTACTAATCGTCTTTTTAATAATTTTAGTTATTTGAACCATTGTTCATAGCATATTATCCCAAGCATACCAACAGCTCACAACTGTGTCATAAGTACAAGTAAAGGAAGTACAAGTAAATGAGTCATAGAAATACTAAATGTGCAGAGAAATAGATTGTATGTCTGTACCTTTCAGCCTTATGCTATCAAATCACACTTAATTCAAATATCACCATAACTATCAAAACCAATACTCACGGGCCACAGTTCAGCCGCAAAGCCACTTCCCTGTGAAGTTAAAGACAATGCTTCGGCCCTACACCTTTCCCTTCCATAACATTTTATGGGTGTGATTCACAGTGCGGCTCCAAGATCACTCTCCTGGACGGCAATTAATGTCCACTCAACCTTTTAGTTATTTAACTGAATCCATTTCATTGACAAAATATGCTAGTTATGTTCAGCTGTGCCAATAATTAGATCAATCCATGTAAGGACTTTATCTCATTATTGTAAGAAAGTGTGTGGGCATGTGCATACATACGATTGACATTCTGCTGGGTTCAGGTCTCGCCTTTATGTATCTCTAACTACATTATGTGCTGCAATGCAATGAGCTCCAAATGGCTCTTGGACTGTTGACTTTGCTTCTTCATATCGCTCTTTTTTTAGCCATGCCAGCTACAGCAAACAAGACCACATGGCTTATGTAGCTGTGGCGGTCTTCAGCCAGTCACCACAGGCAAACATCCAATCACTTCAGCCAAACAATGCTTAGCTAATTGTTGGTAAGACACAAACATGCACAGGTCAGGAAATGCTGCTCAGTTACAGTCACTTGGACGACATAGTTTGCAAGTCATGTTATGCCCTCTAGCGGGTTATTTCATCTTTCAAGACATCACCGAAATGCCCCAAAGTGATTTGATTTGAATATGTACTGAATACTGAATCCTCACATCTCCCTTATTTTTTTTTTATTTTTTTTTTTATCTCTCTCATTTATGTTTGTGTCTGCCATTATAAACCCTTCCCAGATTGCTTGTGCTGTCTTTGCGGCCTTGCTCCACTTCTTCTTCCTGGCAGCGTTCACATGGATGTTCCTGGAGGGCGTGCAGCTCTACATCATGCTGGTGGAGGTGTTTGAGAGCGAGCACTCACGTCGACGCTACTTCTACATGGTGGGCTACGGCGTTCCCGCGCTAATTGTGGCCGTTTCTGCTGCAGTGGACTACCGCAGTTACGGCACCGATCGAGTGTGAGTACATGTGGAGCAAGCTTGTGAGCACCTTAGGGTTTAACGTTCACTTTAACATTAACTTTCTGAATGCTGCACAAGAATTGGCTAACACTACCCTAATTAATCTGTCTGTACCAATTGGGCCTGTTAGCGTTATGGGAATAACAGTTACATTTGCCAAATATGTTGACATGGATACCAAAGAATGCAATCAAATGTTGATATTTCATCTAATGAAGCGGAAATCCACAGTATTTGGAAAATAATGTAGAATCAGGGGATTGAGTCTACATCCTGATCTGGTGGTTTTAGTGGAGAAACCAGTAGGCCCAAAAACACAGTAGGTTTGGTAGGTTTGTGTGTGTTTCTGCAGCCACACAGAAACCCTGCTAACAAAAATGTGTTACACTGTTTGTGTTGCTTTTTTAAAAGGGTCTTCAACAATCTTGCAGATGACGCTCCGATAGCTATTGCTCATCATCAACTTTTAATGAAGCAGAACGGTTACTCATGCGGCAGACATTTCCCTACTGCTGAATTGACATGGTTTTGACAGTGAAAAATGCTAATTTCCAAAGATAGTATTGCTGGATGAAGGGCGGGATGTTGCGGTTAATGTCTTCAGCATTTCAGGATGCACAAGTCAAAGCACGTGCTTGGAGAGATTTGGAGAAGCGAATGAGGGAGAATGAGCATGAACAGGGAGATGGAGAGTGAAAGAGACAGGAGATTAACAAAAATATGGTCAGCTGCAGAGACTGCCTTTTTTTTGTGTATTTCCTGTCGAGGCTACATACCATAAGCTGAAATAAAAAGTGGTCTATAAAGCAGTGTAATGCCAAGCAGTGGATCGCCCTCCATTCCTCTCTGTTAATCTCAAACCCATCTAAAAATAATGAAGACCAGCATCAGCAGTTTGCTTCCAAGATGTTTATTATATATGGCACACACACACACACACATTGCCACACACAACGCAACTGGTAGACAGTGCATTTGTAGATTGGCGGAGCCATAGTTCTTGGTGATGGATGAGGTGATAGCTGCCACTGCCTGAGCCTTGGCATCATGTGAATAATTAAAGCCTGCCACCAGTGGAACAATTATTCGCAGTCATTGAAGGATGAGGGAAGGGACAAGACATGACACGTGGTGAATAGCAAAAGGTGGGGGATGGCACATAGTCCTGCCGCAAATTGATTTGGAGACCATGGCAGCGTTATGGTCTCACGTTGAGCAGAAATATCGAACAAGTTGCTGTCAAGGGTGAGCCAGGTTTAGTGCATGGCTGAAGGTATGTCACTGTGGCTCATAATCACTGAGCACTCTAAAAAGGCTGCACCAGCACGCTTGTGAAGTCACCTTTCTAAGATCAAATAGGATTCTCTGAACTAGAGCCCGACCAATAGAGGATTTTTAAGGCCGAAATGATACAAATATTTGGTTATTTAAAATCCGATATATATATATATATATATATATATATATATATATATATATATATATATATATTTTTTTTTTTTTTTTTTATTTTTTTTTTTATTTTTATTTTTATTTTTATTTTTATTTTTATTTTTATTTTATTTTTTTTTTTTTCAAATCCAGAAACGCGTTTGCAAAACATAAACAGATTTTTCTAACATTAGTTATTTTTAGTTATTTATGAGTTTTCACTAAAATAATATGATAATAACATCAACATCAAAACATATTAAAGTTCTGATAATTAAAATGTAAAAAAATACAAACTTAAGATATGAAACTTAGTCTTTTGAACAAAAACACATTAACAAAAATCATTTATTTGTCATTATAAATGATTCTGATGAATGAATATTTAAAAAACAAAGTCTGCCATTATAAATGCTGATCGGCAAATGCCTAATATCAGCCGGGCCAATATATCGGTTGGGTTCTACTCTGAACCCAGGACAGTAAAGTATGACTTCCATTCAGTACCTCTACTTTAAATGTGCCATTTAGCTTCTTGAGTCCAGTGGTCAGCGAAACAAGGATGCAATCCTGTGTAATTCTCCAGTTCAATAAAAGCAATACATCAAACCCCCTTTAATCTTAAAATAGAATTACTTTTTTTTGTTTCAGTTATCTAGTTGGTCTCACATTAGTCCGTTCCTATAAGCATGCAAACATGGCGTGTATTGTCAAAGGCCCTCAATAATGAATTTTCTCTCTCCAACAAACACGTTGCATGCATTTTCTTGTTAATAAATCTTCTAATCTTTTTTTGGAGGGGAATATATTGAAACCTTATCTGCTTACTTGTGGCTTTTAGCTTAAGACCACACTAATTGTGGGGTTGACTATGTAGCTTTTATTTATTTATTTTTTGCTTGTCAACAGACCCATACATTTTTTTTGTAAATAATAAAACTGTGATACATAAAATAGAGAAAATTCAACAAAAATGTCAGGAGGTTTTCCATGCTAGTCTTTATTTAAGGGAGCTTGTTTTCTCTTATAATCATATGTGTTTTTTATTTTTGCATTGATTATTTTCAAAACAAAACACGCTATAGTATGTTTTTTCCTCAAGGGCAGTTGTGTGGGCTTTTCTACTTGTGAGCTTTATACTGTAAGGTACACAAGCTAGCGAGGCTACCAAAAGGTAGCGCTCGGCTGTCTCCGTCTGTCATGTGACTCTGGCTTTGTACATGAAGCTGTACATTTTTCTTTCTTTTCTTCTGTCTTTTTCTGGCCCATTGATGCAGAATGTTATGGTTTATTTGCTTAAAACCATTTACAGCCATTTGTATTGCTGGAGGAACTCAAGATACAAACAAAACTGCACCAAGTTTTTACAGACTACCTTAAACAAATGCTACCAAACACCATGCACGTCTTGAAAGTCATAGCTTTGGGTAAAATGTGCACTCGGACTTGAGAATTAATCAAAAGGCAGCTTCTCGCCTCAAGTTATTTCACATTGCTTCACTCACTCTCTTGGTCATCAGCTCACTATCATGGCAATGATATGACAAGCTCTGTTGCAAAGATGTCTTTTCAGATTAAGCTGCCATGGCTCAAAGGACAGCCTGTCTCAGAGTTGCAGATTGGTACCACGAATGCCAGGATACTGTTGGTTTTGACTCACACATGAAATTGTACACAAAGTAAAATACCAGGAGGGAAAATGAAACTAGATGTGCACCAAAAGCCAAGC
Source organism: Percina caprodes (assembly GCA_013375575.1). Classification (NCBI taxonomy): domain Eukaryota; kingdom Metazoa; phylum Chordata; class Actinopteri; order Perciformes; family Percidae; genus Percina; species Percina caprodes. The sequence goes on along the minus strand of JABXJD010000214.1, from coordinate 531,323 downwards.
ACAACGATGACACAAGTGGAGAATGGGAGCTAGAGGAGATGGTTAAAAAGAAAAAAAAAGAAAAAAGACAGCCAGCAGCTCCCAACGCCCACCACGTCTTTAAATCTCTCTATGATCTAAAAGAGATGAAGAAGGAAAAAAAAACAAACAATAGAACCTTCAGCATAATTTATAACCGTTTGGAGCATGTGCTTTGATGAGTTGCCAGAGTTCTGTGCACCGTTGTGCGTCTTTTGTTTGCGCTTTATGCATCCATATGTTTTTCTGTGTTGCCTCCTCTCATCCATTGATATCAGTGATGGGGAGACATATCAAGTCCCAGGAACAACAAAAGACCAGTCAATGTTTGTCCCGTCACTTCTTATACAATGTTCTTTCTTGTCTGACTGCAAGTTCTTTGGTGACAAAAAAGTGAAACATGTACAAACTTGTCTATTGTAGATGAGGTTTTTAGCTGAATTTAAAATTTGCTGGTTATATTGCTGTAATTATTGTTTTTCCTCCCAGAGAATGGGACCACAATAGCATTCATCATATCATGGATCCTTGTATATTGCTTTGTTTTGCTATGAAAATAGGTTTTGTGGAAGAAAAGACACCTAACCTTTCATCAGGAGTCATATTTTAAGGCAATGTGCCATATTTAGAGAAATATATATTGGCTATTCTATTTAACATTTTTGTCTTCAACACTTTTTACCACAGTCACTGTCTGAATCCCCAGTGGTGTGTTCCTCTAAGTGCCCCATGCACTTCCATTGTCCTTAAATGCTATTGAATTAAAGCTAATACTTAAAGCCACTAACATCCCACCCCCCACCTTCCTGTCAGCCTGAATGACAACACGCCGTATGAACTGTAATTTTCCAGTGGCCAAAAATGGAGGCTTCTATCGGCTGCGGAGATTAAAAGATTAATAATTCAACCACAGGTCATGAATCATGTTTTTTTTTTTTACCATTTCAAAGAAGCACTGCCACCTTCCACTGGCCCTGTTGCTTCTGGTCTGTATTTAATTTTACTCAGTGAAGAAGAATTGACTATCCCTACTGTTTTGATATGAAGTGTGAGGTCAGGAGAGCGTGTTATTTAATTATTGACATAATTACAGCAGTCCTAGCAGTTCACAAGAACATGTGGGACACTTTGAGTACTTGAGGACTGTGTGTGTGCATGTCTGTCAGGGTTAAGGTCAATCCAATTCCTTTGGAGTGATACAGCTAGGATTCAGAAGAGACCTAATCAAATCCTCCATAAATTATCATCTGTGATGGTAATTTCTTACCTTAACCCAATAAGGTAATTACAGTAAAGTCTGGTCACTCCAGCCTACATCTTTTACAGTTTTAGATACACCCCACCCGTTTTTCTTTAACTTTGATGGTACACCTGTTTGGCAATGAAAGCCCATCTTTATTGCTGTCATTGACACTAAAAGCACCCTTTTTCTCCAAATTCCTATTGATAGCCATAATTCTTTAAAACCCTTGTGGCAATCTATGTTTTAAAGTGTCTATTCCTCTGTCACCCCAGCCTCCTACTTGATGTATATCATCTAAGCAGGACTATAAAGCTACAACCTCTAATTTTTCTCTCTCTCTCTCTCTCTTGCTTTCTCTCTCTCCCCCCCCTCCACCCTCACTTCCTTTACTCATACTTATCATCTCTCTCTTTCTCTTCATCTCTCACTCAATCTCTTTCATTGCAGTTGCTGGCTCCGCCTGGACACCTACTTCATTTGGAGTTTCATAGGACCAGCAACCTTGATAATTATGGTAAGCGCCAAGCCCCCCACCCCCACCCGCCCCACGCTCATTAACCCTACTTAGCCAGCGGGTCGTCTCTCTCAATGGTCCACCGAGATCACTTTTTCTAGCTCCTATCCACCCTCTTTTCTCTGCCCTGTTGAGCATATATGCCACCGCCGGGCATGGAGCCGTCTAGAAAAACAAATGAGGGGTGTAAAGAATATATTGCAGTTTGTCAACCCGCTGCAGTCACCAGCTGAGACATATTTGGTGGGGTAGAGGAGGGGGGAGGAAGTGAGACGGAGAGAAAGAGAGTGAACTCTGCTCAGTATGCAGTGTTTGAGTAATCCGCACTGCGATTATGATTGATTTTGTTCCCGTTCCAACTCGTACTCCACTACCTTTTTCCATCTTCTACTCGCAGGCACACAGACAGCTCTGGGCTCAGAAACACAAGCATTATGCAAGGAGGACACACACTTACTTGCTGTTTCTCTCCCAACTAGGACAGCCCCAATTTTCTAATCAAATACCTAATTTAATTTTATTGATCCGACTCCTTTAAATCATGATGTCAGACTGATGTTCATGTAAGTATTTACATTGATGTCAAGCTGTAAAGGTAGCTGAGCCACAAGAGCTGTGCTTCTAGTTTTCCAAGACACCTGTCAGCCATTATTATAAATATTTGGAATCAGTATGTCAACTAATAAATATCCTCAACAACTACAAATGTGACAATACTTTAGTCCCACAAAATCTGGAATTTTATCACATCTTAACACTACTCTTACAGCCCAGCTACATACTAAATCCAAACATGCATAATGCACTTTCACGCTCCAGTTTGGTGCAATGATTCTCTCTGAAAATCTATGTTGGAAAGAAGGCTAGAGCATGGATCCATATGTACCCCTGGTTATGTTAACTGTAAACATCAGTAAAGTAAAAGAAGGCTTACTATTTGCTGTAATTTTTGAGGAGTCATTCTGAAAATCCTCCCATGCAGTGACCACATTTGGTGTGTGTGTGTCATTGTCTATTTTTGTAACTACTGACTCAGAGAAAAAGAAAATAATAAGATACACCAGAGTGGGTGTGTTGAATGTAACTTTTTTTATATTCATCTGTCAAATATAAGACTTTTTTTCTGACCAATTACAGTGTGTTTGGCAAATCTACAGTAGGTAGTACTCCACTCGCAGAGAGCTGGAAGGTAAATTAAAAATGTGTCCTATTGTATGGCAAATACAGTAGGGCACAACAAAGTTTTAATTAACCCTTGTGTTGTCTTCCTGTCAAAATCAACACTTTAGTTGACCCTTAACTTTTTACTTACATTTTTGTTCCTTTTTTTCAACACTTTTGATGCTTTTTTTTCAATGTTTGTCACTTTTTTTGACGTTTTCAACACTACGTAACACTAACTTATTAATTTTAGTTTCACAATTATTTTTTGGAATTTATGGTCAATGATTGTCATTTATAGGAAATTATACCTAATGTTTGAGATAGAAAAGCAGAATTTAGACTAAAATTAAAGGGATTTATATTGATGGATAATTACAGACTGGAATAGGTCAACTTTTACTCAACGCTATTTCAAAACCACTTTGGTTTTTCAAATGCTATAAAATTGAATAAGACACCCCAAAATTAATGAAAATAGAGATTTGTGCTTGGTATCAATCATGTTATTTTGGGTAATTACAATTGGTTAGTTAAAAAGATTGACAAAACATTGCTATAGGAAAACGGGTCAATTTGACCCGTTGACAACATGAGGGTTAAACTATATCCCACACTTTAAAGGCTGTCATTGCCTGTGATAAACTGTAGCAGGGAACATGATGGTATAAATGATGAACGTTCTTCAAGCATTTAAAAAAAATTCCATCAATGCCGAATGTTTTTTTTTTCTAGATGTAGAAACTGTGAAAGAAAACGAAAGCAGTGGCAGTTATTCCCTGTGGTTGGCTCTAAGTGTGAATAAGTCAGATGGAAAGGCTCCCTCATACAAGTATGCAGCTATCTTCTCTCACTGTTCCCTGTTTAGTCTGTATACCACCACACAGGTGTAATTGGATTTTGTGCTCTGTTTGGCAAAGTGGAAAACCAAGTCTGGCTGCAGTGTTCCAACTCGGTGCTACAAAGTGCTCTGATTTAAAATGAATGGAAGTGAAACAGGACACATACAACCTCTTTCTCTCTGTGAATCTCTGTCTTTCTCTCAGCTCAATGTGATCTTCTTGGGCATCGCTCTCTACAAGATGTTCCATCACACGGCGATTTTGAAACCCGACTCCGGTTGCCTGGACAACATCAAGTAAGAGCACTCAGATCACACAGATATCCATTAAAGTTTAAAAATCCAGAAATAGCACTGCTTGTGACGTTTTGTTACAAATGGAAAGACCGTTTCAACGTGAGTGTGACGGGCTCGCTTCCACTAAATGCTTCTTGACAGCTGAATGGTATCTAATGCAACTAATGCAACTAATGCAACTCTAATGCAACCCCTGTTTAAAGAGGGACATTTGGATGTTGCTCGAGCAATTCCCTTTCTCTCGCCTCCCCCTTTTGATATTTTGAAACCTTATTAAAAGCAAATAAGGTTGTGAACACCCAACCCAATGGTCTGGGAGTCCGAGTCTGCAATGTAAGCACCTCCTGTTATACTCAAAGGTTGTGTCATGCAGGGTTAAAATCAAACAGGTATTCTGTTGCGTCTCTCCATCATTATCTAAAGAACAACCGGGAAAAGGCCAGGAGACAATCTGACAAACCTGACCTGGTGTTATCTTGGTGTCAACATGCTACCAATGAATATTCTGTGTGTGTGTGTGCGTGCGTGCGTGCGTGCTTGTGTGTGTGCATGCCTATGTCTGGCTGCTTTCAGATAAAATGAAAGCTTTAGGACAATAATTGGTTATGTAAGTCAGATTGAAACTTTCTTTTCATTTACAGGATTGCTATTAAAAGTTGAAACTTATCGTACGGGTGAAATTTATTTCTGTTTTGCAAAAGTAAGTTTCAGCTATTAAAATGTTTCTATTAAAGTTTCAGATAAAAATACTTCAGGCAAGCCATCTGCTAGTGCAATATGTCGTAAAATGCATATACCCGTAGTGTGGAATCATGAGAGAGGCAAAATCTGTCGGTTTAAAATTAAAAGACCATATGAGTGGTTTGGAAAGTTTTATCGTATTTATTACAAACAATGCTGCTTGTTTTTTTTTCCTTCATTTAGATGTATTTTGTGTACTGCTCAAGGACTTAAGTTTCATCCACACGTCTGGCTCGTAAATAAAGAGTTTTCTAAGTTGATTTTGAAGGTCTCCTCACCCTGTAGAATGACAGCATTTTTGGTCATTGTTTTTGACGGAAGCTCCTGCTACCTGATGTCATGGCAGACTCATTCTACAGATGGGGTAAAGTTGTTTTGCTGCCCGTTTGCTATGATGGATAAGGGTCTCTGCTCTGTTTTTGCTGTCCGCCTCGCTTTTTTTAAACCACTCTGGACACATTAGTCGACTTTATGGCCGGCGCTCTGGCTGTGTTTTTGTGGCATCACATCACTGGTTGTGTCTCAGCACTGTGGCCCTGTCTGCCCTGCTCCTCTCGGCAAAGTGATACACAAAAAAAAAAAATCTTCCGCAAGCATGACACAGCATTCTTAGACTGCACCATGATAGACTGTTTTTCTGTAGTGTGAACCTACTGATATTGCTGTCACTTAACATGACATGTAGCAGAAGGGACGACATTTAAAGAAGTTCGACGTTCTCTACATTTGTCACTTCTGAGAAACACAAGTATTATATATTATATTATTATATATTTTGAAGTTGATGATTGTATCAGCTCTTCGGATGTTTAGACATACTTAGTTATAACCGTACTGTATTTAAAGAATAGACGTAGCATCAGTGACGTCACCCAAGGGTTTGTTGCTATTTGGAAGGCAGGAGTATTTTGGTCGTTGCCATCTTGGTATTTTGTAGCCAGAAGTGACCATATTTGGACAAAAAGGCAGAGCTGCTGAGAATGACCCGTCTAAGCCAGTGTTGTGTATGGTTTCAATGGCGCTGCGCTAAGCTAAATGCTAAAAGAGGGAAAGTCATTGTGACAGCTTAAGTCTTAACCAGCTTAGACATTCTTCAAATTTAAATTGTGTAACCAAATGATGTAAAGTATTGGTTTGAAACTAGCTAGTTAGTTACTAGGAACTTTACCCACAAACTTTTAGATTTACTATCTTTCATACGTCTCGCGAGTTCCTGTTAGCTCATGCTGCTATGCTTTCTCAAAGCTATAATCAGGTCCTGTACTGTCCTGCAATGCTAATCATGGGTTTATCCATTCACCTGCTGATGTGGCTTCATGGTGAAAGCCATTCAGTGTTCCCTCTTTCATCAGATTCTATGAAATTACAGACTAAGGGCCCTTTCTTGCACCCGGTGCAGCGCGGCTCAGAGCCCAACGCAAGTGTCTTTGCAATTTTAAGATCGACGCAGTCACGTCGTTTAAATAACAAATGCACCTGCACCCATCTTTTCGCCCATGTGCGTACTGGTCTTATAGGTAGGTGTGTTGAGGTGCATTCTGGGTGTATTACTATCTTTTGGCAGCGGAAGGCGATCATGCCATTGACCAACAAAATCCTGGTCTAAACCAGGTTTTTCAGTAACGTAAAATGAGCCTAGGCTCGTGCACATCGCACACTTTGCTAGTTACACACACAGGGAAGCGCAGCAGCACACACACATGCAAAAGATTAAAAATACAAACATTACGGTGCAAAATTGCCATCATTATAGCAATGCTCCAAGGTACAAACGCACCTGGCTGTTAAAGGTAATTGGAGATGACACTCGACTCGACAATTGGTTGATTGCATGTCTGCCCAAAACGCACCTAGGAATAATGAAGACACTAAGTGCAACTCTTTAGGACCATGCGCTTGGCGCACAGACCCTTTTTTCCGCCGTCAAACTAGCAAAACTGGATTTAGACAAGCCTTAAAGGCGCCTGTGCCATGCGTTTCACGCTGTGCGCTTAGATTGTTAGAATATGGCCTGAAATGTTTTGGTCCTACTTGATTTTGGTGTGTAACAAAGGAAATGTAGATCAGCTATATGCACTTAGCAGCAATGAAAGAGAAGCAATTGGGTTAGTGTTGACACAGCCATCAACTTTAGCCATTTTGAGTGTGTTTTGGTGTTTTACTAACCGACCACTTTGAATGTTGGCACACATGGCTTTTCCAATCCCATTACTATCTGACTCTGTTCACAGTGCAGGTTTTGATTAGCAGCAGATCTGGTATTAGTAACCAACACAACTGAGTGTTAGATGCATGTGCACGTTGTACAAACTAATACACAGCCCTAATCTCAAAGATTTGCTTATGAAGTACACCCAAGCCGTTCAAACTGGTGGAAATAGCAGCCCCCTTATATACTGATGCATTGTTTGGAAATATATTGCTTAGCAGAGCGCTATGATACTAGTCTGGCTATCACCAGACCAAGCCAAGCTCAATAGATTTGAGATTGAGCGTTGGTCTGGGGAGTCTGCTCTGTATTTTCTTTGCACAAGAGGCGGGACCAATGGGCTCTGTACACAATTTGATAGTCCTTCAACCAATCAGACCAACATTCCAGGTGACGTAGAAGCGACAGCGGCATCAACGGGTTGCTGCGCTATGATGAAGTTCAGTGGCCGCTATGTTGAATGTAAACAAGAAGCTGGTTGGTCGCTTCTCTATCGTCACCTTGTTAAACCCGCCAATAGCTTGTAGTAGATTAGCCAGTTTGTAATTGGTTCCCGCAAAATTGTGAACTGAAGCAGTCCCCTATGATACAGCTCCAGAGCACAACTGGACCAGAACAGCAGGCACATTAAGCAACTGATCTAAATTACTGCATTCCTTTTTCCTATCCATTTCTGTATGTTGCCCTTATTTGGTACCGCAAGATACATTGCACATTTACTTCTGCAGAAACATATTGACTGCTGGAGTTCTCAGTGTCATATGATTTATTACACTGGCCTCCCATAATGTACCAAACAACTGACCGCCTCACCCCCCCCTCCCAAAGTCTTACTGACTTGGAAAACAGTCCACAGTGTTTCAGATGACCCTTGGATAAAGAAAATGGTATGATGCAGAGCTGCGTTTGTCAGCTCCATTCATCTGACACAGGTTTTAAGTCAAGAGCTTTAACACACGACTGTACAGACTCAGAAGCCAAACATATAACTTGTCATAGCCAGGGTGCTTCTGTTTCATCATAAACAAGCAGTAATTGGTTTCGGTTGGATGACATTTATTTGATATTTTTTTCTTAACACAGTAAAATATCAAAGCCAGATGTTTGTCCAATTTGGTGTAGCATTCAATGTAATTCTTACTATTATAACTGAGTCAGTCCTATCCATTATTGCCTTCCTTTCCTTTTCTGAGTTATCAAGGTGAACTGGTTTAGTAATGATGATTCCACTGGTTAATTAAGTCAGTTTAGCTCAGTTTAATGAGGTGTGTTTTGTTTTTTTCTTCTCTTTGTGCCATGTGATTCCTCTTTATGGTTTGATGTCATGTTTTATGTTCAGATTTCATCATGCTGCCTTGTTTTAATAGGAATGTTTCATATTTCTTTGCTGTGTATCTCTTTCTCCCTCCCTTCTTTTCTTCTTTTGATTAGCACTCACATCCTGCTATTTCTTTTTTTTTTATCTTTATATGTTGATCTTTAACACCTTTCTGTTTTTCATCTTCCATTTTTTTCCTCTTCGTTTTAGCTACCGTTATTATGATGGATGTGTTATTGTAGAATGGCACTGGTAAGATGCAACATTTCTCAGTAGAGGATGTAGAATAGAATTGATGTTGTATTTGATGTGTTTTTTCCCCTCCTCACCCTGTAATGGAGACAGCGGCTGCCATGGCCCTGTGATTCATGGATTACAACATGACTTTTGCACCATTGTGACATTAAATACCAAATTTGCTTCTGAATGAGGCATGATGGACTGAACATTTATAAAAAAAAAAAAAAAAAAAAATTGACTTTTGACTTGCGTAGCTTCCTCCCCATGCAGATAAGAAATTGATCTAAAAAATTAAATGAAATATTCAAATGATAATTATATAGATAAAAAAAAAGTCTATGCCAACATCTAAAACTTTGAATCATTGATGTCTTAAAAACACTTTTTAAGCATACCTTTAGTTGAATAATTAACATCCTGTCAGGTTGATCACAGAACTTACTCTTTTCCTCCCAGAACAGCCTGTGAAAGGACTTTATACAGGTTGAATTGACCTAATGCCATCTCATATATAAATGATACGGACCATTTTAAGGAATGGCATCTCTGCAAATGAAGCCATTTTAATGGAAACTGGTGGTTATTTGATGCCACAGTCTGAAGTAGTTCTCTGCTTAAAATTGTTCATTTTTGGCGTTTCTTCTCGACGGATTAGCACAATAACCCTTCTCTGTCTTTTTTGTGCGTGCCTCAAAGTGCTCTGCTGCAGCCCTCTTAGAGATGGATAGTATATCTATATATGCCACAACCATCCAAATGAAAATGGCTTTCCGACAAGCACATTAGAGCTGAAGTACTTACTGTATACGGCTTAGATGCTATATTCAATGTTTGCAAATTTGATTAAAATACAAATTGTGTTCCTAAATTACCTGATTTGCCTTGCCAAATGCTACACTAAACATGAACAATTTTGAGCTTAATGATGCCAGAAATACAAACTAAAAATTTGGTATCTGTTATTGTATTTGTAGCTCAAAACTCAACTGAAATGCACTCTTTTTAACTTGTAAGTGAGCTGTTATGCTTTTCAGTGGCTGGTATGCAGCTCTGAAGCTTTGCCTGAAGGCTCCTACCATGCAGCTCTCAAATTCATCCCCTTATTTTTATCTGATAACTCCGGAAGAAGATAAGCCGTGTGCGATATGAGTAGTAGCCTCTTCATATCCTGTCCTCTCGGACGCATTTTTTTATGACCTCTTGTGTCTTTATCATAAACCACTAGTTAGAGGACAATATTTAGCTCTCTTTGTGCCCACTGCTTGTGTTTCTGTGTCCATTCCGGGGGCAGTCGCCTTGATGAAGTGCCTCTCCCACCAGGTCATTAAGACAGCCCTGGGAAAATTATGTTTAATGGTTGCCGTGGTGAATTCATAAATCATTTATTTTGCCGCACACCTGGCCCATTTATAACAGCTTAAATGTGAAGGTCTGCCAGCATTTATGAGGGTAGCTAGATACTTCAGTGAAGCAGATAATTATGGTTATCATAGGTACATCACGAACAGATCCTTTCTCAAAATGTATGAATGTCTGGCCTTGAAGTTTGGATGTGGATGCTGTGAATGGAGATTTAATCTCCACAGCCAAAACATGCCATCTTCCTTGTTGGTGTATTGTTTCCTTCTTAATGTCTAATTGTGTACACTGTATGTATGGCCACACATTTTGGATTACACCCTCCATGTCTTTGTTATGTGACTTGATTTATTTCTGCCTGTTTTCTCTTGTTGTTGTGTTTTTGTCATTTCGCTCAGCTATCAGGATTATGAACCTAAAATCAAGTAAGACAAAATTAGAAGGGCCCTTTTTCCCATAATGCCATCTTTCATTTGCTCCTCCAAATGAACAAATATGCATTCAAATCCATCTAGGTGCCTTTCTGAATCATTAACATGATTTATTGTGGAGCACTCAGTCATGTTGTGACATTAGTGTGCACACAGCACTCCTGTCTTAGATATACATGGCCCACAGAAGATTAGTTCTAAATGACACCTGTGTCTTCAAAGTACTTTTTTTTTTCTTTCTTTTTATTTTTTTTATTTTATGAGTCTAATGCAGGTTGTTGAGCCGAGAGGGAGGGCTCTGTGACTGGAATATATATATCTTTTTTTTACATATATATATATATATATATATATATATATATATATATATATTTTTTTATTGGAACATCAAATGACATAAATTGTGTATGTTTACATGTCATTAAAAATGTTTTTTGAACAAACATACAAGCTAGAGAAGAATAAAAGAGAAGAGAACAACAGTAATAACAATAAAAACTTTAAAAATAAAACATACAGAACTCGAAATGCTTCAAAGTGCATTCCATAGAAATATGAATACTGTAATGTAGATATGGCACTCAGTCAGTTGTCAGTCCTTTTTTCCCTGTGTGCATCCCATTTGGAAACATGACCATTATAAGCAATGGATACATATGAAATACTTGAATAAATGGTTGAAGCAGTTAGCTAAAAGTAATGAATAAACAGTTTTTAATCCAATATATACCTGAATAAATTCATATTTCTGGACTTGTTAAATGCCTGGCAGTCACTAATTGTATGCACAATTTCTAGTTAATAAGCCTTAGAATAACCACATTTGCAGTTATAAGTAACATCCGCATTTAACAAAAAAAAGGTGCACTCCTTAGAAAAGACTTAATCAGATTAAAACTGAAATGTTACATGAAATAAATAAGTGGTAAACAAGACAGCATGCGTGAGTCTTCCTCCTGCTGTGAAATACCAGCCATGATTCTGATGTACCACATTGTGTTGTGCATAACAGCTGTAGGCTGACATCCTAAGAATGCCTCCACCTTTCAGCATCTCTGCTAACTCAGATTGCGTAAACCTAGAAGCTAGAATACTGAGATATAAGCAACCACTCAGGTACACCACGGCAGACAAGTTTGCCATTATTTTAGACATTGAGGTATTGCTTGAGAAATACTTAATCAAGGTTACCTGATTTTACTGGTGTGCATAATTCTGCTTTGGCAATGTTTGCCACTCAAATTAGAGGCTGCAGAGGGAAAACAAAACTGCCTCCTTCAAATGGCTGTGAAACGATTTATTCAACTCAGGGAAGAACGTCACACATGCAGACTGTTGTCGATGACAGATGCTGGCATAATCTTCCCTCCGCCTCGTCTACTGCGCCGCACAGGGAGTCACCAAAATACCAAAAGGGTGCAGGGGAAGAAAATTTGCCACTTCTCTGCGTAGTGTGCCCGCATGAAGGTAGAGCCCTTCCTTCTTAATAGATTCTGTGTTTTCAAGGGCATTTATCTCAGTCCAACCTTTCAGTTTACAAGACACTTATCCCCTTGGGTAATCTGACATGCAACATACTCATGTAAATAGTCTTCAAATGAAACTGCCATACGTGTTAACCTACCATTTATACAGACCTCTAATTTTTGTATATACAGTATCAATCTGGAGTTTTATGATGATAATCTATGGCTCTTCAAATAGTCAATAGCATCGCTGCAAGGAGTGCAAATAAAGACAAGGAATAGGCAGCAAAGACAAGGACGGAAACAGAAAATGAAGATTAAATCCATTGTCATTCCTCATCAATTTCTTTCCCCTCTTCATTGTTGTGCCTTTCTCCCTCTCATAGGAAAACCTTGATAACTGTGAATTAAATGATACCTTGAACTGCTCATTGTTCGAATATTTTTTTTAATTCAGTGGTAACACCTACTTCATTTATGGCTCCTAACCTCTATTTATTCTCAACATTGAGTTGGTACAATTTACCCTGCTTCACATAAGTTCCAAACTAGTTTGAAAGCACTTCAACTGCACTAACTTTGTCAAATGGATTGTAACATGGCTGTTTGTTTGTATTTCAGATCATGGGTGATTGGGGCCATCGCCTTGCTATGTCTGCTGGGCCTGACCTGGGCCTTTGGCCTGATGTATGTCAACGAGAGCACGGTGGTCATGGCCTACCTGTTCACCATCTTCAACTCCCTGCAGGGAATGTTCATCTTCATCTTTCACTGTGTGCTGCAGAAGAAGGTATGTGCTTTGGGAATGGGACGTCAGACAAATTCATGCTTCAGCAAATAGGCCAGAAAAGCTTAAGTATGAGATTGTTACCTTTGGATTTGGTCTAATGGTTAGCTTGCATGTGCTGTACCTGTGCTTTTATTACCTACAGGTGCGTAAGGAGTATGGAAAATGCCTCCGTACTCACTGCTGCAGTGGTAAAAGTGTGGACAGCTCCATCGGCTCAGGAAAAGGCACCGCCTCTCGTGCTCCAGGACGTTACTCAACAGGGTCACAGGTGGCACAACTTCTCCTTCTCCTCTTTCTTTTCTTTCTTTACATTGTTGATTTGCTTCATTTTATCTTCAAGTAGTCGCTGTGCTTATCTAGAAGCGAAGGGGACTCATTCCTAAATAATAATCTGTGACATTAAACAGATGTGCACCTCCTTAAATAACTAATGAGAGAAGATTTTAAAGGTGACTGTGTAGGTACGCATGATAGATTGCAACAAAGTACAGCATATGTCCTTGTTTGAAAGTGATAGCAGGAAAATGTAGTGCTTGTTGAACTAAATATTTTCTAAGTACATGAAGTCAGTCTGCAATTTATTTTCACTGGAGCAGGCTGCACATTTGTGCAGCGAAGCCGACTAAAGTGTTGGCTTGAGCTTTGTTAGGAATTTGTTCACGCTCACGAATGCAGATTTGAATTTCTTTGCCAAAATATCTGATTTTTGTCGCTTTGTAAACAGACTACTTATGGATTCCTCCCACATTGACATGAAGTATAGGATGAATTGCCATGATACACTGTAATTGAACATCATAGCCATATTCTAAAGATTGTGATTTCCTACCAATGTTCAGTTATAAATAGTCCTTAGAGTCAAGCATGCAGGGGCAACCCACGATACAAGCTGCATTCTGCACACAGATCAAAGCGTTTAATTATACACAGTGCTTTGACAAGATGGCTCTAACCTCATGCCAGACAGGAATGGAAACACTCAGAAAGACGTGCTTGGTTATTGCTTACTCTGATGCTTCTAAATGAATGTGTAATCAGCAAAGTACATTCGAACCCACTGGCTATGAATGGTTCAAGTTACGATCTGTCCAAAAATTGTTATTTTAAACCCATCTGTGTATCCGGTGCTGCGGACAACATGACAAACGATATGTTAATGAGATCGTCTCCGTCAGTGTATGTTCCTGTTCGAGTGTTGCCTGGCACAGAAGTGCCTAAAACGACATATCTGAGAGTGCAGTATTGATCACAACACCCTCTACTTGGGCATTTTTTTCCACATCATATATGATACCATGATTAAGCTTTCATACAACCATGCTCATGGTATGAATGCCATTCTTACAGTAAATGGAGAATTTCAGGGAGAGATTAAGTGAGGTACTGTGACACTAAATTAAAATGAAACCTGTCTAAAGTGCAATCACAGAAAAACATGCATACTTCGTTGCAAGACTTTATTATAAAACCTGTCCCCTCATTTTTTAGCATGGACCCTGATATTATGTAATATGTCGCCTGTGGTTCACACCACATTGCTGTGTTGGCTTGGCAGTGAGAAGATGATAGTTTAGTGCAATATTATTATTAATAATAGGAATGTTGACCAAAACCCACAAAAATAGGACCTTGGTTGCAATACACTGGAATTATCCTTAAAGTAAAGCATTTTATTACCAAATATTTGACACATTATTTTCTTTTCACCATCACCAAATCTGGTATTTATTCATGGGAAATCCTTTGCCAAGCCCTTCTGGCACAGGACAGAACGTAGGCAGCTCTGTGGTTGGATACCCAGACCCTTAGCTTGTGCAACAGCCCATGGGACTGTATCATAATTAACTGGCATGAACCCTCTTGGATTGCGCCTTTGAAATCCGAGACACTGATTCGAAGAGCTTGACTGATGACTTTATTATTAACTTCACCTATCCCAGTACTAGTGCTCATTTTTATTGGAGGTTTCTTATCCCCACAGCGACATGTTTTGTGGCTTACACAATTGATTAAAAAGTTGATTGTCTGTCTCTCTCCCTCCCTCTCTCTCTCTCTCACTATATATATATATATATATATATATATATATATATATATATATATATATTTAAAGGAGATTGTATGCTTGATGAAATAGTCATCCTCCATGAGCAGACTTTTACTTTTTAGCTGAATTACTGACAGTGTTCAGAGTGAATAATCTAATGTGATTTGACATGCTGTTTTTCGTTGCAGAGCCGCATCCGTCGAATGTGGAATGACACTGTCAGAAAACAGTCCGAGTCCTCTTTTATGACCGGTGACATCAACAGCTCTGCATCACTCAACAGAGGTACTTGGTCCTGCAGTAAATATGAACTTAAATTATTTCTCAATACACTGGCCTTCGCCTTAGAATTTATAAATAATACAAGATAGTTTTTCTATCAGCTTCACTAACATCTTGATTTTTAGTTACAGTCATTTTCCATTTATTGGGAAGCAAAGACTTTTGTATCAAAGTCTCAAAAACCTTTTCTTTGAAAAGCAAAGCTTTCAACCACAAACCTTGAGTCAAGGTAAATCAGTTGATTCACAATAGTTTGACTCTGATACTCCGAATGATAGGTAAAATAAATAAAATACAAAGTAAAAGACACATCTTCTACTCAACTGTTAATTATCACCAACTAATGAACCGTGTTCTGAAGTATGAGAAATGAAATGCATCAGAACTGCTTTTGACAACAGTTTTGCCTGGTTAGAAGAGAACGCGATACAAGGCAGAGATTGAAAGGATAAAATCCTTCTTTGGTGTCATTCTACTGAATAAAATTGTTCATAATGTAGTTATTTTTGAGTCAACAAGTCAATTCTACATTCTAGTAATTAAAGAAATGTAGTCTTAAGGAGTCTACAAAAACAATTGGATTTCATTTAATCTAAATAAAAAAACCATACGCAATCAAGGCAATTTTCATCATATCAACTTGCTTATGAAAGTTGTAGTTTGGGGGCATTTGATAAAGTGATAAAGTTATGTCTTTATTTTATTTCCATCAAGCAATACAACTCTGACTGCAAAAGCCTTGAAAGTGAAACTGGGCATACTCTCAGGAAAAGTGCTGCAAAACAACCTAAAATCAATTCACTGGCATTCCCTTTCAGAAAAAAAACATTAATAAAAAGTGTGTTACCATAATGCATTTGACAGCGGCGCAGTGAATAGAGTTAACTTTGGAGTCTCTCAGGTAAACAAAAAAAAAATGAAAAATTAGATACCAGACTACATCTAACATAGAGTGGCAAATACTGCGCTGGCTGGCATCCATCCCTAACACTCTGCCCACACACTGCATCTGTTGATGGAGGGATCAGGTTCCATACTGCTTGCTCTCTAAATTCACTCTGGGCGCCCAGACTTGCGTCGACACTAATGCATAGTTACAATGATGGATTAATGTTCGACACAGGGAGGAAGTGTCAAGATCTCAATAATTAGGCACTCAACTTAGCACCATCAACAGACACAGCCTTTATCCATTGTGGAGAGGCTGAATTGGGGCGGGAGGTGGGCCTGTGGGTCGGGTGTTGAAGTTAAAGCGTACAAGCATCTTCCATTAGAGCAAACTAGAACATAGAAATTATTAACGCAAATTTATACGCCTGGCTTCTTAACAGGCTGGATGTGATAGAGACAACACTCACGAGCTCCAGAGTGCACCTGGAAGTGTTTTCCGCCATCACAAGTATCATAAAGAACAGATGCAAATAGAATTGCACTGATGTGTGGCTATTCCCGTGTTATTAAGGAATTAGGAGTTGAGGAGCGAATATTTCTTGCTGATTTGTATTTTGAATCTACACCCCCCCGGCTTCTCTCTCCTTCGCATCTGAGGGCGAGCTTGCAGCCTCTCGAGAGCAGAGTCATGCAATCATCTTGAAAGCGTTGCATGTTCAATTTCTCCCAGCGTTGGGGATTATTGCACCACAACAATCAGTGCGGTTTTAGAAATTGTCCAATTTATCAAACACAGACACAATAAGGGATCTGTCATTGGGAGAATTCAAAAGGGGCTGGTGTTTATGGAATCTACTGTAATTGGGGCAAGCAGCAACAGAAAAAAAATTCAAAATAATTTCACAAAACATTTTAATGATCATAATATGTCTAGTTAATACAAAACTTAAACTAAAATTAGACCAATGCTGAAAGATGAGCCTAAATAAGCAATACTGTAATTCATTTTAAAATTTGATTGAGAGTCTTCCAAAGTAGAAACTATTTCTGCAATAAGAAACCCCTTAAAAAATACCAACTTTTCAAAAAAAAAAAGGTAGAATCATAAGAATATATATTTTTTAAATCTTTCTCTATTGGTTTGACAGATTCAGAGCATTAGAAAAGAACAGTGCACTTTGCCAGAGGATCTAATTACTGTGTATTCGTACCTCAGTTAAAAGATGTTTACCCGCTCTGGCATATTGCCCTCATAAATCTAGAATTTGCTGCTTTAAAAATAAAAGCACCATATAATGCAGTGGGGCGGGAAAAAAATCTTGTAAACAGGAAATTAATGTGAATGTCTTCAGCATACTTGATATTCCGCATAATGTTTTCAAACTATCAACAAGAAGAAGAAAAAAACATCAGGGAGTCTGCGCCATTCAGGTTTAAGATTGCACCCCTCAAATCTGCTGTTAATCACCGGGCTCAGACGGTGACAGTTGCTTTGGTGTGGTACTATGTTGTTGGGGAACTGATGAGCCATCTGGTCACGATACGGGCAGAAAATACCTAAAGGCAAGCATTGCATAAAATTAATATGAGCCTCTGTTCTGTTTGAGCGAAGGAGACGAGGTTGGAGCAAAGTAATGACCATCTTTACCTAAGGAACACTTATGCTGAGGTTATATCAGCAGAGAATTAGAAACAATTTGAATTGTGCTCTTAAAATATCTCTTTTTAGTTCATAAGATCGGCAATACCATAAACAGTAATAATAATAATGTACTGTTACAGCACATATGCAGTTAAGATGATAATGGTGACAGATTTACCACACAGAGTTCTCAGTTATTCACGTTTCATTAGCTGTGGCTAGCTAGCTAACTCAACTAAGCTTAGTTCCATGCGTTGGTTGAAAATATTATTTTTCTTCTAACATAAGCATGACTGCTGTGCTTGCATACATATTCATATTTAATGTGGTATGTTTCCACTTGAACCACAACTAAATGTAACTCCAGCTGTTCTTGGCCTTTGAAAGGTTAAATATAAATATATATATATATATATATATATATATATATATATATATATATATATATTGTATCAGGATAAATGAAGAGTAGCCTCATGCACACTGCTTCCTCGTGAAGAAATCTGTTACCATTGTTAATCATTGCAAGGGAAGGTGTTGAGCGAAACAGTCAATTAAATGAATTTGGAGGACTTTCTTTTTTTTTTATTTATTACTTTTGCCTCAAAGACCAAACTGTGTCCTGAGTGATTATTGTACAGTACATGTGTTTTGTTGGCCATGTCGGTGCTTTTGTAATTTATGTTTGTTAACACGAGTATGCTGCCTGATTGTGGAGCACAAAAACAGGCTTAACACTAATGGCCGGCATTAACAATACAATTACCACACTTTCCATCGGCCCCATTAGCCATGTCAGTTCAGCTCTGCCACTTTCATGTAGCAAAACTCCTCACATTAATGATCATGTGATCATTTGGATGTTAATGGCTGTCATAGCTCAGCTGCATCTGCCCAACTGATATGTATGTTCTCTCTCTTTCTCTCTATCTATATCTCAATTTATCTTCCACCTACCTTTTTCTGTCTCTACGCTCTTATTCTTTTCTGTTTTTTTTTTTCTACCTCACTCTGTCTCCTTCTGGCTGCTCCAGGGGCTATGGCTAACCATCTTATACCTAATGCACTCCTACGTCCTCATGGCACTAACAATCCCTATAATACATTGCTTGGGGAATCGGCAGTCTATAACAACCCTCTGGGCATGTACAACACACAAGGTGTGCTAGCTTCTTTTCATTCTTTAACACTGTGGCTAGGGCAGTGTTTTTTCATGTCTGGTCCCGGGGAAACTGTGAGGTGGCTTTGTTCCTGCCAAGGAACAGAAAGCAACTTTATGATTGGAGAGTTAAAAGTAATGGACTTGCACTAAGCTAAAATGCCAATGCTTACCCTTGAGGGTTTTTACAGGGCTTTGATTAAAAAAAACACTGCTCTAAATGTTGTGTGTTAGCATTGAACAAACTAAAGCTTTTTCACAGAAATCCTACAGGTTTGTTCTGCTTTGGGGCTTTTCATTGGGGGTGTGTACTGGCTTCTGGTCAGGGCTTGCAATTCGGTTACACGAGTTACACTCATGCATGGCTCTTTGGCCAACATAGACATTGTAAAAATGATCAAGAATGGGTGCCCGTTGGGAGCCGGATACATCCCCAGTCATTTATTTTAAATGTGCTCTAATGTTGTCAGTACAGCTTGTGTGCCATGTCTTCTGTCTCTCTGTTTTTAGTCTTTAGTCTTAGCATTTCTCTCTTTTTATGCTGCTCTTGTATTATCAAACGTTGTTGTTTGCGATAAATGTAACTGAATCTGCTATTTAAATTTAAAACGCAATTCATTTATATTACATAGAAAAGAATAGTCTGAAACATGAGGATTGCCATTCATTTGACTATTTTACAGTTTTAATGTTTTCATGAACATAATTTTCTTATTTTAAGACGTAAATAGATCAGTTTTCCGCCTCTTTTAATAACTAAATTGCCCTTTAACTTGAAACCTTTAATTGGGATGTAACTTAAACATATTGGTCTTTGACTATACCATCAATACAAATATTGGATCCAAGTATTCGAAATCCTCGTGATCAGCCAACAAGAAATCCACTTTAGTCTGCGATTAGTCTGACTACTGAAATGCTTTTTTCCCCATGCAGGCCTGTTATTATTTTATTCCAACTCTGGGCAGTCAATATGAGATCGCTGGATCTTTGTGAGTCTGTAAAAACTGAGAAACTCGTGTAAAATTGAGATAAAAACTCACAGAGAGCTTTGATCAGAGGGTAATTTATGTATGCAATACAAGTACTGCATCGCCGCTCTGACAGAGGGCTATAATTCACTCACATTGCCATAGATGTAAAAGAAATATCTAAAAGGATGAAAATGCTAATGCAACCAAAGATTTACTGGTGTATTTGAGGCTCAAGTTGCCATGTTTTAGCGAAACATCTTTCCCTTTATATTGGTTAATACTTGATTTGATTGTGGTTCTTTCTATGGGTACGCAAAATCTGCATGGTGGCATAAAACGATTGAATTCGGAAAACATTTCCTTGATGCGTCATCAGCATACTGTATGTGCACATTTCTCTTCTACCTGTCACTGTTATGCTTATTGTGTTTTCTTTTCTTCTTTCCTTCCCCTCATGCTGTCCCTAAAAGAGCCCTACAGAGAGACAAGTATGGGAGTCAAACTAAACATTGCTTATCAAATGTAATTGACTTTGGCTTTACTTTCTTTTCACTCGATTCTGACAAAGGGGTAATGAAAACCAAATGTCATTCCCTTTGGAAGTAATAGCATTCTTTTATGACAAAGGCCTTCCCCATTTCAAATAGAACTGTAAAAACCAGTTTAGATCTCATTCTGAATTCCACTGCTTATTGTAGTTGATGTAAAAAAAAAAAAAAAAGTGTGGCATTTGCAAATATCCATTGGCCCATTTGGTATCACGCTCTAAATAAGCTAATGGAAATATAGTCAACATTTAGACTCAACTCAACATTTCATAAGGCACATTAATACAAATTGATTTGTATTCTTCAGTGAATATTGAACATTTGTGCCTTTGGTATTGCACTTTTCTTTTTTTTTTTCTTTTTACTGTATTTTGATCGAGCTAATTCAATTTTTGAAGGACTCTCGTCAAATTTGTAGGCTTGACACTTAAGTTGGATAGCCTTGTCTGATGTAGTTTGAATTGTGGTCAAAAATGTTGCTTTGATGCTGCATAGACTTAGTCATACTGATAAAATATGTTAGATGTTCTAGATTTTATAGAGAGAACAGAAAGTCTCGATTCCTCCAGTGTGGGTTGATTCTGAAATGTTTTAACCAATTCATGTCTAGAGAGTGGGCTAGTTCTGGTCACATGGACAAAGTAGACATGACTAAATGATTTTTTTTTTCCCAGTATTACAACATTGCAATGCTCATATGGGACAATATGGCTGGGCTCCAAATTTACAGCTGGTTTATGTTCACTTTAAGTGTTAAAATGCATGGCTATGATTTTTGTCTTTGTTGGCTTGGATTAGTGCATAACCTTTTTGTTTGTGTGCTGTGCTTGAGCTTTGTGTTGTCGCATGTCACATATATCAGTGTTTTCATCACTGCCATAGAATAATCTACACAATTTAATGAGAAGTGAAATTTGGTCTTAAAAAAAATGTTGTTTTTTTGTAACAAGGTAAGTGTGTATGATGTTCATATTTGCAGTATACAAGCTTTCAATGTCTAATGCTATATGGTTATGCTAGTCTTCATTTCCACAAAGTGCACTTTATAGAATTATCGGTGACATTAGGTGCTGAGAGAGCTTGAGGGTCAGGGCGTATTTCAGAATAAAAGGGCCACAGTTTTTGATTGGTGTAATTTGTGTTTGTAAAAATGGCTGACATTTAGCTGTGGCAATTACATCCCATCAGATTTCACCCTTCTCATTCGCCCACTCTACCCCCCAACCCAACCCATGTTTGTCATTCCAGAGGGAATCCTGAACAATGCCCGGGATACAAGTGTCATGGATACTCTACCACTGAATGGTAACCATGGCAATAGCTACAGCATCGCCAGCGCTGAGTACATGAGTGACTGCGTCCAGATCATTGATCGGGGTTATAACCACAAGGAGACCACCCTGGAGAAGAAGATCCTGAAAGAGCTCACCTCCAATTATATTCCCTCCTACCTCAACAATTCCCATGAACGTTCAACCGAGCAGAACCGGAACCTCATGAATAAGCTGGTCAATAATGTTAGCAACGGTGGCAAGGACAGTGGCTACGGGATGGGCTTGGGAGTGGGGATAGGCATGAATGTGGCGCTGAGCCTGGATGACCACTCCACCTTTGCTCCGCACCACGACGAAGGCCTGGGCCTGGAGTTAATCCGCGAGGAGTCCAACGCCCCGCTGTTGCCTCAAAGACCACCCCCGTCACTGCAGGCGGTGGACAACCTTAACAATCACCTCCACCAGTCAGCACCGCCGCCCCTCCCACTGCCCCACCACCCCTTCTCGTCCGCCACCACATCCTCTTCGTCTCGGAGGAGGATCCCCCAGGAGAACAGCGAAAGTTTCTTTCCCTTACTTACTAACGAGCACACCGATGACGAGGGCTCGTCCCCCAGGCACAACCACCAGAGAGACTCCCTCTATACCAGTATGCCCATGCTGCCCGGCCTGCCCGACGTGTCTGCAGAATCCGTTGAAGGCTCCAAGGACGGGGGGGACGCCAAAAGCCCAGAGGACCTCTCGGACGACGTTTACTACAAGAGCATGCCCAACTTGGGTTCACGTAATCACCTCCATCAGCTGCACTCCTACTACCAGCTTGGGCGGGGCAGCAGCGACGGATTCATCGTGCCCCCAAACAAAGAGGATCTATCTCCAGAAGAGGCCCAGCCAGAGCCCTCGCACCTAGTCACTAGCCTATAGGCCCAACATCCTCCCGCTCCTCCAGTGTCCCTCCTATTACCGTAGTCCTCTTCCCCGTGTCCCCTTGTTCCATCAGTCGTTGGCAGTGGTAGCCCTTCTTTTTATTCTGTGTCCCTAAGACTGAGGCAGAGCAAACGGCTGTACTCTCGCTGTTGCTGACCACAAACAGGATAACGATTGCTAGGTATGGGGGCTCATATGTGACTATATTTGGTTAAACATTGCGGGAATCTGTTGATGTTGTGTTCCCCCACCCTCCAACCCTGTGTGGTTTGGCGTGTTTTTGTCTCAGTGTGAAAAGAGACAATTACTCACACGGATTTTTAGGTCTCAGAGATGTTAGTCTGCCAGTCAGAATGAACTGCATAGTCCCAAACTATCCAAGTCTAAACTACAGACTTTACCAGAATAAATGGGAAATTACAAAAAAAAGGACTATTTTATTATACTTCTGTATCTATATTGACTTTTTGAAAGATTTTCTTCCTCTTTGGTGAGTTGCAGCACCATTTGTTTGCTGAAGTGACCCTTCAATGAAAAAAGACAACAAGGAAAAACCAACACAAACACATTTTGAACAATTACCATGAAGGAATTATTGATCGTATGCTTTCAAGCATAGCTGTTCTTTTTTTCTTTCATTTTACTGTAACAACAGTTGTTAAAAGAGGGAGAAAAAAAAACTTATAAAGAGAATTATGACATATTTCTATGTAATTGTACAGATAACTAGCATTGCACACAATAGTATGCTTTTTTTGTTCCGAACAAACCCTTTGTCTCTGTAAAATGTAGTGGTTAGGAGCAATTTTGTTCAGTTGTGCTGGCCTTTCTCCGTTTCTGGTACCGGTCTGTTTTTTTTGTTTTCCTCTTTTATCACTTTCCAAGAAATGATCTAAATAGAAGCAAATAACACAAAAGATATCACAACAAAACACGCATTTTTGTGCTGCATATTCATCTTTGTTTTTAGGTCCATTTTCTGTTTCAGTTTGATTTCTTCCCCTTTTTTTTTTTTTTTACTGTGTAGATAGCAGAGCTGTGATTCACAGATCGTCAAGGAGACAGAATAAGTCCATGTTAATCATGAGGTGTCCTTAGAAAGGTGCATAGTCCATTCTGCGTCACGATTGGCTTTCGAAAGCGCTTTTGCTTCTCAGAAAGAACAAATTGAACATTGATGCCCACTAGGCACTTGTACAAACAGTAGAAAGATGGTTGTTTTACTAATTAAAGAAAGAGCTTTTGGAGTGAGAAAAAAACTGGAAGTGTTTTTGTTTTTTTTCTCGAGGAGAAAATATATTTATTTATTTGTTTCAATAAACAGTAATACAATGGAGAATGGAAGTACGATTAGTGGCACAGATCCGTTTTTATTATTGGCTATGATTATAGCTTCTTATTTATTCATTTTTGTAATGGTTTCCACGTTGAATGACCTCATAACTAATATTTGTTGTAACAGTGAAACTTGTTTGCCAACAAATAAATTACTGATTAAGATTTATCACTTAGCTATGACAAAAGTTCTGGTGTTTTCTCTGGGTCTTGGAACTCCTTGGAACTCTTTTTATATGGATAACAGCGAAGGACCTCCAAATGATGGAACGATCAAGCCTTTATTTTATTTTTATTTTTTTACACATCAGTTAATATCTCTCATTAGCCCTCTGTCCATTTTAGTGCCAAACACATTTTGGCCCAGCAACAGTGGATGTGCTGTGTATGCTCTGGTCTGCTTTACAATAGAAGCAGTGATTTCATAAGCTGTAATAAATATTTCAATATCATTGCTGGTGTAACCAATGATTTCTTTACATATACTGTATGTTTTACATGAGTTTGATAAGTTAAGCAGGAGGCATTAAAGTCACCCGGACCATTCATCCTGGCAGAGGATATGAAGAGAGGTAAGTATGTCCTGTCTTATATAAAGCAGTATTTTATTGTTTCATGCTGTTGTAACTGAAACACAAAGTGGCCATATTTTAAATATAATCTGTATATTCTTCAACAACAGAGAAATAACTACAACTGGGAATGTTGTATTAATTGTTTGAATTGAAAGCTGCAGTAATATGTGGATATTAATATTGCATCAAATGTCTATATATATAATGTAAAAAGTGGAGCTCTTATTGACGAAATCAAAGAAAATGTTACCATCAGCTTCACATAGTGTTTAATGTTTTGCTTGTTTTGGGTCAGTCCCACCTGTCCAGCACCAAACGACACACAGACAAAGTTAAAGTTTTAGTGCATATCTTTTTGATATTAATGAGCGTCCGTTATATTCAAGCGGTTGCCAAATGAGTGGCTACAAAGCTAATCAAGCCTAGCAGCACCACACAACTCTCTGTATTTCTCCGTATGTCTATGTTCAAAAGATTGTGGCGTCCGGTGACTTTCCTGCACAGAAACTCGAGTGAAGAGTCGGCCATGTTTTTTTAATCCTTCGTGTCCTCCTTGGCTACTAGCTACTGTGTGGAGGAGGGTTGGGGGTGCACGGACACGGAAGGCTTGTATCATGTCGACGTGCCTACGGTGTTGTCATTACTTAGAATTCCTCACGGGGGCGACAGAAACTATGCACTATAGCTTTAATGGCGAGCGATAGAACGTAATGGAGCATTCAGCAGCAAAAGAGCCAGATACAGTATTTCCCTCAGCAAGTGGTGGAGATCTAAACCAAACTAATGAGAATGTATATTGGATGTGCATAAACTGACCAAAAACATAACTCTAATTGACTCTCTCTGAATGCTAATGTTGCCTCCACAACCTTTTAAGGCGATGTTTTGTCAATGTGATGTTTACAGCTTGTTCTGTTGCCTCTAAGTGGTCAAAAAACACATTTGTATGAGAAAATGAAAGTGCTTATGCTTATATAGTCATCTTAATTGTCCTTTTTAGTTATCTTAGCAACATTCTGCACATTTATGAAGTTCACTTCTTTGATGTTCTTTGAGCAACTTTATTAATGGTTATTCAGTGTGACTATTATTTGTCAAACTTAATAATTCTTATTCGCCGTCTTCCGCCACATTTTTGTCCCGCTACTAGTCACCCTCATGCAGCCAACACATTCTATGACTTTACTAGCGGTTTTCATTAAAATGTGCAAAAAATTACAGAAAATTTCCCTGGGACTTCAATGGGAAATTGTCGGCAAATCGACTTAATCAAGCTCAAAATCACCCCTCTTTGGGGTCATACCGAGCCACTACAGTTTCATGTTGGAAAATGATTAACAGTTTGTTTTAGGTAGCCTAATTAACCTTCCTTTTGTCTTTGGGTCAAATTTGACCCCTTTTCAAAATGTTCCTATATCAGAAATTTGGGTTTCTTTCAAACAAATTGTCCAAAAAAGTAACTTGGATGATTCCCAACAACGCTGCTCACAAGTTAAATACATAATCAGTTGACTACTTTCATTAAATTTGGGTAAATTGGTGAAAAGAACTTGAAAAAAAGAGAGAAAAATGTCAATAGAAGTGACTAAAATGCGAACAAATGTCAAATAAAGTGACAAAAATGCTCAAAAAGTCGTTGAAAAAGTGACAAAATCTTCGGGGGAAAGACACAAAAGGGTCGAAACAAGACAACCATCACCTTGATAAAAGGTTTTTCATTTGAAATTTTGACTCAGAAAAACAAAAATGTCCAGGTTGGCAGGAAGACAACGCCAGGGTTAAGCAGGCATTACAATAACAGCGGCGTGTTATTGTGCAGCGCCGTCCCAACTCTCAACGTCCTTCTTCCTGAAGGTGTATGCTATTTAAACTCATGCTGGTTGTATTCTGCTTAGCTGATCCTTTAAGGTAAACAGTTAATTCAGGCGCCTAAACGCAACTTAACCCCAGTTCAGTCTCTCTCTCTCTCTCTCTCTCTCTCTCTTTCTCTCATGTCCTATGACAAAACGTTTCCTTATCATGCAGTTGCCTAGACCCCTTGAATCTGAAACCTATTTCTACATGAAGGTTGTTAGAGACTGGCCAAATATTCTCATCCCCTGACCTATGAACGACCTGATGTTGTGTAAGCTTTCCCTTTGTCTGCTATAACATATTGTATATATATATAATATATTGTGCTGGGACTCGCATTAGAAGGATGACTGTGACATGTCCAGAGGAGATATACATAAGTGGTTCTGAAAAATTGACAATGAGGAGTTTAATGTCATCTGTTGTAACCCTCTACTCAATGGTAGCAGGCCTTTAATTTATCTACGCACTTTGTTTGCAAGGGTGTGACATTGACACTTTGTCCTCTGGGTTTATTGAATGGCGTTCTGGGAAATGTAGGAATCACAACCCCTAAGGGGGAGAGATATGAAATTCAGTCAGCAGATTTAGATGAGGGAAGATTACTGAGAATGTGATCCTGTAACAGATTGGTCTGTCTCAGCTGAATGCTCACTATTTGGTATTTATTTGGTTATATTTTTCTTGAAGTGTGGATGTTTTATTCATCTTGTGTTGGAATAACTGTTGTGTATAGTCAACAATTCAGAAAAAGAAAATATTGGTTTAGTTTGCAAACAAAATGTACTGACATCCGGACATTTAAAAATGTGCATCATTCATGATAATTGTTGCATTTAATTAAAAAAAAAAATTGAACAATACTAGTTTTCCAATCCCAGAGTATATCATAAAGAAAGATTATAAAAATGTTAGAAGAGTTAAATAGGAAAAATATTCTAGCGTTATTCTTTTGTCTAGCTGTCTGTGAAAGATGTTTGTGCTAAACCATAATTAATGTGACATTTTTGCTTTGCGCTTCTAAAAAGAAAAAAAAAAAAACCTTTTTAAATCTGTCCTGCTATGATGGAACCACCCACTTGCTTTTCTGTTTACTGCAAACGTTGCTGTGGAAAGCAGAAACATGCTTCCTGTCATTTCTTTTCACAGAGAACAAACAAAGCAAACATAAGATATAAGTGGTTACCTTGGCATAGATTGGGAAAATAATATCGTCAATGGGCACTGGGTTAAAATGTTATGCATGTTTTACTCAAATATAATCTTTATTCTCCTATGTAAAAATAATAATGTAAAGATGAGTGTGTGAGCCAATTATTAAGATCAAAATAATCAATTTCTTCATCATCAGTTGAGCCATTAGCTTTATGGCAAATATCAGATTTTGGTTACAAAGCAAAATTTTCTTTTATAAAATTATCTTCCATGCCTTTCATTGCACAATACTAATGTGTGTGTCTGTGAAGGGGAGTAAGGACGCTGTGAAAGAAGGGCGTGTATGTCTGCTTCCTTGGTAAAGGTATAAATACAAAGGGACAGTGGTAAATAAAAGACGGAACATATATTACCCACTGACAAAAGCTTATTCATCTGGAATAAAAAATACAACCTGTGTGAGTATATTTTTTGAAATTCTTTACTAAAAAGTAAGTCAATTTATTTATTTATATTGCACATTTTTTTAACAATTTTTGTCATGTTTTATGATTAAATCTGTATTATAATTTCTTGCACATTTATTTAATTTACTGAAAAAGTATAAACTCATTAGTGAAATGTTTATCAAATCAGAGATTATCAGCAAGACGTAAGTAATAAAACACCTTTATTTCTGTACCTTGTGAGAAATAATTTCTTTTCATCTCTATTTAAACTGTTTCATGTTTGGACATAGATTGACGTTGATGAATATGACTTGGACATTCAGGCACATTGCCCTTACATTCAAGACTCATTTATTATTTATTTAGTTATTAAATCAGTAATTAGTTAACTGAGTTCCTTTTACCCATATGAATCAGTATCAGTGAAATTAAACATTTATCTGTAATGGACCCATGAACTAAATTTAATAAATTTTGACTAGCTTAATCATCCAACTCCATGTGTGGTTCCATGTGTTTTTTTTTTTTTTTTTTTAAACAAATAGGGTCTTGACATTACTTTGTGGAAATTAAATGAACAAATTTACTATTTTAACCGCACATATTGTTTAAACTTAATTTACTAAATTCTTCCTATACTAGTACTAGGTAGTAGACTTTCCCAGTTGACTAATACATTAATTGAGATACTGAGTAATGAGCAGTTGCAAGCTTGCTGTACTTTTCTTTCGCCTATTGTATTTGAATATATCTATATCTATATATAATATATCCTGCTGTAACGTACTGCAGGAAGAAAGGAAGACCTCAGTCCATTTTCACAGAGCTGCTACTGTGATTGACGGCTGAGTTGTTTTGAAAAATTGCCAGAGATGTCTCTTATTACAGTCTGGATCTTGCGGCAGCGGGTGGGAGTGGGGGTTGGGTTGGGGGGTTGGGGGGCGGCAGACTCTGGTGGACAGAAAGAGCTCTGGCCGGCACTGTTGCATCATTTTGAATGGCATTTGCAAACTGTGGCGAGTTCATGTAAATGTTCTGAGGGTGTGACTGGCCCTCATCCACTTCATTAATGAGTTGTTTCCCAAGCTCGTAAGCCACCCCGGCCCACGATGCTGCCCGGAAATATGCTTGCGTGGCACAAAATGCTACAGTGAATAGACGGTACTGCAGCTTACTTCCCATTGGCTTTGGAGACTCTATAAAGATGTTTACTGGCACATAAAAAGACACAGATTGCAGTCAGTGTATGATATTTTGAAGTGAAGCGGTATCCTGAAAACACGCTGTTTACTCATGTGAGAATATTTTCTGACTAGCAGAAGTGTTGATTGATTTTTACTGGCTAGGCCATCAGACTATTGAATGAATGCCTTAATTGCTAAAGGTTTTCTGCTTACCTCCAAAAGTAAGTGTTGACATGTGCTCAATGCTCTTAAAGTACAGCATTTTGGAGATCCCAAAGAAACAATCAATATATAGTATTTGTGCTATTTTTTGGAACCTGTCATACTGTGCCACAGATGTTCTGGTAGAGATTAGAGAACTGTGTATTTATTATAAAAGATTCCAAAAACATTTGACAAATAGGCTATACTTTATTTACACGTTTAAAACCTTACACTATATATACCATATGCTTATGATAGAAGGAGCTACATGTTTCAAGCCCCTGAGAAAGCTCTCTGATAAGCTGTTTTACTCCACAATCCATGTGACTGGAGATTATGACAGCGATTTCCATGCACCCCTCCCCCAGCCCCTAACCAATCTCCAATCCTACCATCTCCTAATCATGACTGATTTATTTGATTTTATGTTTAATGTAACTAAATAATAAAGTCATTCTATGTATTTTTCTTTGTAACGGCAATGTAATCTGATATGCTTACAATGGCATATAGCATTCAAAATCACACAATTCTGTTCACAAGTCTGTTTTCAGTTCTTGATTAAAATTTTTGGGTTTGTTTGCCAGACTGATGTGACTCCCTTAATCAAGAGTTTGTCTTTTGTAAGTTCAACACTAGTTTACACTACTTTCTTGCCTCGTATAATGACACATTGTAACCGTAATCCAGTTACACAGGAAAGATCTGTTGAACAGTTTGGAACAGGGGAAAAAAAAAAGAAAAAAGAGTAGAAACACTGGATGTGCTGACAAGGACGAGTGTCCATTTGTGAGCTGTCTGGTCGAGGAGATGGCGTTGGAGAACTGCAGTCTGCCAATTGTGTCTGTCCTACACACACGGTCGTGAGCAGCCGTGAATATGTGTGTTCACGTGTGGTGTGTGGGAGGACGTGAGTCTGCATGTAGCCTATGTATGTTTAAACGAGTCAGAGCAAGTGTTCAAAGAAACACCTGCGTGCCATGCGAACAACCGTGTATGAGTAGCTCAGATGTGATACAAAAAATTGCACATTTTTCATATCTCTCCCCATAGTGAAAAATCAATTGCTGAATGCCTGGCCGAATTTCAAATGAAAGGTGAATCAATGTCATCTCCAGGTTTGTGTATTGGGACAACTTGACAGCCTTAGGACATAAAAGAAAATACCTCTCTGGCTATTTTAGTCAAGATAACATTGATTTAGGATAGTGGGGGGGATTTGTCAATGTTTGCTACATTGGGGTCCAAAGACGTTGGGCTGTTGTACTTCAGACACAACAGCTTGGTCAGTAAGCTTCTGCAATGTACTGTTCCTGATAAAAAAGGAAGGTTGTAGAGCTTGGTGACATTTATATTCTCAAGTAAATCAATGAATGACAAGTTATCTTTATAAGACCTGCACACAAACTTATTTTTCTAATCAGCCTTCTACTATGAGCAATGATATCCTAAGAACACAACCTTTTACAAGTTTGAACAGTTATTTTATGTAAGAAATGTTAGTATTTGTTGTATTTTTAGGTGAGTTTTTAGCAATGGTTTGATGTGGACAGGCCTCAGCTGGGTAAAGGTGATGTCACCTATGTCTGTACGCCAAAAAAGATTTAGGCTAGATTTTTCTCCGAACTTTTATAATGTTAATGTTACAGTACAGATAGATAGCAACATTAGAAAACAACACATTTTCAGGGGCTTTAATTGTGTTTGGCTGATCAGATATCCTCTCAGTACTGTGTTGGCTTGGGTTGCTATCTCCAAATTGCACTTTTAGGCTGTCATATTTGAACTTTGCCCTCCTTACATAATTCCCAGCATAGCTCCACCCAGTTCAACCTGAGCAAAAGCCCAACCTGTGTGGGTTCCTGGGTCTGTGTGTCTTTATACAAACAGAAATATTCACTCCTCACTTTTTCTTAAAAACTAAGCATCAGTTACTTGTATAATAATGCTGGGAACATTTTGTGTGTGTGTGTGTGTGGTGGGGGCAAGGGAGATATAGTAGTATGTAGTATCTGACGACTTATAAATTTGAATGAGGAATTCAAATGAAGCACTGTCATGTGCCAGTGTAGGGTGTCAATGATTTGCATCGTAGTGGAGTGGTCTTTGAAGAGGTATTCTATGTGGAGTGCAGCGATTTGTGGCTGTATAGGTTCAAGGGACTTAATGTCAGTTTTTTTAGACTTTAATCTTTACCGCCAACTCTTAACTTTCTATGTTATCTAACATGTTACATATACATATCCTATATAAACTATGTTGAATGAAATGAAAGATTGAGTGTTCATCGGGTCGGGTCACTCTCCGAGCTTCTGCAGAGCTTGTAAATTGATGCTGAAAATTCTTTGATATAATAAACCCTCATAATAAAGAAAGTGGCAAGCGGATTCCTTTTCAACACATCATCCAGCATTGCCGTTCAGACACCACAGCAATTAAGCTACATTTAAAGCTGAATATTTAGAGAAAAAATTAACTAAGGTAGGATTTTTTTTACCCTGTACGACAAATTACATTTTGTGAATACAAATTTAGGCCCCTTTTACCCCTTTACCCCAGATTTGCCCTTGTGTATAAGAAAGCGTTGCATTATGGGTTGTTTGTAGCTTAAATGTTGCACGCCAGTTTTGACATTTTTAACCTGTCAAACTTTTTCTGCTGCTGTTAGTCAGCTCCTAGCGCTGTGGAGGAAGATATGGCAATGTAGCTCCAAAAGTGGAAATTAGATAGTTTAACCATCAGAAGTTATGTTAGTTAAGCTGTGTTGCTGCGGTAAAATAACTTCAAGTAGAAAACGACACAACTTCGACTAACGTTATTTGATGGAAGGACAGCATTGTCTGTCCAGCGACAAAAAATATGTATACGCTAGCCTGATAGCTAGCGTTAGCTGAAAAAGTTAGCTAGCTAACAGTTATAGAGAACATGTTTCACTGTTCCCCAAAGTGGAAATGTTCAGTATCTGTTTACATGGCTGTGACTTAAAAAACACAATGAAGAACTACAAGCCGCTCTCGGAGAACATAAATTACCTGCACAAGAAACACAAAGGTGAGCTCTATGCTACATGTATAAGAAGCAACTTTAACGGTGACATTAGCCATATACAGTATATGCATTTTTTTAAACTTTTATCAGAGGCTTAAAGGTTGAAAACAACTGCTGAGTTTGGTAAATTGTGAATTGAGTAAAAATTCCCCAACTGCAATGAAGAGCAGGATAAAATAACTGATATCTCTGCCGTTATCCAAGTCAGCACGTTAGCTAATATCGGCTAATATCATAGACGGTTCCAGAAAAGCTAATGTTGGCTTGTTAGGCTAGCAGAAGGGACGAGCCTATCGTGACTGAGGTTTACAGTGTTTTTATTTGCTTGTAACTGACTACGTACATTTATAATTAAGGTATTTTTATTTGTGTTGGTTATTTTGTTTTATTAAATGTTAGTTTTGTTTTTTACAACAAATTCAAAATATGTGCTAAATATGATTTTATTCAACATATTACTTAGGCAATGTGGTGGGTCAATTTGCAGGTTCAGCATAGTATCTGAAGTTACCTCATTTCAATTATAATATTGCTGGGTTAGGTTGAAAAAGATTGTAGCAGCTGGTTATCAGTACTTTTACATGCGGGTTTTAAAAACAACATGAGACAGCTAACAGACATCTAAAAAGGGGCATAAACACGTGTAGCCAAATTGCAGGTGCAGCTATCAAAACTGTAAAAAGATGAATAAATTTGCCACTGCAGGAAACACTCTAAAATGTAAGGGAGGAAAAAGAAAGAAACTGCTGTGAAACAAACATGCACAGTAATTGCAAGTTGAATCTTACCATCACTTGAAATGATTGGGGCATTATTATTATTATTATTATTTTTAATAATTATTGTCTGCAATATGTCAATTATTGGTCTGCAATATGTCAAAAAATAGTGACTATTTTCCATCACAATTTCCCAAATATCCAAGCTGACTTTACCTTGATCTCTAAATATATATTTTTTGTCTGTCCAGCAGACCATATCCACATTTAAGAAGCTGATATGAATTGATTTTTGTAGCATTTTTGCTTTAAACGATTACTTAAATGATATTAAATGTTTTTGCTGCATAGCTTTCTGAAGGTCAACTAATCACTCTCAAAATATGAACAGGGCTTGGCAAATACTGTTGGTATTGTCAACATCTGTTGTTTGTTTCATGAAGTGGTTATTTGTGTCTGTCTCGTGTAGTTTTGTGTTTACATAAATCCCATATATGTAGTCCTTCTAAATTTCTTGCGTGCCCCTCGTGCTTTGCTTTGTATCTTCAACTTCCTCTGTTTCCCTTGTCACGTTTGCTCCCCGATAAACACCCTTCGCCGTGTCCATCATAGCCTTATTTTATGACAAAAGGGATAAGCGGCAAAAGCCCTCGTACCCTTTTTAATGCTTGACAGTATCACAACACCTACTCATGTGGGATAAGCAAACGGGTCCCTAATGCTACAGGCAAACAGGTAACGTGAGATTCAGAATGATCCTTGGTGAGTTAATTTGGAGGATAATTTTCAGGGCATAGGCCACAGGAGAAGGAGCAATACTACATAGGGAAGCAGTGTAATGGCTGTCCAGGGAATTGTTGTCTGTTACTGCAGGTCACAGGATGAAGTGTGCAACTGTATACATAACCAAAAAGGCTGCTGCAGCATGATGTTGCAGAACCTGTTGTCTAATTCTTGGTATGGTCTCAGCGGTCTGAAAGCTCTTATGTCAATTCAGCTCTACTGTTGTTCACAGCAGTGTTGGGCTAGTTACTTTTAAACAGTAATTAGTTAGTTACTTTTTCCAAAAAGTTACTAAATTAGATAATCAGTTACAAATTATGAAAGTAACTAGTTACTTCAGAATGTAACTAATGCCTTACTTCCAAGTACATTTTTAAATGCTCAAATGTGACCCCACCTCTACCCCTCTTTAACGGAACATAAAATACATGTGCATGCTCAATTATTCATGATAAATCAGAATATTATAATGAAATGGACACATAATACAATACATTAACAGAAACTGTACACAAATCTAAACTATTTTAATGTTTTAATTTTCCATAATATATTGTATAAAAAAAAAAACGTTACTGTATATTCTACTACCCAGACCGTATATAATATTGTACAACAGCAAAAATATGGTCAATTTACTACATTTATATAGCGCCTTTCTACCTCATGGGAGAAAGCGCTAACAATTTGCTGCCATGCAGGAGCTGGCCTGGGAGCAACTTGGCATTCAGTGTTTGTATTAAAATAATTAATCCTTTACTTACATTTTATTTAAATATTGCTTAAGTTGGAATAATGAATATTGAATGAATTGTATTACATCCATCCATCTTCATCCGCTTATCCGGTATCGGGTCGCGGGGAGTAGCTCCAGTAGGGGACCCCAAACTTCCCTTTCCCGAGCCACATCAACCAGCTCCGACTGGGGGATCCCGAGGCGTGCTCATTGTATTACATGGACATGTAAATACCTCTGAGTAGTTTAAAGTCTGTCTTTGTTTAATTCAAACTCGGGCCCGCTGTGTTGAGGAGTCAACCTCTACGTATATGGGCGCCCGCTCTACCAACTGAGCTATCCCGGCGCCCAAGTGCAACTATTTTAATAATCCGATACTCTTTATAGTAATTTTTAAAATTTAGTTTCTTAAATGTGATGTGTGTTTTTCTTTGAGTTTGGACTGGTATATAGATCAGTTGATCAATCAATTAATAAGAAAATAATAGAGAGAAAAAAAACAAGAAATTAGAAATGCATATGACAGTACGTTTTTGTCCTTTGTGTCCTACAGTTTGTATTGTACTCTAAAAGCGTACAGTCATATGAATGCTAAAAATGCGGTGATAAAGGTAAAATACTTGTCTCTGAGCCAGATGGCATGCAGTGACGATGTCTGGCTTGCAGTCAAGGTGGACAGCAGACGAGCCAGTATTCTGACAAGCAAATAGATTCCGTATCATTGCCCCCATCCATCCCATCTCACTTGCCAATCAACAAAGATAATCTTTTGAATTAAGAGAAAAAAATCCAGGGTGAACACTTTGATGAGATAAGTACCCTTTGTCAGTGCAGGCAGTGGTATTTTAATTAAATATATGAACACATGGTCCTGCCCCAGATGCTCAAGTCTACAAACAAAGATAGCATCATCTAATCAAAGCCAGGCCCAGAGTGTTTCAAGGGCAGAATTATTTTCTATTAGGGCCCCTCTCTCTGGGGATTGAGCCAATTTTCTTTATTATGATAGAATCAGCATATTGTAGATTGACTCTAGCGATAGTGTCACGGCAGGGTAGGTGCGCTGGTCCCAGATACACCACCAGCATCTTTAAAACCAATCTCTTTTTTCCTTACATGTCCAAACTGCAGATAGTTTCCTTTTTGATTACTATTTGGGATAAGTAGAAGAAGGAAGTGTACAGTTTGACAAGGTCCCTGTGTGTGGTTCTAATGAGCTCACTGATCCATTAATCTCTTGACCTTGCTTGATTGTAATCAGTGTTCCTTCGAAATATGCTATTGAGACCCACGATAAGGCTTTCTATTGTGATAGGCATGCGTTTCAACATTTTAGAGTGAAAAACACAACAAAAATATACATGCAAACAAACATGTGCACTAGATGCAGCCCCCGATGAGATAATAAAACCACATTCCTCTGGATTCTCTGTGGATACTGTTGATTGGACACTGCTGTGATCCAGCAATTTAATGAGATCTCCTAAAGGGATGCGCTCACTAATGTGTACACATCTGCTTTCATCACAGGGGCCGGATATGGCTGGATGCTAATACCAACACCGGGTTATATCATGGTTGCTAGCAAGTAGCAGAACACAGTTGGATTTAAGTGATGAAGTTGTAAAGTGCCATGTTTTCTAATGGGGTCGCTGAGCAGCTGGGTTGAGTCTGGATTTGTTTGAGAAGCAGATATGCTCTCTGGAAACTAGATGCTCAAGTTAAATTCAATCTCCTAAAACAGAAACCTTGAATAACCTGCTGTCAAACCAGTTGACATTTGAATCCATGTGAGAATGTTATTTTTAATATGACCATTCTCAATAACATTTTATTACACAAGTCAAACAGGCTTGGTTTTCACTGCTAGCACAGGAGTAGACATTTTGGTTTTAATCTGCTATTGCAAGCTACACATTTGAGGACTTGGCTTAATTTCAGTCAATGGCCTTTTGAAACATTGTAAGACAAATGTAAATTCCAGACAAAACAACACATGCTGGAACAGACATACACAAACACATACATAAACAGACACACACCGACAGACACAAGACAAGGGACCAATCACATGCACAGTTTGAGGTCTTGGCTGTAGTACAAGGCTGTAGACCTCAAAGAGCCAGCGACGCTGTGCCAAATGTCCAGGGCCCTTTCCGGCCCTCCATGGAGCCCGCTGTCGACAGTTCCATGTACACAACATCCGGGTCCATGCATGTATAGACATATGAGGTGGCTTCCAACGGGTTGCAGTCATCCACTTTGCAGTTGTAAGTCCAGCAAACACAGCACATTTTGAGCTCTAGAGAGCTGGAAGGTTGACAGGTCATTCAGAATCAAAACATTTACCTTAACGGTACAGTAACATTAATTAAGGTGAAATTTTGGATGCAATATTATTATTGAAGATATATCACATATTGAAGATATGTACCACATATTGAAGACATGTATATTGAAGATATGTACTGTACCTTGAGCTTTAATTGGGCTGAAAGTGTATAAAGGGCTGTTTAATTATTTTCATGTGGTGCGTTTTCACGGGGGTGAGATATGTCGAATGAAATTGTAGTGAATCTACTAATGGTCTGGATTGCGTGATACTTCTGGAATATTAGACCATACATCATGCCGGTCAAGATCAACACTCAGGCCTGGGCAATCACGTCCTCTCAATAGGAAGGGCAGTGTGAACAGAGATCACCAAGAGCTGATAAAGTCTGCATACCATACCACAGTTTTTAGGCTGCACAGTAAATAACTTCCGTTTAGGATGGATGGGCAGAGTCCTCTGCCAGGGGACACCATACGCCTTGAGTGCCAACCTCAACTGAAGGTAAAAGAAGAAAGAGGAACGTGGCAGACTGAATGCATTTTGTAAGTCAGAGTAGGGTAAAAAGCTAACCTCACCAAAAATGTCTTTTAGACGATGAACTCCCCTTTTTCCCCCACTGTGGAGCTGTTATCGGCCTCCCACCAATCATGAGTGCTGTATTATTGAATAATGGGGAACAGTAAAATGTCTGGGTCAGTAATACATATTCATATCAGTATTTGATTGAGATACTGACAAATCATGCGGCTTTTTGATGTACGCCAACAAAGAGACGACAGATGTAGGTACAAATATTTTAGTGCGGAGAGAAGTTCTTTAGTAAACACATCTTAACATTCTAACCTGCTTTCTGTGTATTTTCTGTTGTATGCTTTTAGCCTTGACACTCATGCAATACTTTTTAGCCTGAAAGATTCAGAACTACTTTGCCACTGTAGCAGCTGAATCTGATAGATAGAGATAGATAGATAGATACTTTATTTATCCTGAAGGTAATTAGGTAAAGTATCTCTATTTATTTATCAATGTTAGTTACAGAGAAACTAGCATTAGTTAAGCTGTGAGTTTCCTGAGAGTGATAACAGATCTGTGTGCATACTGTAGGTTCTATTTATGTTCACCATTGCCAGTGTGCCCAATAAATTGTATGTTGGCTAACTAACATTGGTTTGCATGTTGAATCAGCAGTTGCTGACTGCCAAAAACTATAAAGTTCCACAGAACATAAGCGACGCAAAGGGGAATCTCATGAGAATGAATTATACTGTGCACTGTTAGCCTAGTAACATATTATATTCTTTCAGTGAAGTATAATTACATGCCTAATCATAATTACATACCTAATTATTATGAATGATAAGGCTATATTTACACTTGGCATCTTTTTCAGAAAAGTTGAACTTTTTCAACTTCAAAAAGACGCTTCAAGCTGCAAAAAAGAAGTCGGCGGTGGTGTTTAAAAAAACCGCTTGGGACTTGAAAATATTGTTTACTCCATTGGATTATAATGTGAAACAGACGCTGGCAGCTTAACAAAAAGACGCCAAGTGGGAACATAGTCTAAAATACTTGAAAGATTTTGGTGGCTGTAACTTTTGGTGGCTCTGTGACAAAACAACTTAACTGAATTAGGACTAATGTACAATAATTTAATGGCTTTACTAAGTTATTTGACAGAAATAAAATGCGTGCTTCCTATTTCAGCCAACATTTTATGTCTGGCTTGTGATTTTTTTTTTTATTTTATTTTTATTTTTTTCTCTCCAAACCAATTAATGGTTTAAAGTTTAACCATAAATGAGTATCACTTTGTGGTCACATAAACTTTCTACATATCACTACAGAACATAAAAGTTTCAACGGTGTATATACAGGTAAAAGCCAGTAAATTAGAATATTTTGAAAAACTTGATTTATTTCAGTAATTGCATTCAAAAGGTGTAACTTGTACATTATATTTATTCATTGCACACAGACTGATGCATTCAAATGTTTATTTCATTTAATTTTGATGATTTGAAGTGGCAACAAATGAAAATCCAAAATTTGTGTCACAAAATTAGAATATTGTGTAAGGGTTAAATTTTGAAGACACCTGGTGCCACAAAGTAATCAGCTGATTAACTCAAAACACCTGCAAAGGGCTTTAAATGGTCTCTCAGTCCAGTTCTGAAGCCTACACAAACATGGGGAAGACTTCAGATTTGACAGCTGTCCAAAAGGCGACCATCGACACATTGCACAAGGAGGGAAAGACAAAAGGTTATTGCTGAAGAGGCTGGCTGTTCTCAGAGCTCTGTGTCCAAACACATTAATAGAGAGGCAAAGGGAAGGAAAACTGTGGTGTGTACAAGCGGATCACCGCGCCTAGTCAAGATTGTGAAAAAGGGTGTGGACAGCTGCTGGAGTCAGTGCTTCAAGATCCACCACCAAGAGACGCTTGAAAGACATGGGTTTCAACTGCCGCATACCTCGTGTCAAGCCACTGTTGTCTCACCTGGGCTAAGGAAAAAGAGCTGGACTGCTGCTGAGTGGTCCAAAGTCATGTTTTCTGACGAAAGCAAATTTTGCATTTCCTTTGGAAATCGAGGTCCCAGAGTCTGGAGGAAGACAGGAGAGGCACAGGATCCACGTTGCCTGAAGTCTAGTGTAAAGTTTCCACCATCAGTGATGGTTTGGGGTGCCATGTCATCTGCTGGTGTCGGTCCACTCTGTTTCCTGAGATCCAGGGTCAACGCAGCCGTCTACCAGCAAGTTTTAGAGCACTTCATGCTTCCTGCTGCTGACCTGCTCTATGGAGATGGAGATTTCAGGTTCCAACAGGACTTGGCGCCTGCACACAGCGCAAAATCTACCCGTGCCTGGTTTACGGACCATGGTATTTCTGTTCTAAATTGGCCAGCCAATGACCTTAGCCCCATAGAAAATCTGTGGGGTATTGTGAAAAGGAAGATGCAGAATGCCAGACCCAAAACGCAGAAGAGTTGAAGGCCACTATCAGAGCAACCTGCTCTCATAACACCTGAGCAGTGCCAGAAACTCATCGACTCCATGCCACGCCGCATTAATGCTGAGGCAAAGGAGCTCCAACCAAGTATTGAGTATTGTACATGCTCATATTTTTCATTTTCTTACTTTTCAGTTGGCCAACATTTCTAAAAACTCCTTTTTGTATTAGCCTTAAGTAATATTCTAATTTTGTGACACACGGAATTTTGGATTTTCATTTGTTGCCACTTCAAATCATCAAAATTAAATGAAATAAACATTTGAATGCATCAGTCTGTGTGCAATGAATAAATATAATGTACAAGTTACACCTTTTGAATGCAATTACTGAAATAAATCAAGTTTTTCAAAATATTCTAATTTACTGGCTTTTACCTGTAATTGCTTCCTTGGCCTGTGACTTTCCATATTTGAGAATTATTAGAATTATGTTTAAAAAAACAAACAAAAAAAAACGTTTTGCAACACATGATGCCAATATTTTGTTTTTATTTTTTTTAATTCTCTTTTTATTGAGTCAAAGCAAGGTCGGAACAAACAATGTAATCCTCCCACTGGGGCTTACAACCCTCATCTATCAAACATTCTGTAAAATACAGTTGTAGCAAAGCTGTAAAACTGAAATAAAACAAATATTACGGAAACATATAATGACCATTGCAAAAAGTTTAAATATAGAAAAATAACTACAAAAAAAAAAATTGCAGGAACCAGTATATTGGGTTGTGCCTTCATGATACTCAATATACTTACACAACAGGATAAAATAAAGACCACAACTTATTTCAAACAAATGATTGATCTAATATTTAATGTGTAATAGGACAGTCAACAACGGAAGATATCCTCTTCTTGTGTTCTCTTTAATTAAACAGTCTCTCAGGAAGTAGTTGAGACAAGGCCCCATATTCTGATACTAAGGGACACTCTTCTTCAGCCTTGTTTGTGTTCATGTCACAGTGTCCTGAGCTGATGCAGAGAGGATAGGGAGGCCAAAAATGAGGAAATGTTCCCACTGTAATAAACTTGTAACAACATTGGTATTACCACTTACACCCTAAATGCGCCCTGGCTGTAAAAAGTCTTGCAGTGGTTATATGATGGGAGAGTACTGTGGTTTATATATGGCACAATTGAATAATTTATTCAGCTATTGGATAAATAGGAACACAACTTTGAGATATGTGGCCTATATGCTGAATGTTTAATTTATGTAGACAATGTGCAAATATATTATTATTATTATTATTATTATTATTATTATTTTATAACAATGTATTATTTCATCCTTAACCTTGCCTTTGTTATCATTTTAACAGACCTGCACCTCCCAGTCCCCATTATTGTCATGTCCTGGTATGTATAAACCAATTTAACTACAAATAACATATCCTTTTTATATTATTGCTGAGCATTTCTCTTGGCATGTCATAGTGGTTTAAATTATGTGTTTAAATTTATGTGTCTTACCTTTAGGGCAACCATTGATTTCCTTTAATTTTGTAACCCATGAAAATCAACTTGCTTGAGTTTGGTAATCCATCACACTGGTGAAAACCATGCCTGTTTTTATTCTTAAACTTGTGTTATGGTTTGTCAGTAATGCAATTTTTTTTTCTTTTCAAATGAATCTGCACTGAACTGCAATACTCTGTGACCGTTTATGTAACTTTGAAGAAAACAAGAGCGGGGGATGTTCACTGTGATCGAACAAACTCAAGCATGTGTACGGTTTCCAAATTGATTTTCATTTAATGAATGGAAACGCTTGTTTCCAGTAAAGCAGTTGATACTCAGTCAATCTGAATTAAATGGTAGTTTAGTTTGAAGTAATCAAAGACAAATTATTTTATACACAAATAAGCTATTACTTATACAACACAAAACATAAATACCTGTGTACTGCTATTCATCAACAGTTCTAAAGGATATATATCAAGCTGTAAGTCATATCCATCCATCCTCTTTGAAAATAAATGCATTTATAGACGCTCAGTGGCAAAACCAAATGTGTGTAAGTCCGATAAGGGCATTTTTTACAAGACAAAGGGCAGCAAACACAATCAGTTTATCTAAAATCTGTGGAACCTTTCTTTTGTATCAAAATGTCATGAGACTGGGAGTCAATAACTCACATTTAATGACTGAGTGAAAAGTTGTGGTTTCCTTTAATGAAGCAAGAAAACAGTTTATCTGGCTAGATTGACCTTAGGCAATTACTTTAAGCGCATTCCTTAATCAATAAAACACTAGTTGTGTGTGTGTGTGTGTGATGCACAGCAATGTGTTTTCAAGCTTCTTTGGTTGATGTAACTCTACAGACTTTGTGTTTGATGTGTTGCTTTAGTGCAATATTTGACCTATATGTTTTTACATCTCAATACTGGTAGGCTTGGGTGGTTTTTTTAATCCCTTCCTGACATTTCACTGGGGTATACGGTGTATGGCGGTATTGTGTGTAAATAAAAAAAAAGTAAAAGCTGAGCTGCTGGTGATAGAAGTCATTGTAGGATGTATGAATTTATCTAGTCTACAATGCTGTGGGTTTAGATGTGTGGGTTAAAAGAGACACTTGAGTGAATAAGGATGTCGCATTCCCAACTGAGGTTTCCTCTGTTCTCGCATCTCTCCCTCGCATTTTACAAGGGCAGAGCTAAAGGACCTGACCCTCTGACTGCCAGGAACCAGTGGCGACAAAGGCAGACTGTTGCCTTGCCTCACATTGGCCCTCGTCGCCTTTTGTTGTGGGAAAAAATTAGCACTTGGACACACCGCGGAGACAACAGCTGAGGGCCAAGTGCCACATACGTTCTGCTCCTGCACAAGAGAAAATAACTCTTCATACCAGCAGGCGGCGGTAATCTATCCTTCATTCAACAAGCATAACGTTGCTATGATACCAACAACCAAGGGGTAAGCCTCTCCTCTCTAAGCAAAGCTCCCTATGGTGCCATTTTGATGCTACCAAGCCATCACCTGCTGTTAGCATTCCATTGGCTGCCATTTATTTTGGTGTAAAATTAGGCTAACAATTGTGTCATAACCACGCGACTTGCTGTCGCACAGTAGAGGAATACCCGTATAGTACAAGGTAAGCTCGCAGACAGTTTGGAATTACATTAGCTGTTTAGATTTAATTACTTATGTTAACTAGCATTTTAG
This sequence comes from Percina caprodes, assembly GCA_013375575.1. NCBI lineage: Eukaryota > Metazoa > Chordata > Actinopteri > Perciformes > Percidae > Percina > Percina caprodes. Next base: position 488,403 of record JABXJD010000214.1, on the reverse strand, counting down.
TTAGTAATAATTAACCTGTGCCTATCTTGTAACATACCTACTCTCTGCAAGATTGGGAATGATTGAGATTTCTTTTGGCACAGCTACCAGAAGACTTACAACTTTCAGACAGGTTGCTCACGTCACAACTACGTCTTCAAGCTCAGTTGGAGGCTGCGCAGTAACGCTCAGCCATCACTGGAAAAGTGGTTCTAATAGCCTTCACTTGTCTCCGTCCTCAACAACCGGATTTTTATTTAATTTCTTTAACTGTCTATGCCAACAACAAACGGCATTTATTTCAAATCAGTAGCGGAAAACAGCGGACACTGGGTGTGGGAGACGGGACTTGTCTAGGCTGTCTCCCTACAGTGGGAGACAGCGGCCGGCTGCTAGCTCGTAAGCTTACGTTAGCTTGCTAATAAGTATGCCCTTCATCATATGCCTACACAAGTATTTATGTAAATATTGCTGTACGTTTGCCAATCATTCAAACCTGTGTGATTTTTATTTCATTTTTTTAGAAAGAACATTCCATAGTCATTTTTGACCAGTTTTGACAGCTCTGTTTTCCTCACTCTCATTTTCAAGCTGAACAGCCAATCAGATGAATTGGGTGTTCGGCCAACGCGTGGTGACGGTGCGAGACGCACCACACAAACTAGGGCAATTGTCGCTCATCGTCGGCCAAACTAGAACCAAGGGCAGACGGTCGCCTTGTTTTTCAGGGCCTTAAGGCGCAAGAAAAACACATAAGTGAAGGAAAACAAGATGCAAAACAAGTTCTTGGCTTGAACCTTGTGTGTCTAATATGCATTTAGCCGACTAAGACGAGTCTTGCCGAGTATAGAATCCATGAATAGATTGGAAATATCTTTCAGAGATTCTTGCTGGAGGAACCAATGAGAATTGTTGTTTTGGCGGAAACCAATACATCAATGGGCTGAACGGAGATGATGTGCACAGCTTCACCCATTTTGGCTGGTTCACCTTCAGTGTCAGGACTGAACCGCAAATACTGCGCAAACGGTTAGAGGCGAGTCCTGTAAACCTACTACTACTCGCAGTCGCCATATTTTTCAGCTTAGCAGCTCTCAAAATTAAATGCCCATTGGCTGTTTTAAGAGAATACAGATGTAATACACAGCATCACCTCTCACTATTTGCGGACAATGTTTTTTCATTTATTTTTATTTATTTAAGAGAACCCCTCTCAGGCCAAATGGCTAAATGGTCCAAGTCTGCACTGCTTCATTTAAAGGTCCCATGACATTTGGATGCTTTTGTATAGACCTTAGTGGTCCCTTAATACCATATAAGTCTATTTCCCAAAATTCAGCCTTGGTGCAGAATTACAGCCACCAGAGCCAGTCCCACAATGCGCTTTCCTTAGTATGTGCCATTTTTGTGTCTGTAGCTTTTGAGGAGGAGAGAGGAGGGGACAAGGTGGAGGCTGGGGGTGTGGCCTTGACCAACTGCCACTTTGCTCGTTTGAAAGCCATGATGTCTCTCTCGTGGGTGGGCCAAATTCTCTGGGTGGGCAAAGCAGAGAAAGGAGAGGTAGCTTGCCCCTTATGACCTCATAAGGGGCAAGATTCCAGATGGCCCCATCTTAGTTTTCATTTTCTTGAAGGCAGAGCAGGATACCCAGGGCGCCAGTTATAGCCACCAGGGGACCATAGGCAGGCTGGGGGAGCGCATATTAATGTTAAAAACCTCATAAAGTGAAATATTTATGCCATTGCACCTTTTAAATGATCCTGCGTGCTACTCAACCATCTCTGTTAACATCCCCATTGTTAAGCAATATTTAGGCATGGAGGTTTTTCCTTGCTTAAATCAGATTGTTAAACATAACTATTCTGGTGCTCTGAACAGCGTTTTGAAAGATATGGAAAAGTGGATGGGTCTCCCAATGTTGATTGAAGCCTGTATCTCTGTGGTTAAAATTAATGTTTTACCCAGGATTAATTTTGTGAGCTCTATGCTACCTCTCCCCTCCTGCTGGTTGGCTTGTTTCCCTTCTCTGACTTACAAAACGCATTTAATGTACCAAGTTCCTCTTTTTCTTTTACCTTCAATTAAGATCAGCACTCAAGGCATACAATGTCCCCTGGCAGAGGGCTCTGCCCATCCATACTATACGGAAGTTATTTACTATGCAGCCAAAAAACTGTGGAATGGTATTGAGATTTTATCAGTTCTTAATCATATCTGGCCGCTCTGGCTTCCTATTGAGAAAATCTGGGTAAGCGATTGCCCAGGACTGAGTATTGATCTCAACTGGCATGATGTATGGCTTAACATTCCAGAATTATCACGCAATCCAGACCATAAGTAGATTTACTACAATTCATAAGAAATATCTCACACGTGTGAAAATGCATCACATGAAGGTAATTAACAGCCCTTTATGCATGTTTGGACCAATTGAAGCTCAATGTACATATCTTCTCATAATCTGGGACTGCTCTCCTGTTGGTCAGTTCTGGAACAATATTGCATCCAAAATATCTGCCCTGATTGATACTGTACCGGTTACTGTCAATGTTTTGATTCTGAATGACCTGTCAGTCCTTCAGCTCTCTAAAACTCAAACGTGCTGTTTTTGCCAGACTTAGAGCGGCCAAGAGAATGATTGCAACACATTGGAAACCACCTCATGACTTGTCTATTCGTACTTGGACCCTTTCTGAATGTTGTGTATATGGAGCTCTTCACGACTCGCATAAATGGAGGGCCAGGAAATACTTTGGACACTTGGCTCAGCATTACTGAATCCTTGAAGTCCAAGCTGTAGATTTGTGCCTGTCTTTGTCTGTTTCTCTGTTTCTTTGTGAGCTGCAGACATCGTTGTTGCTGTTGTGTTTTTATTGTGTCTCCCTCCTTTCCGTATTTCCTCTTTCTTTTGGAGTGAAAAATTTGATCGTCAGGAAGGATTGTGGAAAAGATGCACTGGCCGCCTTTGTGTGTGTAGTTTACATTTTTGTAGGTTGTCATCTGGACCAATGTTTTACACTTTTTACAAAAAAAAATTCAGAGAATACAGATAAAAGTGACCCCCTACAAATAAGCTTTGTTCTGCTTTGGGCTTGCCCTGGCACATGGGTAAAATAAGAAATCACATTGCAGATGAATATCTGCACAATGGCCCTTTCTTCTGTATGCCTGGATGACCTTGTAAGATCTAAATTCCAGATACAGTATAGAGAGGATGCTCCAAATTAAAGCTTTGCACAGGAAATTGAACTGTCACACAGATGGAGAGAATCACACAGAGGGAGAAAAAGCCAGTTTGTAATATAGTTGATTTTTATGCTGAGGGTATGCCTATGTGGAAATGTCAGACTTAATGGCTGTTATTAATGAAATACTGTATTCGAAAAGGAGGCTATACATTTTTGTTAATAGCAAGCCGTTTGCAAGGTGATTCATTGTTGGGAGCTGCAGTTGTATACTGTTTATAGATAAACCAAATAAATAATATATAAATAAATATACATGACAAATAAAAGTCAATAATACTTAGACTTGAATGCTAATTTAAAGAAAACATGATTCAAAATATGTGGCACTGCAGAGACCATGGAAATGCATTTTCTGTTCATTAAGAAGAGATGTCCGCCTGATTGATTTGCAGCTATGGTTGATTGTTTATATAACACACAGACTACTGAAATGCACAGTGGTATTCCAATCCTTTAATTTTCTGTGTTCTACAAATTTAGAAAAAGGTTTAAAAGATATTTGTCTTCTGAGTAGTGATTTGGTTGTTTCAGTTTGCTTAACAATATTCTTTTACAGTTGGTATATTATTCATCCTAAGCTGCCAACTTGTAAATCAAGCCTTCACTTAGTCGGGTATCAGTCCATTATGCAGAGGCGGACTTACCATTAGGCAAAGGTAGACAATTGCCTCAGGCCCCAAGCTACCAAGGGCCCCGTAAAACGCCTCATAAAGTTATGGTTACGATTTGTTGTCTTACTTTTCACCAATTAATTATATCTCTAAACATTGATACGCTAAAGTGCTATCCGATTGTTTAATTCATGATGAGAAACTCCCCCCAGTCCCCACTACATTGGACTATTCCATTATCCTACCGCGCTTGTGTGTTTGTAAACAAAAGGCTCAGCATGCTGGAAGCTGGAGGCTACAGACGGTTGAAAAATGAAGCGAAGCTACCGAAGTGGTTCTGAAAAAAGGAAGAAGCGGGAAGAAAGCAGAACGTTTGTAGCAAAGGTAACAACCTTTTTCACGACGGCTACTGACGACACTAACATTAATGTTACTAAAGAGCAGCAAGAAGCCGGTGCTTGCGCTAGCAATGCCAACACTGAGGAGCTACCCACTGACAGCGTCAGCCCAGGTTGCGCTAGCAATAGGCTCGTTTGAGATGAATTGCGCCTCCTCGCCTGTAAAGTGGACGAGAGCAGACGGCAGCAGCAGGGGGACAAAAGTGCTGTGGTAAAAATCAGATCAGCTTGTACACACTCTACAGATTTCATCCATGCCTTCAGGCTCTGACTTCTAAACGTCACTATCAGCCACACAACGCGTGTTCTGTACAGAATAAGTCTTTAAATCAGACAAATAGCAATTAAAATCCCTTTGATTCAAAATCAATAAAAAGTTTATACAAGACGTCATCATGTTGAGTCGATTGTGAACCAATCAGCTGTTAAATCAGCTGAGAGGCCGGTGTTTCCCAGCATGCTCTGGGTCCGCCTGGCTCTTGCAGTTGGTGAAAAGCAACCGCGCCGCCTGCGTCTCAGAACTGCGGTCGCCTTGCTCTCGTGAGATTTCCGTTGCCCACGTGTGCATGACGTCAGAGCAAGTTGTGATCAAGTTGGACACAAATCTAACCGGCATGCAACGGGCGCCGATCGCCGGTGATCATTTCTGCGCAGACCTGGCTCATCTCGACCGAGCCTTATGCTAACACTGATGAAGAGTAGTGTCAGCCCAGGTTGCTCTAGCGATGCGGGGTATACATACAAGACAACCTTACAGGATCCTTCAAATGGAGATGGTTACGAAATTGCTGCTTTCACTGTCCATGATGATAACAATGACGAAGATGATGACACACATAATACTCAGCAACTAGACCCCGTGAGTAGCAGTCACCCTAATCAATGTGTTGTGTTTGAAGATGATCCAGCACTCTGGCCAAAACAGCTGTCAGACAGAGAGCACGTCTTTCTCAGATAAATAAGGACTGAAACGGGGGAGAACAGGGGTTGTGGAGGGCCCCATGCCTGTGTTTGCCTTAGGCCTCAAAATGACTAAATCCGCCTCTGCCATTATGAATACATTAACATTCTAGGTCAAAACAATGATGCAACTTTTGCTTAAAGATAGGATCATCTGAGATGGGAAACATTTAATCATTGATAAGTTATATAACAAGTTGGACTTTTTTCACATTAGTAAACACTGACATAACTATGTTCAATGCAAAGTCAGAGTTAAAAGTTAAAAGAACACATCAAGGGTAATTTTGCTACTCCCAAACATCAATTTACCCTTAGCCTATCCGTATATATTCATTCAGGCCATTGCATTGAACAAATACAGTCTTTTTCGCTGGCTGTTTTCGTTGTCCGGTCACAGTGATCCCGTTTGACAGTGCCAATAAAGTATGAACACTAGAGATGCACCGATTGACCGGAATTGACCGATTTTCATGTCATCTGCCGTGACCGGCAACCTGCTGGTCAGTCTGACATATGCAAATTTTATGCTGGTCAAATTCACTTGGGCACTGCATGATTAACATCGGCACCACACATGCACATGCAGGGTTTCTGCTATATGCATGTAGCAGTGGCGCACTGCCGCTCAATCCGCCTCTTACGCTGGCCGCTGTAGGAGACGCTGTATTAAAAAATTTAAAAAAAGAGACCCTGTATTCCTCCGACAGGCTGTATTAACGTTAGTGTTTAAAACGCTTTCCAGGATAGTGGGGTTACACACCGTTAAAAAACGTAGGAATCTTACCTCAGTGTTTAGTTTTGATGCTAAACTGTGTAAAATTAGCAGTGACGTTAAATCGTCTGTTTCAGGTAACTCTCATAGGGTACCATCTATTTGCTGGATTGTTCCGAGGTAACGGTCAGTAGCTAACGTTAGCAAATAAGCCTGTTGACAACAACGGTATTGTTCATATTTATGCGCAATGAATGGGCCAAAAAAGGAATTACATGCTGTTTTCAGGTAACATTATTGTTGACGTTCAAACAGGCCTGTGTGTGTTTTTAAGAAATATTATACTGCAAGGCTATATTAATTTTATTTTTATTTATTATTTATATGTTATTTAATTGCCATTACGAGTTTTATATATCACATTTTTTAGTTGGATATTGCATGTCAAAAGAAGGAAATGGTTCTTCCATAACATTGCACTTTAGATGTTTTGAATTTCCCACACCAGGAGTAATTTATATAATTCTATTTTAAAGTGATTGATTATCTATTCAAAAAATGTTCTATGCAAAATATAAAATTATACTATTAAAGAAAAGATAGAAAATGGTTAGAAAAAATGGAATCGACTAAAATTGGTATTGGCTGGTCAAACTCGATGAAAAATCGGAATCTGCCTTAAAATTGTAATCTGTGCATCTGTAATATACACTAGCTGTGACATTTTTCACATCAAGTTTGTATTTTCACGCATTGAAATCAAAAGCTGCAGCCACTTGTCAAGTTTCAGAATGGCTGATTCAATTAAAGAGCAGGTTTCCACTCAAGTCCCGCCATCTTTGCTATAATGCACTGATAATGGTGCTAGCTGGCTGCTTACTAGACAGTTTGAATACGATGTCTTTCTCAAAGTATGTCGGGGCTTCCTTTTCCCTTCATCTCTCCTTTTGATGCATCCTCATTATTTTTGAAATTGGCAAGTGAACTTTTGGGATCCTTGTCTGTCCTGTGGTGACAGTTATTTTTTTTCCCTTGTCTTAGCGTAGATGTCATATTGTAGTCCCTAGATATATTGTCAAATCACAAAAGAAAAGCAAAGATACAACGTGTGACAGACTCCCAATTTTTGCTCGGTCTATTGTTTTATTTTCACTGTCGGACATCCTGTTAGTTTTAAATGTTGTCCAGTTGGAAGCATTACTATTTTTGTTATTGGTAGGCAACTTGCCTGTCCACTTTGTCATCAAAACATACAGTAAGTTGTGTTGTAAATCAGTGTTATAAATGGTGCTCCTGCAACACATGATCCATGGTCCTACAGCACACTCCCCTTCCCATGTTACTGCCATGACCTTACATTGTCTCTTGAGATATGAGTTAAAGTCAAAATTTCTTTTCTACCATCTAACTTAAAGTAATGACCCCAAAGCTTACCAAGAGCAATTTCAATTCAGAACTGCAGCTATTCATTTATATCTGATAAATGGACAGTTGTGGTATTCTCCTCCCCCGTAGAGAGGCTAACCAAGACAAGTCTCCCGAACCTTTGACAATATACCATTTCAAGTAGATCATATATGATTGAACCAAATGGCCTTGTCTTGGGAGCAATTTGAGGCAACAAATGGCCGACTGGATAGAAAGTCGACTCCAGCCTTTCCTGGTATTTTCATATCTTAGAGGAAAATACAGCTGTATGTCTGGCACCTCTTTTTCAAAGTGTCATATATGAAACTTTTGCAGACGCAATTTTGTTTATTTTCGGTTATTTTGAAAGTTTAAATCATGGAAATAAAATCTAACTTTTTTTGACTTATTATACGAATGTCTAATCTGTCATTTGATGCCTTTTTGGAGATTTTTTTCTATCTTTTCTTGGCTTCTTTATACACATTAATACAAATTTTTACCTGGGGTATCAAAACTTTCGAGCCACACTGTAAATACTAGTTGTATGTTAAACTATGAGTGTGCACATTCTTCTTTACTGACAAAGTTTATAAACGTGTATTTTTTTTTTTAAATGTATTTAGAAATGTCTATAGGAAAAGCAAGCTTAAATATACAATAACAAAATAAAAACATGTCAGTCTTTACGTTTCTGTCAGTCAGGTCATGTCCTCCATCCTTTTGGGAACAAATTGAAAATTGCCTAAATACTTTATGCAGTAGCAATGCTGGTGTCCTTTTTATATGAGTTATGACTGAAATTAGTATCTAACTAAATCTGCAATAAGCTCCTGTATTAGGATGAAGCTCCCATAGGACAAATGATGTGCCTGCATTAAATTAAGTGAGCCTTCTGATGCCATCATATCACCCAGAGCATCTGTGTCTGTGTTTCCATAATTATGCACGACGAAGAGAGCTTTAAAGGCAATCTATGCCACTGCTTATTTAGTATTCCTGCATGCATAGTGTCAATTAAGTGCGATTCCCAACAGGACACCTAGACAAAGTAGATTGATTAGATTGTACAATCAAATGAATTTTCTGATTGTTTGTTTGATACACTGTGCACTGTTTTCTATATTACAGTACCTACTGTCTTTATTTAGGGTCAGCACCTTGATATTTAGAAATGGATTGGATATCTAGGTTGCTTTCCATACAACTATAAACACTGATGCCAAATACCTTTTACAGTATATTGTGACACACCATTTGCATGGTGATTCCAACAACCAGATAGTTGTGTTCAAGTTTGGAAGCACATTAAAAAAAATTTTTCAGTTGCTGTCTTTTGAAAATGTTTTCACAGGTTTTCCAACACAGATTATTGTGTAGTTTGACAGGTCTACCGCTATAACTAGGCATTGTTAAAACAATGGACAAATGATTTCCCTGTTCATATCTGTATATTTTATACATTTTTATATTAATATCAGAATGGGTGTCAGAATTGAGGCTTAAAATCAATTGACATTTTAAAAGTTGTACCTTTTTTTTTTTTTTCTTATAGAAGTTTCAGCATAATACATAATTCATTGCTGTGCTGTTCTGAGTAGTTTGTGAGTTCAGGGTGGCACAGCACAGAAATTAAAATGCAAGCATTCAGCTATAATAAGTACAACGTCATTGGATTCTAATTTGTCCTTCCTCCACCAAATACGACTATTAGAGAAAATTGATAGCCATTTAATTGTCTTGCTGTGGCTATCCTTCAGTGCTTTCAATGACAGTAGTGCCTAAAGCCTTGGTAAATGATCTCTGCTTTATTTCTGATTTGACATCCACATTAAAATCTTTACCTCTCTTTCTTGGGTCATATCTCTTCCTGTCTTTCTGTTTTTCTCTTGCAGGATTATATAAATGTATAGGCATGTGTAAGGATTAATGCTCTCCTTCGGGGACCCTTCTCTTTAGCCTCAAAGGACTTAAGGTGAGCTTGGCCTTGTGCATATACTGAAGCAGAAGTGTATTGATAGTGGGTGGATAATCAAAGAGAAGAGAGACAGTTTGCCTTATTTTGTAGGCAGCCCTCCACATATTTTATGGCTGTTTCTTTGTGTGTCAGGTGATCTTTAAAATTAAGTTTTATATTTATTTAGTCATACAGCTAATGCATTATTTATATGCAATATCTTGTCTCTGTTGTCTCTGCTAAGAACAATGAATGCAATCAAAAGCCAGCATGATCTTAATTATTAAAACTCCATATTCTTTATTCTTTAATAGCTTAATAATTCTGGTTCAGAACCTGGCACTCTCCAACACATGAACCCGACGAACAGTTCATTAAACGGACCAACACGGAAAAAGAAACAGCGTTTAACAGTCTGATTAATGGGGTCAATATGCTGCCAAAGGGGGATACTAAAACATGTAATTTTAATCATGGCAATGCTTGTGGGAGAGTTGGGAGCAAATCATTTTATTACCGTTTTTGAGCATCTTGCTGCACTGCGTTTATATTAAAAAAAAAAAAAAAAAAAAAGCCCTGCAGTTCTTCCTATGTAATGATGCCTGGGCTAGGAGACAGTGGAGCTGTGAGGTCAAAAGGACGAATGTCTGTCAATTAGCATGGGCGTTCCCTCAGAGACTAGAGGCATAATGGCAGTGTTTTATTCTGGAAACAGCATTCCCTCAGTGTCAGATCTTGTGAACTTTGCATTTTTTATGGGTTGTCATGTTTTGTCAGTAAGTCTAGGGAAGTAGCTTTGGTTATGTGTCGTTTGAGTTTCTGCACGGGGCACTGATTAGGCAAGTACATGGCTAATATAACCGCATTGGAAAAATGTTTTTGTTCACAGGCCGCCTGGCAGAAATGGCAGTCCAAGCACCGATGTATTTGTCACAAGTAATTAATTTTTCTCCTATAAAAACGCCCACTGGGATGATGGAAAAGGTGGGTTCATTAACCTTCCTCACCCAAGCTTCCTGTGGCACTTTACAATCTATTGGTTGCTGGTTCGTCCAATCGCCCGTAGCAGAAAATGTGCAGTAATTTAACACTTTTTTTCCAAGATGGCTGTTTTGCTCAGGGAATAAAGGTGATCTGCTTGGCGACTCAGTCCAGAATTTTAAACACTTTCTACTTCTTGCCTTGCACAAGACACATTAGAAGACATCTTGGAACCCCCTTCCAAACACCTGTCCCCTCCCCTCTGTCTCACTCACCACCACCGCTCTGCCTTCTCTCCCTAGTGCTTGGGTTAGATTTTTAATAGTTTTTTTCACAGTTTATTTCAAACTGACAATTCATGGAGTTAAATCTCCAGGGGGGAACAATGAGTAAATTCCATCACACAGAGTGATCTGAAAAAGCCCCCGACCTTGTGAATGGGTAGTGAGAGACGGAATAAAATAAATAAATGAGTATCTCAGAGTGACCCAGAATACTGATGACAGAAACCACAGTGGTGGGCAACTTTGCATTTCAACTCAAACACGTTCTCTTTCTGTGACACTCTCTTCTCTTCCTTTGCCCTTTTTTATTGTCAGTCAGTGCCCTTGCAACCTGCTTACTAGAATGTGTAAAATATTCACAGATATAACCGCAGACTGAGTGAAGCTTGTTAAAAGGAAAGGGAGGTACATCTGCATGTGTGTGCCCTCCCATAGTGCTGGCATGTAGATAATTGTTTGAGGAGCATCTTGACAGCTCAACTTACCCTGTAGAGAAGGAAATTGACTTGTTCATACACTAGGAGCAAATGGATTGCCACCAGTCTTCCTACCTGTTGGCAGTGCAAGAGGCTCCGATTGTATCCTTGTAATAGTCTCATTCAGCTGCAAACCTGAGGTGAAGACAAATTAAATGTGAATTTATTCATGTCAGTATATTCACTCAATGTTTTAGTACTACCTTTTAATAATACGAGGACATACTTTAGCTTGATAATTATGTCTGACTCCGTCAAAGAGTGTTAAGGAAACAATACATTGTGGATGCTTGTGGACGGTGAATTGTGAATGCAATTATATCACAGATTTTGTAAGCTCCAACATTTTTTTTATTTTTTTTTTGCTTGTTATGTAAGCCCAAGGCAACATCTGAGATTATCGGTTGTAATATAGCCTATTCTTTTCTCTTGAGGCAAGAGTAACCACCTAACCAACCAACTAGTCAGCTCCTGTCATCTATAACTAATGAACAGCAATAGTGGTTTTGATTTTATTTTTTATATTATTATTTTTTTGAAATTTAAAAATACTAAAAAGTTAGTGGTGGAAAAAGTATTCAGATTTTGAACTGAGTATAAATAGCAATACTGCAGTGTTAAATTCAAGTGAAAGTCCTGCATTCAGAATCATATGTAAAAGTTTGTCAGTATTGTCAACAAAATGTACATCAAAAGTAAAAGTACTTGTTACTAGGGTTGGGAACCGAAACCCCGTCAAATTACAACCTATTCCAAAAAGCCGAGAATCGAATACCAAAAAAACTACACAACAACTACACCTGTCACTCGTTTTGGACTGGACGACGCTGTCTAAAGCGATACATTTAGTTTTTGCTTAGGCAGTATGGGCATGAAGAAGAGTTAGGAGCACGCGAGGCAACCGTGCGCTAGGGGCCTCATGTTTTCTACTCCGCTCCGATCGCCAACAGCTGTGAGCTATTTGAGAATATGTTACTTAGTTCTTAATGACTTGCCTGGTTAAATAAAGGCTAAATAAAATAAAATCTGAGGCTAGTGTGTAGCTGCTTGGCCATGGAAACACGTTTGTGTGGTTCCCGACACAGTTTGTGTGCTGAACTCTGTGTGTAGCAACATATGATAGCTGATTTTTATGCACTACATGTCTCAGCACTCGTTGGCCCCACTCTGTGAGTTCGCATGGTCTAAAAGAATGAATATGCTTTTCTAACAGATAAAGCCAACTGTTTAAATAGTTTAAATATATGTTCACATATAATTGACATTTTACCTAATGAGTTGCACCATGCCAATGAATTACTGTCTGTTGTTTTGACAATTTTATTTGTCAAACAGCAACTGAATCCTTCTAAATGTGACTGAGTCTTGTATAGTAATGCATGTTTAAATGACACATAAAGGGGGGTTAACCCTTGTGTGGAAGTCAGGCATTGCATCCTCATAAATTTGGGTATAAGAATATTATTAGGCATTTCATTTTTGACAGAATGCATTTGGAAGCTGGATTTCATTCATATAATTAAGTCAGTGTGGGCCATAGCTGTTGTAATATAAGATTGCTTGGCCACCTCCTAAAGCTGCAGTTCTTGCAGTAATGTAACTGGTGACTTTGAGGCTTCATGCTTAATTCGTTCTTGATTTGTTTCATCTATTGGAATGATAGAGAAGCTTTGTAATAGTGAGAGAAACATCATAATTCTGGTGCTATAGTCTATAGATGACTTAATTTAAATCCACTATCTCAGTTTATTTAATTTCATTAGAATAAATTGGTTTAAGTTTAATGGTTGTTTCAAACAGTGCTCCATGAATTTCTGATGACAGTGTTGCCAGGGTGCATCTCATTCTATATCTTTATTTAACTAGGTATTAACACGATGAAATTGCAGTCAATTTGCACATCCCTCTGCAGAGGCCTTTATAACTGTGCTGCACCTGATGGCACAAACACTGAAGCAGATGGGTTGATCTGCGCTCTTGTACTTGGAAGACATATTTGGAGATGCTGTATTAACTCTCAGTGCGCTCCCTGAGGCTCAGGCTTGGCTCCGCTATCAGTCATTCATCTTTACAGTCATCACTCACATTGTTCACAGACATCCCGCCACCCCCAAACCCCAAGGGTGTTGAGGGAGACTTGCAGAAAGATTGTGGAGGCTCCATGAGCGGCACCATTATCAAAGCTCAGTAATGGATTACCTCAGTGGTCAACCTGCCACTGTCAATGTTTGCCCTGACATTTCATGTAAAGTTCCCATCCACTGGTGAAATATCATATTGTGGCAGCCAAGTAGTGGTGGTTTTGCCAAATTGGTTGTCACTGTGTTGGCGGTATAATCCCCTCCTTCTTCTGCCTGTCAGTCTTTGTATTTTGCCAGTTTGGCTTTTTGCACTAGTAATGCTGGAATGATAACAGTGTAGGCAAACAGAAAATGGGTAATTGGGAAGCACTTTGGGCTAAACACTTAAGAGACTAACTGTTTTTTTTTAGTGCATATTTAATCAAGTTTTGACAAGTCCAGCATACCCACACAGTGGTTTTTAGTTATTCTTGCTGATTAGACTTCTGCACAGGTTGAATTTTGAAGCTGTGCTGGGAATTATGTGAGGTCACCAAACTCAATATAACAATAACAAAGTTAACAGCATATGTCGTCCCGATTTGACAATCTCAACAAAAGTGATGGAGATGTCAATCAAGCCTGCAGTGCCCACCCACAGTCCTGTGGAGAGGTGTAATCAGAAAGTGAAAACGCCTGTATGACTTTCATGTTTGTGTAGGTCATTTACTTGGCTTAAACAATAAAGTTCATCAAGTGTCTGGTTGTATATAAAGCAAATTATATTGTGATTATAGTCTGTTAACAGGCCACTTTACTTCTCTATGGTTTTAGTTTCACAGACTGTACCATTTGAGCCAACCATGTCCTTACCTTTTTTTATTCTTCTCATAGACAGCATCATCTCCTTGAAAGCTATTGCACTTTTCATGGTACAGAAAATCACCGCAGGCAAAATGAATTTGACATTGGTCCATGGTACAGGCAATGGAGGGTGACATATCCAATATCGAAAGAGTGGCAGGGCTAAATATTTTTTGTCAGGCCAGCGGCTTTACTGCAAAGAGATGTGGATGTAGGGTTCATTTGGGTCTGGATTTCAACACCGCATTCTTAAAACTCAAGCTCCAGGTAAACGCTTTTCTTTGGTCTGCCTTTGTTGGAGGCAATCACAGGACACATGTGGAGGCTCTTTAGTTTCCAAAATACATGAAACGGATAAAGAGATAACAGCAATGTTAATTGTCTATTGATGAATTGTAACAAGGTACACTGAGTTGGCATATAAAATGTATATGTACTATAATACATATACATTTGTATATGCCCACTCAATAATACAGAGATTTTTTAAATTGATGGTATCAATTAAAAATCCAGCATGGCTTCCAAAAAAAAAGTAAATTTTTTTGGTTGCTTTTTAACAATACTAGTAATCAGAAAACCCCACAGGGTACATTTTAACTGTTCTGTGTAGGTGTCTGTGATCTTTACCACTTAAGTACTTTATATGTATTTTGTAGCATGCAAAATGACAATGACTCATGCCAAGTTGTAACCATCTTTGTAAGCCAGCCAATAAACAACGATGACCATATTGCCAAGCTGTTTTCTTTCCCAAAAAACCGAGACAGATTCCAGGCTTCATAAATAAAGTGTTGTCCATATCCTGTGGGAGATGGGACAGCATCGTTACTCATTGTTGGAATCCCTTGTGTATACCAAGGCCATATTGCCAGAGCAGATATATTATCAGTCAGGGATTCCTGAAGAGACATAGGTTGGACATCATTGTTGTTTTACAATTTTCAGCAGACTGCATTTATTGACATTATGCGACTTTGGAATGCTGGCCTTTTTGTGTGTGTGTGCGTGCGTGGCGTGCACACTACTGCATTTTCAGTTGGCGACCATGGCTTGTAACGTGTTGGTTTTAGCCAGTTCATGATGCCTGCTCTTACACTGACCTGCTGCAGGTCATCTTTCTGCTGGAATAACAGCCTGGGGATAGTGTCACAGTGGAGGAAATAGCCTGGCCAAATCAATATACTGTTTTTTTAAATGCCTATCAGACTTTGAACAGAGAGCAATTTGGATCAGCCAGAGCTATCTGCACTCAAAAGTGTGGCTCCAAGGTCAAAGCTTTTAAAATGCCATTGTCACCCGGAGCCTTACAGTTTCAAAGACTAGATAAAAAGATGTTAAAAAAGAAACCTTGTAAGAGTCTAATGGAAGATAACAACAGATTATGTTGACCTTTATTTTACACTATATCATATTTTACCAGCCTGTCAGGCATGCAATCATTTGCAGGAATAGAGTGATGCTGTTCTGTAACTGTTGTGAACCTCTTGCATGCTAAAGTTTTTTATTTTAATTTTTTTTTTTTTAAAGTGAATTAGTGAAAAGCCCCTCTTCTAGATGGTGTAACTCTTCTTTTGCTGGTGCAGTATAGAGCTGTGGTGCATTGCAGATATACTATACATTTACATGACAAGGATCTACTTTACCTTTTTAAAGTCACCAGTTTACTGCTAGGAAAGTACTGTAAAGTGTGTGGGGGGGGGGGGGAAGCCATGCATGCAGATTCTGCTCCAAACAGTGTGTTCCAGTGTTGGTATTTATTAAGAGACAGATGCAGCTTGTGCAAATGTCCTACAGCCAGTTTATCCACCTTTTATCGACTCTATTCCCTCATGCAGTGAGGTGAATCAGAGCAACCTCTTGTTCTCAAATACAGCATGAAAAGATACAAGTCAATTTCCTGTATTCCCAGCTAGAGCTCAAGGCTGTAACATCACACTGAGATCAATTTAGAACATGTGTGTGTGTGTGTGTGTGTTTTACCCTAGCCATATTGTGTCAAGAATAGGTACAGGAACATTATAGATTGGGTTTCATTTTGTGATGAATAACGGCTTATTTGAATTCCAATTCTTTCACTGCATCATGAGTGTTTATTTTTTCAGACATAGAAAATCTTGGTGCACATATTGGAGCAGTTTTCTTTGAAGTTGCCATTCAAGTTGTCTAACAGAAATTCTTAAATTGTAGTCATGACTGACTTGACTTAAATTTCAGGGTGACTTGGCTGACAATGAAATGCTTGAGATATGTTTGTTTGTAGCGAGCACGTGAGCAGGTGACATTTTCCAAGGGAAATGGTGGGGATTATTATCTCACAGAGATTTGAGGAAATTAATCTCTCGTAAACGTCACAATAATAAGCATGATATCACTGTAACAGTCAAACTACCAAAAAGGTTTGAAAATGAAATGATTTCTGAACAGAAATAGAATTTAGAACACCTTTGTGGCATTACATTGTCTGCCACATAGCGATGTTTATGCCGAGGCAGGGAATGAAATTAATGTTTAAAAAATTCCTCCTTTTGATAGTCTTTATCATATGACCTTTTATCAAAGCTGAACTTAATAGCTTAAGCAGCCTCCAGAAAAGACCAACCATAATGACAACTTGAGCTGCTCCACTCTGTGTGGAAAGAAAACACAGAATCTTATCTCCTGATATGCCTGCTTCTTTGCTAGAACTTAAAATTGGTTTAATCATAATATTTATGGTTCTTAAGTTGTCTGTGGAACCAACACAGGGCTCGACAAAAGGCTTGTCTGCTTGTCTGGGACAAGTGGATTTTTTTTTTGTCGGGCAAGTGGAAGAGAAATTTACTTGCACCACTGGACAAGTTAAATAAAAAAAATAAAAATATTCACGCCATGTGCCACTCACTGATTTGAAACAAATACATTTTTTTCCCTACAACCTGGGTCAGCGGACGGCTAACAGACCCAGCAGCAGCGGGTTAGCGGCCCGCTAACGTTAGTCCCAGCCTGCTGTTTAACTCATTATTTGTAAGTGCATAAAACTTCGGTGGAACCAACCAGCAAGCCAGCCAGCCGGTGTTACTTGGCTAACTTTAGCTTGCTAATTCTGCCTAAACGTTACCCGTTGCCACATCGTTTACAGAATACAGGCCCAATACAGATGTCACTCGAGGCTATAGCAATGTGCTCTGTGTGGATGAAGCATGAAATTAATGTGACTCATTTAGCGACTGTCTCTCGTAACGTTACTACTCCACTGCTCGGTTGTCCGTCAGCTATTAATCAACTGTAAAGTAGCTACACCTTTTTAAAGGATCCCTTGGGAAATCAGGTAGAAAAGTGAAATTGTAGAGGATAAAAAAAGTTAACCAACATTTAGTGGCAAAATTCATTGTTATTTCTGCAAAATTATTTCATATATATAGTATACGTTAAAGTCACCACTTACTCTGGTGATACACTGCACACCAGCGTGTAAGTATTGCTTTGTATTATGTTGTCTGGAGATCCTTTTTTTCTTGTTGAAGGGGAAATCTATTCTTGGTATACATTTGTTTGAACTGAAGTGTGTGTGTGTGTGTGTGTGTGTGTGTGTGTGGCACCATCTTCTGCATGTGACTTCTGAACACTGTAAAGAAGCAGGTTACCAGCTAATTTGTCAATTGTACTAATTGACATTAGTACATGTCCATTTATGTCTGAGTTGGTGGAGTGCTTACTCTGGGAACATGGCCTACCATTAGCACTCAGCTGTTTTCTTTGACATGGAACAATAAACAGTGAGTATAGCGCACTACTCACCAAATTAAAACACTAATTCACTTTGAAGGCTTTACAGTATGTTAAATAATGTCAATTGCAAAGTTGTGTGCACTGTACAAAATAGGCCCCGTAATAGATGTTGCCCCTAAAATACATTCAGGTTCAATATTGGTATATATCAATAGGGTCTATTGCCCACTTGTGTGTAGTTTTATTCTGAATAATTGAAAACCTAATGTATTTTTGTGTCAATAATCTTGTCATCCCTCAACACAATGTCCCATCTTCCACGCCCAGTACTCCTATTTTCTTTTCTTCCATCAGTTAAAATAATTGAACAAAGGCATTCACACAATAGATGAAAATAAACTGAAAGAAAAAGAAAGATAGAAACTACAAACGAGTTGATTTGGAATGTGTCCCTTACCAATAGAAGACTGAAATTCCATTTCTTGCTTTTATTCCTCAGTGTGCAGCCTTGATGTTTGCAATATTTGAGACCTTTGAATAAGCAACATGTCTTTCTTCGTTCACATACAGTGACAGCTGTCAATATGTCAAAGACTGCTTTTTGTTATCCAGGTGAGGTGTATTGGAACAAAACACTGGTCGCTTTGAGACCCCAGCTATAAGCATCACTCAGGTCATTCTTTGTCAAGCTTTCAGAAATGTGGCCATTCAGTGCAAATAATTACTTCTCCAGACCAAGACTGCCTTTGTGTGCTGATGTGATGTGGAAAACTTTTGACAGTTTCCTTTGTTCAGGCATGCTTCAACTCATGCCGAACAACATTCATACTTTTAATAAGGATCTGGAGTACAAAACGTCCAGTGACCTCATCTTCCATTCAAATGTATATGATGCTTTGAAAACACTTGAAAAAGGTTCCGTTATCTCCACAAGTCACAATGAGTTCCAAGCACATTGCAGAGAGATCATGGTACAGATTGCTTTCTCTAATTGTTTCAGTTGTCAGTAATCAATACTCAATCAGTTGTTATTTTTATTTTGTCCTGTAAAGAAATGATTTGCAAACGCTTTCACATTGTTGGTAATGTCACTGGAGGTAGACATTCAGGGGGCGCAACATTCAGCACAAAATTATCCAACCCAATAAACTGCCATGCAATAAATGACACCCTTTTGAAGCCTGTGTAAGGGAGATGTTTAATCCCCACTGTGGGTGTCTTTGAACCCTCATGCTGTGTCTAGGAAATTAATGATAAATGTAGACCCATTCTTCCTTGATCTGATTGGAAACCTTGAACAACAGCTCAACATAATGAACGCCTTTCTTAGACAGTCACAATATTGGAATATCATTGAACACTTTGACTGTAAATGTACTATTTAACAATAATAGTAATAATGACTGGAATGAAGGCACAGTTTCCCACAGCATACAGATTCTTTTTTAGTGGTTTGAGTAAATCAAGATATACTGTATTTTCCATTCACCGGTCTGTGGAGCAGAGCAGAAGGAACGATTTTAGAGGCGGATGAGTCAAATATCAACAGGCTAGACAATACTGTCAAAATGATTATGACATCTGCGGCAGAATCACAGTTGTCTGGGCCCCTAGTCAAACTGGCCACACACTAGAGTAATAGATTGAACAGATTGCAGAAATAGTTGGCGGTTTGATCTGTTAAAGATATACGTTCCCGGCAAAATATATATTCACCTTTGCCAACTAAAGATGCTCAATGTTAACATACTGATGATACCTAACTTTTTCCCTTATACAATCCAGTAAGGCTGTTGCAGTTGCAAATCAAGAGTCTAGTTACAAGTAAAAGATGGATATTTTTATGTTTTAAAGGTGCCCTGCCACACTAAAGCGTTTTTACTTGCAGTTTTTGAAATATGTTGGGTCCATATGTGTTTGTGTTATGTTGTAAATGAACTGCCACCTCCTCTGTCAGCTCTAGCCACTGAAGAGAAATCAGGCCAATTACAAAAGCTGGTCACTCTGACGTCATGTTGTGCCGGGTGCAAGATAGAGCCCATAGTGAGGTAGAGACTTTCTTTTTTTTTTTTTTTATTGGTAAAGGTTTCCCCCTGACCCCTATGCTTTGGCTACGCCCCCTTTCACAGCTAATGAACTGTCTGACGTAGAGTCTTGTTTTTTGTTCTTATATTAAAGGTGATATTACCTTTTTTTTTTTTTCTTTTTTTTTTTTAAAGCAAAAATCTATCCTACTTTCTACGTTTGATTCCACATATCCCATAGTTAAGATCAGCAGACAAAACCCAAATGGTCTTTTCAGAAGTGAAGTCAAAGGGATGCTGAGCATTCCCAGTGTTGAAATATGAATGTCACTCTCTTTAAAATTTAAATTGATCAATTTGTTTTCTCACTTCTTCTGAACCCCAAAAAAAATGTACTACATGGGTGCAGGCAAGAAGAAATCCGCTTAGAACCAACAAAACATCTAGTTTGCCAGGGCAGAGTAACTATATGTAACTAAATGTAGGACTCAAGTTTCCCCCAGTTGGCAGCCATGTTTTACATATCCCCTTATTTATTTGCTTATTTTTGCCATGCATGTTTGGGGAAAAAAAAGCCACTCTGCAGTGTCATCCCCCCCCCACCCCATCTATCCCCTTTAATGTCTTGGTCTTGTCAGCTGTCCTGTCAAATAAAGGACCAAAAAAATAATCTTAAACAGGGTAAGGTTCAGGGATAAGTGTATTAAAGTAAATTGGCCTTTAAACAGTTTGCAGCGTTAGTGTTACTGTGCAGAGTCATCATATTATCTTTGTTTTATTTTTGGTTATTTTGTGAAATGTGTGATAACAACACATAGCGTCAATATACAGTATGAGTGTTTATTGTAATAGTATTCTGAAGACTGACAGTCAGGTGAATGGGTATGGAGATTAATAACCACATGCAGTTTTCATATCTGTGAAAATAAGAGCTTGATGCTCCCTGTCACATGCTCTCACTCACTCTATGAAACCTGACTTACTTGTTTGTTTAAACTTAGCTTTTTTTAGACTGAAAATTATGTGTTTTACTGATAACACAGGCATGCAGTTCCACAGTGAAGAATAGTTCATATTTCCATGAGGGATACAGATAAAAAAGCAGAACTTCTCATTAGTGCTGCTTTTATCTCTGTTGCAAACGTATCTTCTCTGCTTTGAAAATGAAGACTGTAACAGCATGATGTCTTACATTTGGGAAATGTTTCTTTGAGTTAAAGTTTGGAACAATGTAGAGGATGATAGAACAAATACTCTTTATTTGACACTGGTGGCTTGATGAATAAACAACACAAAAATGGGAAATAATTGCATGCAAATATTTGGCATTGAAATTTCATACCAACAGTAATGCAATTTTGTGACAGTTTTTCAATAGGATGGAATATTTGCGCAAGCTCATCTACCACGTCGGTGGGACAGTTTGAGGTCCTTCTAGGGAAGCTGCTGAAGCGAGAGAGAGAGAGAGAAAGAGAGTGTCGGGAGATGCAGTGTGAGTAGACAAGACGGAGTGATCAGAACAGACTAGTTAAAATTTTGCGTTAAAGATATCAAGTGAATTTACAGTAGCTAGTCTTCAGTTTGAGTACAAATAAAATAAATGTTGCAGTTCCTCAAGACCAAAAGAGGTGTCCTGCCTTGTTTACTTGTTTACTGTAAGCTTTTAAATTGATATTCCTTATATATATATATATATATATATATATATATATATATATATATATATATATATATATATATATATATATATATATATATATATATATATATAATCTCTTTATTCGCAGTGCGACAGCTCAGAAAAACCGACCTTGTTCCCAAAAAAAAAGATGGTGCTTTATTGCCACATACTATTTGCATTCTGTGACAAAAACACAGTCAGAAAAATAAATATTGAAATATGAAATAGAAATGTGTCCTTGGGGATTTTTAAATCCGTTATCCTTGAGAAACATGAACCTCTTTGGTATTTCACCAAAGGGATCAAATTGTAGGGTTACTGAGCAAGAGACTGGAATTTGCTTCATCAATTTAAAATGTATCCTAAAACATACAGCACTGCATCTTGCTCAAGTCAATGTAGGTGTCAAGGCCATCTGTGTAACGCATGTCAACATCGTCCAACACCGCTACTGATAACGCACTCAGATTTAGTCAGAATTGCACCCAGGATCCCAAAGGCTTGTTAACAACCTTTCAGTCAGATGAAAATCTTCACCAACAAGTAAGTGGTCCAGCTATCTAAGCTGATTGAGCAGCACCAACTACTCCAGATGATTTTTGCCCCATCAATATGCTGTCACTGTTGTTTCTGTGGTTCTGTATGCCAGTGGGGCAGCAGGTGTCACACCTGGCCGTGGCCTAGTGGATTACTAGTCCATTTTTCATGGGCTGTCCACATGCAAAGAGGAGAAAAATCATATTTTACCTTTTTCTATTTAGTAGGGCCAGTGTTGTTGCCAACACCCACTATTGTACCAGGGAGGGCGTCGGCAACCACGTGCTTCCTCCGAAACACATGGATTCACCAGCTGATTATTTTCCGTTGTGTAGATAATCAGACCAACCAGCAGGAACAACTAGTGCAGTGAGGGTAGGGTTGGGTACCGAACTCAGTACTGTATTACATCGGTACTACCGAGTACTGATTCATGTTAAATCCAACGGTGCCAAATTTTGGTACTTGAGAGTGCTAAAAGGAGCTGTTTTTATTTTGTGTGGAGTGTCCAATGTTCTAAATAAATAACAAAATGTTCTAAGCAAGTACCAGCACCTCATACTGGTATTCCCATCTTGATCAACCTTGAATGTTGAATATTATGCTTTTATTTTTGCTCATTTCGGAATTGGCAAAGAAGTAATGGAACAGTTCTGCTTGAAACAGATGGCCTTCTGAGTCCAAATTTCAAGGTGTTGTTTTTCTCACATCATGTTCTCACTGCAGTCCATGCAGTGGCGATGTCAAAATAGACTACATAATTTTAACAATAAAAAGTGTTCTGCCTCTGCACAGTCTGTGTGGGCTGTGCTGGCTGAAATCAAAACAAACACAATTTTTGCCATGGCCAGCAGTCAGGAAAAGGCAACAACATCTGTCCAGGAGGGCTGTTATTTTTTTCCCCTCAACATATCTGGTTTTCCTTTCCCTAGGACAACTCTTCACCTGCTCAGAGGAAGACATAACGGAATCAAAAGCCAAAATGCTGGCTGTGACCCCTATAGTACTGTTGAATTGTTTATCCCTGCCCAGTGTCCATCAGCTGTCCAGTCTGTCTGGATGAACATGGTTAACAAGCACCTGTGTTACTTCTCACCTCATCAACAGGGAGATGGAACTTGTAGAAAGTAAGGACAGAAAGAAACTCTAAAGCTAGCTAGCTAGCACAGACTCTCTGGGAGATGTACACGATATGGCTTGCTCTCAGTAAGCAGCCTGGGATATTGATTATCCTTGCTTGGGTATTCATTGGTGTTCATTATTTTTTTTAGTTTTTCCTTTAACCCTTGTATTGTCTTCACTTTCGGGACCCTTTTGTATCCCTTGGGTCAAATTGACCCGTGACTTATTTGGGGTTTTAAAAACAATTCTAAAATAAAATTTTACTTCATAATCTATTAACAAATATTGTCTTTATCTCAATTTCAAACAGTTGAGCTGTTTAGGGAATGCAATCAGTCTCTACTAGAACACAATTAAAAATGGAAGTTTTTGTCATTTTGTTATAATTCAAGTTAAAAACCCACTATGGGAAAAAAAGTGGTCATATCCAGAATCATTTTCAGAATTGAGTCAAGAATACATGTTTATCACAGAAAATAAGGTAAGGCCATTGCTTTTCAGGTAGAAAAATGTACTGTATTTTTCTTCTTGTATTAATTTAAAATGAATACCATACAAGGGCTAATAGATTGAATTGCAGGCACATAAGGGTCTAACCCAGTAACAGCGTCATGTGAAAACTTTGATGTACATACATAAGTCGGTCAGTGAACTTTCCAGGTCTTGTCTTCCCCAGCAAGAATTGCAAATAAGTTTGTTACTGCTTTGGTTAGCGTGCGTGGTTAGGAGTATTTTTACGACACAGTAAACGGTGCTCTATAAGAATTGGAGTGGCGAGTAAAGTACAACGGAGTAAATGCTGTTTTGAGCCAACTTTTCTCCCTGCCTTATTTTACTAATTTCACTTTTTGGAGTCGAGTATAAAGAGAGTGCTCCAAATGTCTCGGATCATTTTACTATGCATCTAGTCTACAGGAACACTTGATCCAGTATCGTGTATGTCATATGTCCTCTTCAGAATAATAAAATCACGTGCCCACTATTCTGCACAGACGTCCTGAAGACGGTAAATGTTGACTGATGTTGAGCTAGTCAGAGATGGAAACCATTCAATTCATTAGTTTCTACACTGCATGTTTGCTTTCGTTAAAACCTTATCACTAATTTGCTTTACTTTACTGTACGCTCATCCAGCTCCTCAGTCTGTGCGCATTCCTTCTTGCCAGGTTCAGGCTGTGTTCCCATTATCATTTGTTCCTTACGGGATGCAAGAAACAAATTACAGTTAGTAGGTAGTGCTGTTCAAAATGTGCACCTTGTTTTTCATTAGTATGGCTAGACTAATACAGGGTTTACTGACCTGGGAACAGCAGGTGTACTCCGCCGTGCTAACACTGTCGAGCAGCAGGCACTTCATTAGTCGAAGCAATTACTTTTGGGCAGTTGAGGTTTCAGCTAGGTTCGATGAGTGTGAGGGTGTGTAACTAATTGAGAGTATGGGCCTGCACCTCATGGCCAAGTCACAGTAACTCTTCACTGATTGTGATGGGGGAAGAAGTTTTCTCTTGAAGTTTGTAAGAGCATAGAGAGAGTTGATCACAATCATGACAAAAATTGACATACATTTAGAGTTTAGCACACCGTACTGTTATTTCAAGATCTGGCTGGTATTTTCAAATCTTGTTAAGTAAAATGTCAAAACCTGAATTGATATTTCAAAATATGTCTTCACATGGAATGCTAATAAAACATTTTTTTAATTGGGAATAATGAATTGTTATAGCCCCCTTTTTTATTTTTTTTTTTTCTTTTCTTTTTTTTAACACTAATGAATGACATAGTAATGAACTCAGAAATATCCAATGTGAGGCATCCCTTTTTTCCTGTCTAAACACCCACCTGATCTGCATAATTATGTCTTTACTGTGCAGCTTTGGTATTATTCTTTATCACCTAGCATAATAAACTCTTAGCCCCCTTGTTACCAAATTATATAGTTGCTATAAAACCCAACAGTCACTGCACTTAGCTGGTCCCCCACATGGCACGTTCTGTTAATCATCAACAACACCATCAACATCTTCAGCTTGGCTCTGTCTCACTGTAAATAAATAGACTTCCCATGATCCCATCATGTCTTTGAACCTCTTCCACTGACGCTTCCCTTACAAAAAAGAAAAAAGGACTAATTAGTACTATAGTACTATACTATAATTTGTACTAAGCCAACAGGTGACTACATTCCAAAGTTTCATGTAAGAGACCCTGGTAGACAAACATATACAGCCCATGAATGCAAAAACAAGGCCAGCGAAATGTAGAGCAATGCTCCTGTTCACCCTCCACGCCTCATCAGGTGACTCAGACAAGACTACAAGTAGCAGACATATGTGCTCTGCTACCGGGCTAAGCTTAAGGGAACATGCTGTGCAATGTACACCACCTGTGTGCTTCCTGGCTGTGGTATTACTGTGACTACGACGCACCAGAGGTCATTTGCATACTTTATGACTCCAGGGTAAAAGGGGGTAGTGACATTAGAGGTAGGCTGTCTGTGTGTGTGTGTGTGTGAGGGAGAGAGAGGGAAAGAGATGATAAAAGTGTGGCTTTTTTTGCATGACTCATAAGAGCCAGCAGTTAAAACTGATCAGATCCATTTTTAGTCCCTAAGATGTGCTGATGGGTGAGAACCTAACTGCTTGGAGGTAGGTTGTTTTCGACAGTTTGTTTTCTCTAACAGGACACATGTTTTGTATTGAAACCTCCTGTTATGCTGCCTCGCTTCTGTTGTTGTTGTTATCGGAGCTTGCTCTCTACTCCTGAGGCTTGCTCAGGCCTGGGTCTCTATACACTCGTCTCTATTTTCCTCCGTCTGTCTTGTCAGTAGTGGATCAAATATAGTGCCGTGAGAACGGCTTGTCTTATTTGAAGTTAAACTGGCCTCCAGGCCGTCTGCTTTTAAAATGGAAATAAAGAAGGTAAGAGTGAAGTAAATGATTTCAGTGGATACCTTTTCACAATGACAGGAAAACACAAAGTTCCCAATTGTTAGTATTTTGTTATAGTTGACTATAACATGAATTTTGTACATGCTCATATTCTACCAGCTTGTTTGCTGAGTCACAAGGGGAAGGATGGTGAACTTCAGCCCATGCTGAGCGACATTACGCCAATGCTAATGATTTACACTGAGCTTAGACTGATGTAAAAAGTTGTAAAAAGGTAGTGCCAGCTTTTGTACCTTTATACTGTGTGTGCAAGGTAATTTCTTCTTGAATGACATGTCTTAATGATTCATTAAGTGCAAACATGTATCCTGTCTTTTTTTTTATGTATCATTTTCATTTGTTTCTAATGAATGAGTAATTAGCTGCTCAAATTGATTGACAGGTTGCCACATGATGCATGTTACCAGAGCTGAGATATATTACTTCTCTTAAAACTAATTACCTGTAATGTCTGACTTAATATCAGCAATATCATTTTGACAGATTCAATATCACAGCTTAAAGTCTCTGTTATTAAAGGGATTTGGTGCAAAAAGGTTGAATTAGTGACAGAAGTAGAAACACTTATTTTTATTGTAACAAGCTACCTTTTTAGCAATGCTAATTTTTGATACTGTTGGCCACTACCTAAGTTATTTTTTTTGAGGTTTGTGCTTCAATACAGTATGTGGCATACACATGCAATTTACTCCGTATGGGCTTTTTTAAAGGGCTGTTAAAAGAAAGTGTTTAGGAAGTGAATCACAAACCAGCTGTTTTCAACCAACCCGATTAGTCTACTCATTAAAGGGGCTGTGATACACTTAATAAGAAAGCAATTAAACAGTTTTAAAGGCAAATATCACACTCACTTTTCACTCGTGCTCTGAAAAAAACATATGGATAAAGAGCCTTCATTGAATAATTTATTTGTTATCCTTAAAACTAAGACAAGTGCACAAGTGTCAGGGATGTCAGGGATGTGGGGGGAATATGCTGCTGCACACTGGTGTGCTAGGTTTACAAAATGGTGCCGTCTGGTGAGAAGGGGTGGTACGAGATCATCTAACAGTTGCTTCATGTGGATCCACTGATTGTGTTGTTGTCAATACTTAGGTCTATGTGTCAGTGTAGCAGGTAAATAAATAGGTGTGTAATATTTTTTAATACACCTTTTAATGTGTGTTTCTTGATTTGTTGATGTGGACACTGATAATAAATAATATTAAAATAATTTTTAGGCACAATTGAGAGAAATACTACAACACAATCTCTAATTGTTATAAACTCATTATGCTCTCCCATGCGGAAGTTCAGCATTAGAGCAAAGGTCTGGAGGGGCTTTTTATTTACGTCTTATTTTAGATCATTAGATAATTCATCATATTTAATACTGGTCATTTTGCCATTTTAAAAGCTTGCATTGCTGCTGTGTAAGCCTGTGGATAGTGGGGGCAAGGCTGAGATATGAGATGAACTTCTTCTAAAAGAAAGTACTGTATTCCAGAAGGATTTCACAGTATATTGCTGTGAATTCAGTGTCAGGGTCTAAACCGTGACCAAGATCCATCTGTGGGTCAGTAAACTCTTCCCTGTCAGCTAGGGAGAACAAGGTGCCGATAGACTATATAAGTAAGCTTTAGTATCGCACCTAAAGTCACGTACAGCTGCAAAGGAGATTCTTACAGCTTCTACTGGCTGTTGATAGTGCAGATTAGGGCTGGGTGATATGGCAAAAATGTGAGCATGATATATTTTTCCATTTGGTTGGATACTTATCACAATATAAATTTTTTTTTTGTTGATGCTACTCGTTCAATGTGCGTTTAGTCAGACTTAGAATATGGTTTATTACCATATAAAATAAAAAACAAAATATTCAGCACAATGTTTTTGTTCAGGACTCACATTCACATTATGAGATGTCCCATTGGTCAACAGAGCAGTGGAACACAATGTATCACCATTGTTGCAACTGCATCTCCGATACAAATGTCATGATAAGACATTGTATTGTGCCAAACAGATCTCCTTTCATTCTTGAACTAGAAACGTCAATACTGGAGAAATGTGCATTTTGAGTACCCAGGGCCAATGGGTCTGTAATTCTCATATTCAAAATGCAATAAATGGAAGCTGTGCACTTGGCCACATCTTTTTTTCTTTAAAAAAATAAAATAAAATAATTTATTGGGCTTTTTATGACCTTTAATTGACAGGAAAGAGAGGAGGGACGACATGCAACAAAGGGCCACGGGTCGTATTTGAACCCGTGCCGCTGCCAAGGCCTAGCTTACATGGGGCGCATACTCTACTGGGTGAGCTAGAGGTCACCCTAGCCACATTTCTTTAAGAATTGATGGAGAGAGAAGTGTATTCAAACATTTCTATAGACTTTTAGATATTTGATTTAGCCATGAAACTGGGTCACTCTTAGAATTCATTGTAACCGCCTTGAATTTATGTGTTTGCCATTTTTAATACTCTGTTTACTATATTTATATAATTTCTGTTGCAATTAAAAGCGATTTGACAGTGGGCTATTGTAAGCTGCTGTGCAACAGTTTTCATACATTTGGGTAGCTACAGAAAGCAATTTTTAAAATCCATTTTTATCAATGAACAATTGAACAATGTTGTAGTCATTTGTGTCCTCTGCACAACAAATTTTCTTAACCCTTGTGTTGTCTTCCCGTTAACCATGAACTTGTCCTTCCAGGTCAAAATTGAAAATGAATATTTTTTTGGGGGCTTTTCCGATGTTTTTGTCGCTTTTTCTGATTTATTTGTCACTTTTTCCATGCTCTTGGCGCTTTTTTAAAAAGGGTTAGCTGATGGGTTAGGCTGAGCTGGTTTAATAATAGGTTTTACATTTATTCTTGGAATTTATGGTCAACAAACCTCATTTATATCAAATTATACATACGTTTTTAGTTAAAAAGGCAGAAATTATGAATTATTTTTGAATAATAGTTAAGATCAGAGGATGTTGAGTGGCTCACAGATGGGTATATGTCAAAGTTTAGTCCGGATACTGTTTTGAAACTATTAAACAAAATAATTAAAATGCTAAATAAAACATCCAAAAAATTCAATGAAAGTAATGTATGGAATCATCCATGTTATTTTTGGGCTATTTGGTTGAAAGAAATCCATATATCTGATATAAAACACTTTTAAATGGGTCAATTTGGCAATTTTCCATTTTAAACCAACTAAAGGTATCAGTTTTAAGGCTGGTTTGCAATAACAATAACTTTATCATAATGTATTACCTGTAATCAAAACAATTACCATACGTATCTCCTTGAATCTACTTTCTCAGAGTACAGAATGACATCCTGGTGTTGTGATAGAGACAGAAAAAAGACACAGGGACCGTTATACACTTCAGAACGCTATAGCGGCCCCCGATGTCACAGGCACACTCTGCCGTCCTTTTTTTGTATTACTACATTCTCTCCATTTCTGCCTTCCTTGCTCCTATCTTGGGGCTTTCTTTGGAATTAATGATATTGTGAAAAGCTGATGCCAGCTGATTGCCACACTCTTGTGAAAAACAAGTCCAAAAAGTGTCGAAATGAACCTACTTCAATTATTCTTTGTGCTCCAAGTCGTAGATTAAAACGTTGATCTGGAAAACACTCTTTACAGTGTGTGGTTTTTGTTCTCTGGGGTACTCTGTTCATTGTGTTATGTGTTATTGTAATACTGCGGCTGCAATGCAAATCCTAATCATACCCTCTCTTGTTACTTGTTATCTGTTCTTTAGATGTGGAATTGAAAAAGCGTCACACACACACACACACACACACACACACACACACACACACACACACACACACACACACACATCTTTTCTCAGATACCAACACAACTTACGCACACACACTTTTGACGTATAGGTTGAGTATTTCCTCAGAGGTGTTGTTTACCCTTCATGCTTGACGTGATTTCAGAGTGGAGGTGGTACCAAGCAGTCCTTCTCTTGCGTATTACATGTTTCAAAAGACAATACTTGAAAGCTGTGCAAAGCAATGCAGCACATACTCAATTATACAATCATTTAATGAAGTTGTGTTAATACATTTACTACAAGAAAAACTGCTGGGGTCGAGGTGGTGTATTGACAGTACATTCAACCTATAGCAATCTCTGGTAAATGTAAAAAACATGGAATTTAAAACATATTTGATGCAATTGGCCTATACAACAGTACAAATTATCTTTGCCAATAACAACAATGTGTTCAGCAAAGTGTATGCTTCCTCAGTTACATCTCACCAACATTCTGTAATAGATTATTGAATTGCCTTGAGCATCCATCAGAGCGCTTATTTTGCCATTTGTAGGCGAGGTAGCCTCAACTTTCCCATGACTGTAAATAAAACATCCATGAAGTAGCAGTAAATAATGTAAACACACAGAGGGAAAATGGAACCTGTACAGAAAGAGGAAATGGAGCATTAAAAGGTAACACATTTGTCAGGACTACCCTTGGGCTAAAAAGCCCAGCCCCACCTGACCCCTCTAGTACACATCCTCTAATCTTAAAAGTCTCCACAGAGCATCAGCTGAAGTGCTCTGCAACATGAAACACAGTTAGGTACACACCTTGGTCATTAAATAATAATATATTCTTTGAAAGTATTCTTTGAATGGTTTTAAGAGTTAAAAGCCCTCCTTATATTTGTAATTGTGTATACTTAAACTTGTACTCATACACATGCTCTCACATGTAACTTTCACTTCACAACAAGCAATGAAAAAAAATAGTGTGTGTGTGATCTAAAATACAGTATTCACATACATTAAATATTATATTTTAAGTTAATGGAATAGCAAATAATACATTTGTTTGCAAGTTAGTAACAATTGAACCACTAGTATGTTAATAGGTGTTACCATATGATATATTAATTTTTCCATATAAATGCTTCCATATAAAAATCAGTCAAGTCCTGCTTTAAATTCAAATTTATCTTGTGATATATTACAAATTTATATTTGTATATAGAGTATTATATTCAGTGTATGTCAAACTGTTTGTGTTGCAATGGAGTAGACCCAACTGTCTGTACAAATTAAATCAAATTTAACATTTTATTTTGTTTACCGAGAGAATATCTTTTTAAATGGCAACTTTAAATTGGAAAAACTCTTAATTGTATAATTGAACTTAAAAGCAACTAACATTGTTGTAGTAATAAAAGGGACCTCCCGGCTGGGCCATCAAATTAACTGTAGTCAAAGCAGAGACTTTAGTCAGTTGTTGTTGAGGTTTAAAAAGGTCATACTCGATGTTGCAGTGTAAAAATGCCACTGCAGACCTATTTGTTTTTTATCTGTGTAATCAGTGTTCTGTGGCTTGTAAAACCTGCAATAAAATATTTAACAGCAATCTTTTATCCACATAAAAAGTAAGGCAGTTGTCCATGAAGTTTTTCACCAAAAAACGAAAAATTGACAGAATGTGTAGCATAGTGGTGTTTAATGAGACACAGTTTGCATAGCCTCATCCCCCTTTTGGGAGAAAAAAGAAAAGAGATTTGGGTTTTGACCTAATAGTTTTATAGGCAGTACATTAACTAAAACAACCACATGGTATTTAATAAAGATTCTTATACTGTAGATGCACACTGCACAACCTCCACGTGTGACCAGCCCTGAGATTTGCTGAGTGTCGGTGATAATAATTCTTCGAACAGGTGCTGCACCGTAAGCCCCAAGGCCGGGGGAAGTGAATGATTAGTGGCACTCCCCCAAGATGCATTGCTCCTCTGTATTAAAACCAAACTCTGCCTTTTATTCCCTCCAGGGTTTATTAAGTGGGCCAGTTGCCATAGCGACGCTTTGGCAGGATATTGCCAGGATAAGCCGTAATGGGTCTCCTGACGCAGTTCACTCTGCTCCTGTGGAAGAACTTCACTCTCCGGAAGAGACAAAAGGTACACTTCTGCTCACCAACCCCCTTCACAAATCAACGTATACCTGCTAAAATTGGTCAGCAATGGAGGGAAAGTGGGGATATGGTCCCAGGCTTGTGTTATCAAGGGCAACTAAGTTATTCAGGAGAGGGGAAGGTAATGGGAGGGATTTACTGCGAAAATTGTCTCCTATAGAAGTAAGCCGCCTTTAACTCTCCCACTAGGGAACAAGAACAATCTTACCTTAATGACGACCAATTCAGAGTGTCACCTTCAATTTTTGGAGATCTATCTCTTGTGCACATTATGTCACATTGCCTGTGTGTTAGTTTTAACAAAGCCAGTTTTTGGCATAATAGAACGGGATTGGGAGTGAAGAATGTTAAATGCGTTGTTTGAAGGGCAAACACTCTTTTAGGCACTTCTTACAGACTCACTGTCACAGCCTGTCCTCAGCGTTCCAAAGGTACAGTAGCATTGCAGTTTACAAACATTTTACCAGACAATTAAAGGTTATTAATATTCGCTCTTCAACTGCAAAATGAAAACACTCCAACTGAGATTTCAACTGCTGTCACTCCTTGCATACCAATCCGCACTTTAACTTTTTACAGTGTGCTTAACGTATCTCTGCCACTCCACTTCAGCTAAAATTTTAAATGCATTCATCGTTTACAGTTCAACTGCTTCAGGGCTTGTGCTTCAAATGTTGATCCACCTGCAGTCCCTGCATACAAACTGTCGATTCAACTGTCTACAGGGAGTAAACTTGAAACTAAAAATGTAAATGCTTTCAACAATTACACTTCCAAACGCACTTCAAAACACACTTCAATCCCCGTCAGTGCCTCAACTGAAACAGCAACTCCCATGCAACCTTTCTAATGCAAACAATTAACATTTCAAGATATTTTATTATTATAACTATTTGCAGTGTTTGCTCCTGTGATTTCCAGCGTAAGCAAGTGCATTTATATTTTCTTCACATAGCCTTTTCTAGTTTCTACTATTGTCTCATTACTGGATTATGTGAAACTCTTTTGATTTGTGTACACTAAAACAGGAGATAGACATAATTGTTTAGCCTAACTAAATACAAATGCTTGCTGAATATAAAAGATGTACAAGTAACTTCAATTTAAATCGAGATTTCTGAACACAAATATTGGTGTTGCCTTTATACCAATGCAAGTCTGTGCAAACCTCATGGATATAGTTGAGGCATTGTCCCTTTGCCCTGGCCCGTTCCCTTAACCCAAGTCGTTACTTCCTCATTCTTGTTACAGACGCTAGCCTAGACATGGTCATCCAGTGATATATGGTGGATTTTATTGCCTCTGATGTCTCCCACACTGGCCAAGAGGTTGCATGCTGCAGGAAGATAACTGTTACAATGTGTCGCAACTGCATTTCAAGGGTCAGAGAACAAGTTGCCATGGAATCTAGTTAGCCTTATGAGTCATTTTGAAGCAGATATAGCTGTTACAAAGACCTGCAGTGTGTTCTTTGATTTATACCCTTGCATTGATGATAGGAGTCACATCCGCCCACTTGTTTTGTCAGGGGTTCGAGCACAGCGGTGTGCCTGTTGCCAGAGTAGAACAAAAGACGTCTTCCCAAAAAAAAAATCAGCTTTCATCAAAGTTCATACTTTCTTGGAATAACTCAAGGCAAAGTCATTTGCAATTTTATAACTTTGTATCTGGGAAACATTCCCCTTGTTAATTTTATCAACGAGCAGAAAGAACAGGGTGCTATCTTTTTGTACTAGGGAGAAATACGCGCCGACTTTTCTCCTATAGTATGCAAGGCGACAGTGGTGGTTTTGTGCGTGGAATGTAGGATATTTGGCCAATGTCAACGTGAAATATTGGTATTAGACAAAACCGGTGGGAGTTAGCAAGGACAATGGTGCTTCTGGAGGGCTTGTGGAGGTTAATGACCAATTATATGAATGCCTCACCAAGCATTTTAAGATTTTATAACAGGCATGAAACTGATTTTATGGTCCAGTATTTCACATAATTTCATAGGAGGAGATTATCTTTTCACAAAGACGCTGGTGTCCGATGTCAAATGCCTGGGGAGCCAGACATTGAGAAAGTCCCAATGATCTCTGTGTTCCCTCTCCATGCCTTTTCTTCGGAATACATTATGATAATTCACCCTCTCAGCAGAACTACATCCTCTCTGACACGCAGACTGGTGGGAATTAAAAGACTGAATTTGAAAATGCTATCTTGTTGCATTGAAATGAATGCAATGTGATAGTCTGCAGTTTTTTCATCTGTAATTCATTGAAAAATTATAAACAAATTCACTATATGCCTGTATACCTAACGGAACTAAATAAAATGTGTTCAGCCCCTCGTCCCCCTCATACATATTCTACTGCAGAAACCTCACTTGGATATACTGTTTAAGGTTGCCATGGTGCCGGGCATTACAGGCAATATTTATTATTGTATTTTCCTCACCTTTGCCTGCCCTCCAGTTTAATTATGAAGACACCAACCTCCGTGTAGATGTCGTCTCTTATTATTTGTGCTAATGTGCGTCATCAGATACAATGTCTGAACAGGTTACCATAGCAGGAGAAGGGGATTGGTTGACTGAAGCTTTTCAGCTGATTTCTCTAAGCAGGTCACTCCAGCAGAGCTATTGAGAGGACTGAGCGTGCAGGCAGACCAGGTCAGCTGAGGTGAGCTGAGAGGGCTCAGTGGGTGAGTGCTTGGCTGGGCGGGTGGGGTTGTTGAGCAATGGTGTGTCTAGGGATGCGTTAAAGCTTAGCTTGCAGAAGGTGTGGGGTTGAAGAGTCAAAAAAGGATAAGCTGCAGCATTGTAATATCTAATTAAAGTCACCTGCTGTTGGATATTACTTGTTACTCTAGCTAGCTAGCTAGGTCCTACCTACCTACCTACCTATCTATCTACCTACCCACCTACCTATCCTGCTACTCACAGGATGACTGCTGACTCATTATGAATTGGTCCAGCACGGGTTGACCTGCGGGTCAGGGTTACACACTTTGTGTGTATGAAATGTCTGTATCATCACTGTGCTGCATTTTTATGAACTATGATATTCTGGCCATGGGTCACATCTCTCACCCAGGTCCAGCAGGCTCCATCTCACACACGATTACTCAACGAACTGAAGTTAGTTGCATTCAATAACTTCTTCTGTGTTTTTCGCCGATGCGGCCGCGATAGCAGAGTTACTAGCGGAAGCACTGGTACAAATACAGGTTTATCTCTCCTGCTTAACAATATACAGCTGTGTTAATAATAATTAAAACTGTGGACAAATGTCAGAAGTGTAGACTGGCGCTGTCGCCGCTGTGTCTCTCCATGTTGCTGGGAGCCGTGTGTGAGTGAATGGGGCGGGTCTTACTCTGTTCTCTGTGACTGTCTACATCATGATCAGACAGTGGTTTACGGAGCAGGTGGTTGGCTTTGCAAAAAAAAAAAATAAAAAAACCCGGAGCATTCTCTGAACGGAATGACACATTTAAAAAATTGCTCCATCGTGCAAATTTGATCGTGGGAAGCCAAAATCGTGATTGTGATTCAAATTCGATTAATTGTGCAGCCCTACAAAAATGTTATAAATTGATTTGCATTTTAATGAGGGAAATAAGAATTTGACCCCCTCTCAATTAGAAAGATTTCTGGCTGTCTTTTCTACAGGTAACGAGCTGCGATTAGGAGCACACTCTTAAAGGGAGTGCTCCTAATCTCAGCTTGTTATCTGTATGAAAGACACCTGTCCACAGAAGCAATCAATCAATCATATTCCAAACTCTCCACCATGGCCAAGACCAAAGAGCTCTCCAAGGATGTCAGGGACAAGATTGTAGACACACAAGTCTGGAATGGGCTACAAGACCATTGCAAAGCAGCTTGGTGAGAAGGTGACAACAGATGGTGCGATTTTTCGCAAATGGAAGAAACACAAAATAACTGTCAATCTCCCTCGGCCTGGGGCTCCATGCAAGATCTCACCTGGTGGAGTTGCAATGATCATGACAACAGTGAGGGATCAGCCCAGAACGACATGGGAGGAACTTGTCAATGATCTCAAGGCAGCTGGGACCATAGTCACCAAGAAAACAATTGGTAACACACTGCACAGTGAAGGACTGAAATCCTGCAGCGCCCGCAAGGTCCCCCTGCTCAAGAAAGCACATTTACATGTCCGTCTGAGGTTTGCCAATGAACATCTGAATGATTCAGAGGACAACTGGGTGAAAGTGTTGTGGTCAGATGAGACCAAAATGGAGCTCTTTGGCATCAACTCAACTCGCCGTGTTTGGAGAAGGAGGAATGCTGCCTGTGACCCCAAGAACACCATCCTCACTATCAAACATGGAGGTGGAAACATTATGCTTTGGGCGCGTTTTTCTGCAAAGGGGACAGGACAACTTCACCGCATCAAAGGGACAATGGACAGGGCTATGTACCGTCAAATCTTAGGTGAGAAACTCCATCCCTCAGCCCCGGCATTGAAAATGGGTCGTGGATGGGTTTTCCAGCGTGACAATGAGCCAAAACACACGGCCAAGGCAACAAAGGAGTGGCTCAAGTAGAAGCACATTAAGGTCCTGGAGTGGCCTAATCCCATAGAAAATCTGTGGAGGGAGCTGAAGGTTTGAGTTGCCAAACATCAGCCTCGAAACCTTAATGACTTGGAGAAGCTCTGCAAAGAGGAATGGGAAAAAATCCCTCCTGAGATGTGTGGAAACCTGGTGGCCAACTACAAGAAACGTCTGACCTCTGTGATTGCCAACATGGGTTTTTCCACAAAGTACTAAGTCATGTTTTGCAGAGGGGTCAAATACTTATTTCCCTTATTAAAATGCAAATCAATTTATAACATTTTTGACATGCATTTTTTTTCTGGATTTTTTTGTTGTTGTTCTGTCTTTCACTGTTCAAATAAATCTACCATTAAAATTATAGGCTGATCATTTCTTTGTCAGGGGGCAAATATACAAAATCAGCAGGGGATCAAATACTTTTTTCCCTCACTATAGATAGATAGATAGATAGATAGATAGATATGGGTGTATGTATAAAAACCTCTTAACTCTAAGGTCTTATCTCTAGAATATTCCTCAAGGCCAACTGAGGGAAAGAAATATAAGAAACAACCCAGTGGAAAAGTAGAGCCATCAAGTTGTGCTTTGTTGGTTTCGCTCTTCATCCCTAAGGTTAAAATAAAAGCCAAGCATGTCACATGGAGCACTACCTTCTGGCAGGTATTAAAGTGGTTGAATAAAAACAAGGGAGTGGTTTGTACTCTATATCCAGAAGAGGATTAAATGTGTTGAGGAGATGATAGGGAGCTTGTGATAGCTTCGGCTTGAGTAGTCACAAACAGAGGTTCCTTTATCAATCCAGAAAGTGCTTAGAGTAAAAGCAAAACAAATGGACTATGGAATGTGCAGTTACATTGTAAGCACAATCACATCAATACAATGCCTCGTGAGGTCATTTTAATTGCTCATAAACAGTATAATTAATAGTCTGTGCACCTTTCTTTGAAATTTGCTTTCACGAGTTATCGTAAATCATATTTTTAACTTATGAGGAAACAATGCAAATTATGTGAGCCATAATATGTTCCGAAGATGTTTTTCATAAACAAATTATGAAAATAAAACCACTTTATCCTTTGTGCAGGTGCGGCTGGTTGTTGAAGTGATATGGCCCCTGTTTCTCTTCTTCATACTGGTGTGGGTGCGGTCCACCAATGAGCCACTTAATCAAGGCCAATGTAAGTACAAGCCCAGATGTAATGTATGAACAAAAAAAATACTAACCCCTGTTGTTACATCACTGCATCTATACAGTATATCCAAACAACAATGTGTTAATGGATACTGTCCATATTCAACTATATTCTTGTAGGCCACTACCCAAACAAAGCCATGCCATCGGCTGGCGTTCTGCCCTGGCTTCAAGGTATGATCTGTAACGTCAACAATCCCTGTTTAAACTATTCAACACCGGGGGAGGCACCAGGCCAAGTCAACAACTTCAACAACTCCATGTACGTACTGGAATGGGTTCTAGGCCTGCAAAATTTAGGGAAAAATATGAATCACGATTTTTTTTGCTTAGAATTGTTTTTGACCATGACAAAACAAATTGGCAGTACCAAAAATAGATTATTTTCTTTTTTGGCACCTATAGCACCTGTAAACATAGAGGCCTCAATGAGCATTGTGGTGTTTGAGACCACTTAAAAACTTTTTTTTTTTTTTTTTTAATTAAATCAAATTTATTTAAAAATTTGAATCGTGAACAAGGTGATTCAAGGTTGTGATTTAATAATGATTAATTGTGCAGGCCTAATGTGTTATTCTCTGTCTTCTAAGACCAAGGTGTGGTGTGGACTCGAGTCCCTTGATTGGACTTGAGTCAGATTAGAGACAAATTTGATGACTTAAGACTCTACTCGAGACTTGCAACTTGACTTGTACTTTAACACTAATGACTTGTGACTTCACTTGGACTTGAGCCTTTTGACTTAAAGACTTGATACCTTTCCCTAAACTCAAAGATTAAAAAGTATCTTATTTAATAAGGGTGTCACGATTTTGATTTTTAATCGAAAGTGATCGATATCAAGTCACAATCTTGAATATCAAAGTAAAAAATGGAATTGTCAATACTGACACGCCCCCATGTCTGGTCGGCTTGTCAAGCGGGAAATAATACACTTGTTGAAGTGCTGCGTTAATCAACCTCCTGTAACTTAGCTACAGCCAATCAAAAGATAGAATGGCAACTACAGATGCTGGAGACCCACTTGATAAAACTTGTTTTTAAAAAATAAATACGCATTTGAAAAAGGAATTCATGATTTTTGTAAATGTAATTCATTGCTCTGTTTTGGTAAATATTGATATTATGACTTGTTTAGGACGTGAAACACAAAGTTTAGGACTTTGGACTTGAGTTGGGACTTGTTTGTCTTGACTTGGGACTTCAGTGCAATGATTTGAGACTTACTTTTTACTTTCAAAACAGTGACTTGGTCCCACCTCTGTCTAAGACATTATACATTAGGATAAAACAGAATATTTTGTTTATAATTTCAGATTATATCTAAGACGACAGCTAATGATCTTTCTTATCTTTGTGGTAAACCAGAATTGCTGGGATGTTGATAGAGCTGCAAACCCTCCTGGTCAACAGATCTATTCTCAGCAAGGCACAGTTGCTGGCAGATGACCTCGGCCAGTGGGATTCAGTCCTCTCACAGTCTAACCTTGGTAATGGTAAGAGAATTTGAATATTTGAAACAAATTATTGATGCACTGACCTTTAAAACAATGGCACCATTCTTTCAAAGGACCTTGTTTTAAGGTTATTATCAAACACAATCATCAAAATTGGTGAAAAGCAACAGAGTCAAAGTGCAGATTGGTCTTTCTTGATTTACAAGTTGTATTGCTACTAAGTAATTGTTTAAAAAGTAATAAGTAGAGAAGATTCACAGCAACAATCACTCTCCTATGCCTTTGTTAAGTACTCTCCATCAAGGAAAGTATCCCCTTCATGTGGATGACAAGTTGGAGGATTTGTTATTCCCCTTTATCCCTTAAAAACAATGGCGTGTGATTATTTATGATGCAATTTGCTGTGCAGACTGACAGATCGTTTGTCTTGATAAGTTGCTGCTTTGCATTAGGCTCATTTAGCCTGATGATATTCAGATTTTCATACGGCACCTAATTTGCAAAGAGACGAAGGGGGTGGGGGGGGACTGCTGTTCAACAAACGGCTTGTGGTTCATTTGCATTTTGGGGTCGCTGGCTTGTAATATACAAGATTAAATCCATCAAAGATCTAAGCTTGGGCATAATTAATGGGATTCACTGTCGGAGGCTAGAGCACAAAAGGTCACTAACAAGAATGGGGAATGGAGTACTATCAAAAGACTAATGATGGCAAAGGTGATTGTGTTGTCCTTTTTGTGTTTTTACCAAAGGTTGATTAAAAGACTCAGGTGGTCACTTCAATCAGAAATGCAACAGTGTTCAGGAAGAGCCCAGAGCATGTTCTATTTCCCCATAATCGAACCCTTTCCATCTCCCTGATGCTCCTGCAGTCATGCGGGGCACAATAGTATATGTTTAGTAGGAATCAGGAAGTGTTGTTTAGAGTGTAAGTAGTGCAGCAAACAACATAATTATTTCCAGACAATACAGAATGATGTTGTTTTTACCCAACATTTATCTTAATTGAACCTTGAATAACCCAGTAAAAGTCACTTCCTCCCCTCATCTTGATAGTTGACTGACTTGCATGTATAACACTTGCAAAAGGGCTAATCTAATTAAATTACATAACCCCTTTTATCATCTTAACAGCACATGCTGGAGTCCCAGAGAGTAGCTAACACATGTTGAGTAGATACCGTATGTGCATGAGGTTGTGTATATACAGTACTTTAGTAGGATTCCTGCTATTTGGCGGTGTACGGGGGTATGAATGAAGAGTTGATTGGTTGTGAAGCTGTCTCTCTTAAATCCTGGTTATCTGTGGGCAGCTAATCAGGAGAAAATGGCTGTTTAACAATCTGGTACATGTTAAGCAACAAATCGCTCCTCTCACACACTCATTCAACTCAAGTGTTCAACGTATACTTGCGCCATTGAAGGATTTAATTGCAGTTGTCATCTAGAAAGCATAATTTAAAGTCAAGTTCATCAGACTGTAAAGCTACTCCAAGCAACATGTAAAACAAAACCAAATCAAAAGAATTCGGAATTCTTGATTTGTTAAAGTAACATGCACACATTAAAAGTAAATGATTTTGTTTCACTGCAGATTTTATTTTCATGGGTTTGGCAATTGTTTATATCCGTTAGGATAATATCATACTCAGCAGCTGCACTGCAGTGATTTTAAAGTCATGGACTTTAGCTTTAACCTTTTCATTTCAACAACAGAATTAATCCTCCAGTGCTTTGGATAGACGAATGAAAAGGCTGCTGTCCCATTAGTTACACAACAGGCTCCCCTCCATGGTTGGCATAGTTGTCAATTAGGGCAAACAACACAAGTCTCACACATGTCTCTTCATGCACCCGTATTTGTGAAAGGTAGTGTGCATGCAGGATTTCAGATAGACAAAGAAGGGAGGCAGAGACAGAAATGATGCTGAAATACTGTAAAATATCTGCAGTGCAGATGGCAAGTAAGGAGGATTTATGGCTAAAACTATGAAACTAAGACTCGGCTTAAAAACAAGCACATATATTTCACTTGAAGTTTCCCATCTCTGACCAGTTCTCAGTATCACACATGTAAACATCACTACACTACAGCACACGGTATTTCAGATTGTGTGTCCCCGCTGTGTATTAATTGCTGTTCTGCAAAAGTAATGATTCTTAATCTTTATGTTTAAGCTCAACCAGTGATCCTAAGGAGTATTCTCAGGGACAATGAAACTTTCACCACTTACCTGAAAGAGAATTTGTCGGTTCCACCATCAGTGGTCCAAAGTCTCATGAATGCTGGGATTAAACTCAATCCAGTGAGTATCATTTTGCTACTCTGCTTGCATGTTGAAAACAGTCTCCAGTAAGGATCCCTGCTGCTTTTGAAACATGGTTTTCCACCTCTTTCTGTAAATAAAAATAAAAATGTTCAAAAGACCGAAGAGCCAAGAGTGTTGTGCCTGAGTATTTGAAATGTAAAAATGTCCTGGCCATAAACTGCTTCTGGGACTCTTTGTCTTGACAGTCATCATCAGAACAGACTCTAGCATTTGCTTGATTAAAAAAAGTAGTTTGAAGTTGTCTAAAGTAGGTAATTTGGAATGAAATGAATTTGTCTTGTCGCTAAATGCTCCCCAGTACTATGGTACTGTATGTACCAAGAAATATTAGATGAGCTGCAATAAGGTAATTATCTTTCACTGACATTGGCAAAGGAGCTTAAATACATTGTGTACTGATTAAAATATCCCTACTGTGTATGAGGTATTCTCATGGTTCAGTATGCTGTGTTGCAAATGTGCTCGGAAAGAAAGTTCCTAGTGCAGTTCACGAGCCATTCTGTCTTGTGGCCATGTATCCTGTCTTGCTTAGTGTCACTGTGTAATGTTTGGTATAATAAAACTCTTTCTGTGTATGCATCTGGTATGTATGGGTATTGACATTAATGTGTCTTTTACTGTTATATTAATATTTAAGTTTTTTTTATTATCAGATGCAGCAATTACAATCACTGAAAACCTTGGGTCTCTAAGTGTCCTAGTGATTGCACATACGCACAGAATGTCTTTATTTGAGGGTGATCCAAGACAAACTTTAATTAAAATGAAAACACTACGCCACATTTTATTTTGAAATGGGATATAGCATACTATATGCCTGCACAACAACCCGAAGGACACAACACACGTATAAATAAAATGATGCAAAGTTCTTTTCGTTGTCAACTTCTACCAAAGTAAGTGTTTATTTTTCAGATGATGGGCATCTCGAGGCCGGGCAACCTGAAGAGCATCCTGTGTGAGGGGACAAATCTGGATGAATATATCCAATTTAGCAGCACAGCTGAAAAGGTGGCTTTTCAAAATGTCAGCTGCTCCCGCACTCCACAGCAGCTGATTAACGCCCAACAAGTAGTTCTTCAAAACCTGGATGCGGGG
Source organism: Percina caprodes (assembly GCA_013375575.1). Classification (NCBI taxonomy): domain Eukaryota; kingdom Metazoa; phylum Chordata; class Actinopteri; order Perciformes; family Percidae; genus Percina; species Percina caprodes. The sequence goes on along the minus strand of JABXJD010000214.1, from coordinate 445,856 downwards.
AAAGTGCTTTCTAAGGTAAGCTTTTCTTGCTGTCGCCTACACCATGAAACAAATCTCACAACTCGTCTGATTTGAGAATGATGAGACCTGCATAGTACGTTGGACCCAATTTTCTCATTTTTACAAAAGCTGGAGATTGAATGCATTTGGGAGCTGTGTTTATATTAATTGGCCTGACGGGGACACTGTACTTTAGTAATACAGGCCATAACGTCTACATTTGAAAAGCCCCCATTCCTGCTCGGCCAGGTCACCCACATCTAGCATCCTTACAAATTACACTGTATGGGCTAATGAAGGTGGTATTAAAATGTAAATTTGAAACTCTTGTGATTTCTCAGCCTTCACATTTCTCATGACTTACATTTGAGAGCTGGCGTTGCCAGGAGATGCACTGTCAACTTCCATTGTGCACGACTGAATGGAGCATATCATAGCCCTGTAAAGCCTCCGAACAGTGAATTTTTTAACAAGCAAACATAGCTGTTCTTATGTACCGATTTAAACTGTTTTAATGATTTAAACCATTTGGGATGACCCATTGTACAGTTACAATTCTATTCCAGTAGGAAAGTGGATCCCAGCAAGCTAGGCTAATGAGCCTCCACCATGAGTAAGTGGAAGCCTAGCTTCCTAATATTCACACTGACTCGTCAGTGTTAGATCTCCTGCCTGAACAGCTCAGTGCTGTGCTTGTTCCACACTATACAAAAGAGTTGGTCTCACTAGCGTTGACTGTCTCTCATTCATGGGTCCACATGTGGTGATGGTAAATGACCAGACTGTTAAATCTTAGATCAACAAGTAGTCCTGTAACTTTAGCACTCTGTACTTTACCTAGTGATTGATGATGATTTTTTTGGCGCAAATGTTTTTTAATTTCAGTTTGGATTTAACTTGGCTTTAAAAACAATCTAATTACCATATTTGCATTAAAACATTTACCACACATGATGGAGAAATGTATCTTGTTTTGCAAAACCTTGTATACCTTAACATCATTATTCACTATTTGCTGAGACAATATGATTTCTAAACTGAGTGTAGTTGAGGTTTTTGATGGAAATGTGTGTTTTAATTTATTTAATTTTTTTTATTTTTATGCCAACATTTTCTGTTGAGCCGCCTTGTGGCATTTCATAGTTACAGGAGTTATGATAGATTCACCCTAAATTGAGAGAAATAAGAAAAATTAAACATGGCTGCTCAAGTTAATTTTCTGCATGGATATTCTATCAATCACGAGTAAGATGAAAATCCACAGCTTAATACAGTTTAAAAGTATTTGGGGAACATTGTCTGTTCTATCTATAATTCTCACATGGCTTGAAGTAAATTGAATTCAAAGACAATGAATTTCGGTCCCAGCCAATTGAGTAACCAATTTTAAAAGTTAAACGTTACGCTTTTCTGACTCTGACTTAGAAAGATGAAGAACTAGCTTTTCAAGTTAAAACTTGCTAATGCATCCACTCTATGGCAAAACCTACAGGCAGCATGCTATTGCTGCACCATTCTCTTAATGTATTTGAATTTCTTCCATTTTGAGTGAGAAAACAATTTATGTCCCATTGGGTCTAAGCTTTTAAAATTATCATTGTCATGTTTACCTCTGTGTCTTCTAGTGATTTGACTAGAATACATGCAATCAGGTGGGAATTATTTATTAGAACCAATGTTTTGTTGAATTCTTTTAAATCTCTGAGTTCCCTTTTGGGATGATAGAAGCCTGCACTTTCCTTTGATTTTATCTTTGAGAGAAAATATATGGGACAGCAAATCCAATAAATAAATGATAAGGCAGGAAGTTCGTAGGAGAGAGCATTTGAACAATTTAAGCCCACAGGCATTTTGAGACACAGGAGAAAGAGAAAGCCTAGACAAGATTTAGTGGAAAAGCTCCTCAGCGCCGCACGCAAATACATGAAAAGAACATCAAGCCTTCACAATTAAAGCTTCACGCTGCCGAATGATTGTGATATCAACAACAACATTAAGAAAAGGACAAGGGAAGAAGGCAGGGTTTATTACTTGGCAGTAGGGGTGATTCAGACAGTGGCTCCACAGTGGTTTCTGGAAATAGTTTCAGAACATAATGATTAGGGAAGAGTAGTCATTGAAATTTCAAAGTGTGTCTTTATTTAGTCTATCTTTGATAGCAGAATGCCAATTGAAAGTTCATTAACTCAGCAAATTTTAACTTTTTGTACCATACAAAAATATCGGTCTGTTATATCATTCTTGTAGCATTATTTTCTAATCAGCTTACTGGTTACCACTGAAGTCTTCAAGTTGAACAAAGTGCAGTAAAAAATGAGTTCAACAAATGAGCTTGAGAAATCTGTTTTGTGCCATTGTTCACTTTGTTTACCTCCTAACGTGACATTACTGAAATCTCTCCTTCCATTGATTGGTGATTTTCATCTGTTTTGCTCAAAATGATCTGAGACTTATGTGCTTTTTGACTAAGTCTCCTCATTAGTGCCTGCTCTACACACACACCGATAGTAAAGTGATCCTAAATTAATGGATGTGAGACTCAATCAATAGTCAGGCTGTTGTCCCAAATGCTTGAATGGGCTTCTAATTGTGAATACTAATGCAGTATTTCCCTTCTTCATACATCTCTCGGCCTTCTGATCTGCCCACTCTTAGTCTTTCTCGACTTATGTCTTGCATATTTCTCTAAGCTTAGTATTTTATGAAAGACGATACAGACACTCCTAGTACAGCTTTTACTTGACAATTGATGCATGAAAATGACAATGGTTTAAAGGGCATGCCATTTTGTAATTGGATTCATACTGTGTACCTTGAGAATGTTACTGTAGCACACAGTAACACTTGTCATTTTAATGCAACTTTTACTAACCAGGGAGGATGATGTTAGGATACAATTTACATGCACAAAATGAGTTTGTATTCTCTCTTCACTAGAAAGGCTGATAAGGAACTGGTATTTTTAGCACATGTGTGGACACATAATTATAGTTACTGGCTTTGCAGTACAAAACATACATATATTTCTTTTTAGGGCATAGTAATACATTGGATTGTTTCCTTGTTTGCCATTTATGTAGTAGCTACAGTATTGTTCTGTGAATCAACTGTTCATGCTCTCTTTTAGATACCTTCATCTTTGAATCTGAATGCAGCACTGATGGGGAAAACCACTCAAGATGCGTTACTAGTGATTGAGGAGGTTAGTGTTGCCACTGCGTCATGTACACTAGACAGGTATCCATAATAACTATGATGAAATGGCAATTTTCTTTTTTAAATTCCTGACTTTTAAATTGTTGTATCCAGATGACCAGGTTGCAGAACTCCATGATCCTTAAAGCTGCTAGTTCATTGGATTTCCAAAACGACATGATTGGCAGTATAAATAGGCTACTGTGTGAAAAGCAGCCCAACATCAGTTTACCCTTACTCAGACAGATGGATAACAAGAAGTCGGTCTTCATTACGGGCAACAGTTCCGGTAAGTGCTGTTGCAAATTGCTTATTAAGAAAAGTTGTCACACAGTACATGTCTTTCTTATTTATCTACATTTTAGCTTTACAATACTGTATTTAGCCAGGAAATAGACAAAAGTAGGGTAATTTTCTTTATTTCTTTGCAACCAGTGATTTACAGTATCACAGGACATGGCAACATATTTTTTTTTTATAATTTCACAGCCAGAGGTATATAACATAATTTCTGTTGCATATTGAAAAATTGGAAGGACTGGGAATAATGCTAGGTCAGAAGGTTGCAGAGGATGCCATGAATCATGACAAATAAAATTAATTTAAAGTTTTTTTCTGCTTTAAAAACGGCATCTTGTCAGAATGTCAGTGGTGTTTTGACATCTTTATGGAGCAAATAGTGTGGGGCTATAGCCTTGGTAGTGCAGCATATAAATGTCAGTCCAGCAAGATATCTTTGGTCAGGCAAGGCTCAGTATGCATGTTGGTTTGATGTTTTCCTTATGGACAAAGAATTTAAATAGTTTTATCAGGTCAAGTATTCTGCACACCCCAGTGTTCCATGTTATCAAAATATGCATGCAGGGGTGACAACTCAATAGTTCCTATATTTTGATGAATTAGTGGTGCATGGTACACAGTGCAGCCAACTGTGCAGGGTGCACAGGATGTGACTATTTGTGCACACGCAGGAACAGGCACCTGTAGCACAGTTGGCACCTGTGCCAGAGCTGGAAACTGAGTTTGATTAGGAATACATTATCGGCAACTGTGTCTGGGGCTGGCATCAATCGTAGCCAATGAAATCGGCTCTTCTCATTCCATTTAAAAGCTGTGCACTCACTTTCCACTCTGACATAATGATGTTTTCTTAATGAAGAGGAAAGTCCAGGGCAACTTATCACTAGTGGAAATTGATGTTGTTGTCTGGGCGGTGCAGAGTCACAAGGCGCAAATATGTAATATCCTAAATAAGAACATATGGCAGCCCAAACTTCCCATAGAGGACAGATGGTGTCATTAAAATGTTTTTTTAAGTTTTAAACTGATAGCACAAAATTTTGTACTATCTTAGCCAGGAAATACAACCATGGCAGCCATTATGTCAGCATGTGTACTCATAGCCCTCTTTGCTGTATTGATCTCACTAAAACCTTTCTCAGTTTGCAAAGATTTTTGATCAGAGACCCTGATAGAGTTCAGTAATGCCTTTTTAAAATGTACTAAAGCTGAATAAATGAGTCCAGTCCATCTTCAGGATGTTATTGTCCCCCATACTCCTGATCTCACGCAGGTTATAAACATAGTTTTTTGCTTAATAAAGATATGTGCCAGGTAGCCACATTAGAAGAATCTGTAGGGTATTCACACTGCTTTGAAAATCTAGACTGCACCACCCACCTTCGGTAAGCTTGTAAGTGAATTAGATTTTTCATGGCTGCAAGGATTCAATTGATAAAACAGAATATACATTCTTCAAGCATTTGTGGATGGCAGATAGAATTGAGTACTGATATGAATCACCCTTTGATCTAACACAGAACACACTTTGAAGCAGTAATGCCAGCAAAGCAAAGTGTTTTTCTGATGTGTAAATTTGTCCAGTAGATAAAAGGAGAGTATGCTGTTTTGAAAAAAAAAAGATTGATTTTTCAACTCAACACCTAACAACAAATACAGCCCTCTTGTCACGTTAGCATGTGCAAGATTTACCGTCTGTCGCACTCCCACCACCTTTCTCTTTATACATCCATGGCTCTTGCCCACTCCTGTGCACGTGCATGGATGGAATCGTGTTGTTTGGCTTGATTTGAGCCACTTTTGGCGCTTACCCACTGGTAGTACCAGCTGTACTCTACTCTGCTCGACTAAGCCGCGGTGCTCCGTCCTCCATTTTCCATTGCAGATTTACTACCGCTACACCGAACGTCGAAGGTGTGTTGTTTTTCTCATCAGTTGGCTGTTTGCCAGAAGACAAATTTTGTTTCAAAAGAAGTTGGTGGCAGCAAAAAAAAAAAACACAGCTGGCTAAACTATTTAAAAATGGCGGGTTTGTTCAGGACACCCCCGTCTGGTACCACGGTCTTTTTTTTTCACATTGGAAAACCAAAAAAGGCAAGTAGAGTTCAGTCGAGCAGGTACCATTTACCATTTAAAAATGCCATTAGTTTCTTTCCTGTTTACAGATCCAGGGCTGCTTTTTTCATAGCACACACACAGCTAGTGGACCGTGAGTAAATATTTGCTGAATTTGACAAAAAGTGTATTTGGTTTGAATCACAGAGTCCACCTTTAAGGACATTCAAGTAGATCAAAGTAGAATAGGCACACATAACCTACATTAAAGATTTTTGTGATTTATGTGACTCACTTCTGTAACAGAGAAAAGGTTACTTGTTGACCATGTTGCTTGTAGTGCAAACTCATGTGTAACCAGGCCCAATAGAGGGCTTAGCCAAACTTTAGCAATTTAACAATTGACAACGCCACCTTGGGACTTTAACCCAAAGAGTTTAAAATATGATTTCAGTTGTTACAAATCCCGGGGACTCCCACTACACAGGCAAGCCAACAGCAAAGATCAGAGACGCGGTTGTTTTGAGTTACTCAAAATAATTGATTACAAACTCAAACAAAACAATATTCAATTAAACATAACTATAAATCAACAATAAGCTAGAAACAGAACTAATGCAATAAAGAAAACAAAACAACCAAATATCCAAGACACAGGGGGAGTGGCATTCGTTATAGTTAAAACTGTTTAAGAAATTGGAAGAAACTATTTAAAATGGTTGCAACGGTCCTCGTAGGTGGATTGTATAACAAGATTAGGACTGCGAATAAAACACCACATGCAAATATCAAAACACACTAAAACCATGCAATGTACTAATAATATGAGTCACCTATCAACCACTAAATTAAGCAACCACTCTTGTTTCTAAAAACGCTCTGGCCTGATTAAGAGTTATTAAAACGAATACACCCTATCCCCAGGGCACACTTTCCTCCATACGAATATACAACACAGTCATTAACAATAAAACAGATTCTAGTACGAGTAATCTAAAAATTGGAACACGTGAGTAAACAATCTAGACTAGGCAAAACAGTATGACTTGACTTGGTTGGATGGATGGACTTGACTTGGTTGGATGGATGGAAAGAAACGACATTATATGTCACTGTCTGGCAAAAGATGCAGCACAAGATGCCAAACAACGTACCTTTGCTGTACCTAGAATCAGAAATACTTTATTGATCCCTAAAGGGAAACTCTGTGTTGCAGTTGCAGAAATTTTAGAAATATAAATAAAGCAATAAAGAAATATAAGGAGTTATAAAGTGGGCATGATGGCAACAGGCGCATTTTGGGAATGAGTCTATCACTGAAAGTGCTCCTGTGATGTAAATGTGCTGTATTTATATAGCGCTTTTCTAGTCTTAACGACTACTCAAAGCGCTTTTACATCATACAGGATACATTCACCATTCACACACATTCATACACTGTGGCCGAGGCTGCCGTACAAGGTGCCACCTGCTCATCAGATAAACATGCACACACATTCACACTCCAATGCACAGCAACTCGGGGTTCAGTGTCTTGCCCAAGGACACTTCGACATGGGACTGCAGGGCCAGGGATTGAACCACCAACCTTCCAATTGGGAGGCAACCGCTCTACCACTGAGCCACAGCCACTGCTGATGTAGCATGGAGTGGGTGCGAGACATTGTCCAAGATGGCATGTAGTTTGGACAGCATCCTCCTTTCTGACACCACCGACAGAGAGTCCTGATCCACCCCCACAACGTCACTGGCCTTGCGGATCAGTTTGTTGAGTCTGTTGGCGTCCGCTACCCTTAGCCTGCTGCCCCAGCATGCAACTGCAAAGAGGATAGCACTGGCCACCACAGACTCATAAAACATCCTCAGCATTGTCCTGCAGATGTTGAAAGACCTCAGCCTCCTCGGAAAATAGAGACTGCTTTGGCCCTTCCTGTAGAGGGCTTGAGTGTTCTCGGCCCAGTCCAGTTTATTGTCCAAGTGCACTCCCAGGTATTTGTATTCCTCCACAATGTCCACACTGACCCCCTGGATGGAAACAGGGCTCACTGCTGATGGTTCTGCTCACTCCATGTGACAAAGTCCCCCACCACAGCTCTGTACTCAGCCTCATCACCATCGCTATATACTGGATACATTGATTAGAAACATATCCAGGATTAGAATAAAAATTAGAAACTATATAAAGCTTCAGAAATAATTAAGCCAGTTTTTTTTTCAAAGGCAATGTTTTGGTTTACCAAACACCTGACTTAGTACAGAATGTATTGTTATAGTAGTGTTGTTCTTCACCTAGGCAAACGTTCCTGAGCTACCATGTGGATCAAATGTGTGTTATAGATGTTCATGTACATCATTAAGTGTTATTCTGGATTTCCTAGAACTTGTTGAAGCATTTTAAAATGGGTTGAGATTGTGAATTTGATCTCCTCTAAACACACTGGCAGCAGCCTGAGAGTCTCTATATTTGTAAATATCAGTTTTTTTTGTTGTTATTATAATCTCTGGGGACAAGCCCACAGGATTATCACAAATCTGAAAATTTAAAACGAGTCGTGACCATATGTCTGATCTTAATATATGAGTGGACCTTCTAAGACTAACACATGTTTTATCATTTGCACCTACAGAGTGCATCTTATTGTATTTTTAGTCATTAAAGGGATGGCAACTTTTTCCACATGGGGATAAACTTTTCTGTTTTACTACATAAATAAATAATTCTCAAGTAAACTTATCTGCTATAATTCCTCAAATTTAACAATATATTGTTAAAATAAAGGTTAATTTAGCAACACATTGTATTAAAAAAGGAACCCTGTTAGAACAAACAGACTTACATTTATTATATAATATACATATTTAAATATATGGAAAGACTGTCCGATACATTTTAATGCCTTACTTGATGCACATAATAAGTAATTGGGAAATATATAGTCAAGCAAAAAGAATTGAGAAAATACATTTTCCAAAAATGATTAAAAAATGAGCACATTTTCTTACTGGTGCTGTGCAAAGAAATCACTGTCTGCCACTCATTATGAAAAAAGGAAAAATAAACAAAAGTAGCACAACCATTTAGGTGGTGGTGGGGACACTTCCATAAAATCCTTGAAAATTAAATCTTCAGTGTAACTTCTTGCAACCTCATGCTCATTAGAGACCATGCCTTCTTGTTTCATTAAATGCCTGTTCTTTGGAGACAACTGCACAAAATTAGATTTTAATAAGAAGCTGCCATTCCTTGGGAATAAAGTGATTCTGCAAGAGGAATTAAATGCTTGTGCCAGCGCAAATTAGCAAAAACATTGTATCATCCATACAACATAAGCCCTAACATCTCTTAGCATGCTAATGGCTGGTTTAAATTTGCTGTGGCATTTTATTCTGTTGGTCTATGTATGTTAAATAAATCTGGAATATGCAGCGTGTCTGCTTAATGGCCAATTACAACTCCTTTATACCTGTAAAAGGACACTCAAAGGAATATTAAATTGGAAACAATAAAGGCCAACACTGAGCTTTTGTTAATGGCTTAGCAACGTTTTCTTCCCAATTAATCGTTGACAGCAAAGAAAAACGTCTTGAGTCATTATACAGAATAGTTTGGGCGGTAACTGTTGTTAAACAACAGTAATTTTAAGATGTTAGCATTTTCAAAATTTGCTCAGTAGATTACTGTACATGGATCTGCAATGGCATATACTTACATTTATATATTTGTTGGAGAAATTTGTTAATATGTACTTAATATTTTTAAGCTCTTATGCACATTTGCTCATTTTAGAGGTTGCTTTCCTCGCTGTTGTAATTGGATTCTGTGCAAATGGAAATAGGCAAAAACTGTTAAAGGTGATTTGACCAATATGACTTTAACTGTTTGCTACAGAGTTCTTGATTCAAATGTGTGTTGTTGTACCCAAACATCAACCTTTCAAATGAACGCATCTCTGTTGATCCTTCAGAATAAGCTCTGACTGCTTATAGCATTTCTTAATTATCTCGAGACTCATACTGTCAAAATAAATATTAGTAATTGTTACCCTTTAATCCTCGTTTTAACCACTTCCCTTTCAATATACTGTATACTGGAGTGAGAGAGGCTCTTCTACTGAATGTCAAAGCTGCCTCTTTCTGTCTCTTGTGAGAGAGTGACTTCAATGACATTTGTTCAACCTGATTTAACTTTCTGTTGCAATGCTTTAAGACAGTACACTTCAGTACACTTTGTACTGCTTGTAAGACACACAGTAGGTGCGGCTTGACTGATGTTCACTAGCGTGCCATGTTCAGGTGCATATGTGTGTAACTGTTTGTGTGCTTCTGATTGGGCATTGCATTAAAAACCTGAAATATGAGTATTGTGAACCTATATCATTATGTCTTGTTTTCTTTGTGTGTGCACACATCCATGTGATTTTATATGCAAAGCACAAGCATTTGTAGTGTGTTGATGGCACTGTTTCGCTGTAGTGCCAAATCAAGTTCATCTCCAGGGTGCAACTCAAATTGATTAAATTTGCCAGGTAAGTTGAGGCGCTGACTTGAGGCTCAGTGCAATTGTTTGACTTTGGCTAAACCTGGTGAACAGAACAGATTCTCTTTTTCACAAAACAGCTGTTTGAAAAAACAAAAGTAAAGATCTATTGTCAAAAAGAATGTCTAACCTCTGTATTCTAATGCTCCCTTCAGCACACTGATCTGATAAATCTTTCCCATGATACAAATGTTTGACATTTCTCACTGCCACCTATATCCATGCTCCATTGTTGACTAGAATTCTTTGTCTTGTAATTGGCCCTAACAAGTTGGTCAAGGTCCATTTGCATTGCTGTGTATTCTCATAATCCCTTTCATAATCAGGTCCTATTTTTAAATTAAAGTAGAAGACTGCCTTCTCTCCAATATAATGGAATTAGGATTTAGTTTAAAATTCTAAAATTTACATGCAGAGTATTGTCAGACTTCTGCATATGTGGCAGAGCTACTTCACACATATTTGTCAGCTCGTTCACTTGGGTCTATTATGGTAAATTTACTGTTTCTCCCACGCACATGGCTTAAGACCCGAGCTAATTGAGCGTTTGAGTCCTTAGCACCTTAACTATGGAACCAACCAAACTCGCATACTGATTTCTGGAAAGAGACGTTGCTGTTAAGTTCAAATGTGTTTTTTGACGATTTGACCACTACAGGTTCAGTGCGATCTCGTTCCATTATATTGGAGAAAAGGCGGACATCTCTACTGACGATATCTCCAACACTATTAACAAGTAAAGTACACTCAGCATTTCTTACACATTATGTGTATCCTTATGGTCTATTTGCTAGCTAGCAACACTTCTTCATCATTGCCTTTGTTGATTCATTGCGGGCCATATTTTAATGATCTAAGCGCACAGCGTTAAGCGCCTGGCACAGGTACAGTATCTTCATTAATTCATAGGTGTGTATTGGGCGTAACATGCAATAAACCAATCAGAGTGTCATCTCCCAATCCCTTTAGCCATTTGAACATTTAAAGCAGGAATATCTGCAAAATGGTCACTGGACCTTAATCTCATGGCAAGTAGATCACTAAGTCTAGCATCCTGAAAGTAATAGCGCTGTTTCTTTCTATGAATTAGAAATTAAGATTTCTGTTTCAGAATGTTATTTCTTTCTTGACTAATGATCATGCTAATGTTATCTGGTCAGTAAAATTAGTTTGCAACAATGAGTCTAATCTGGTAATGTTAGCTTTAAGGTTTTGTAGTTAAAGTGATCTAGTTTTGCACGCATTAGAGCAGAATAGTATGGTATTTCTCCTAATAAACCCTTTAATTGCGTCCCACAATATCCTTGAGTCTTCTACAGAGCCAATATTAATGTCTGCAAATATCTGGAATTCTGCTATAATCTGAGTGATATAGGATTAATTTTTATATTAAAGAAGTATTAAAGCGACAGTGGATAAGTCACGTGATTGGCTTAACGGAGATGGCGGCTTGAGGCGAAGCTTCCAGCCCAACTTTGCCAAATAGTTGTTTTATGTGGTGCCTACTTCGGTATTTACTACCACTGTATGCTTGATATAGTTACTTAAGGTGGAATGGCAAGCAAAGGCAAAGCACAACGCAGCAATACACATTTCACAAGCAAAATAGCAAAAAACTGTAATAAATGAAGCTGTAATAAATACACATCATTTTGTAACGTATAAAGGTTTCTTTCTTAGCTATTTAATTATTTTGTGGCCCCTCAGATTTGTCTTAGCACCCCATTGCGGGTCCCGACCTCCAGAATGGGAACTACAGCTTTAAGATCATCAGTCTACTCTGCCCTCTCGTGTTCATTGTCTCTCAGTCCCTTGGTCTTACTTTTATTGACATGCACAAAGCACAAAATGATCTATAATTAACTATAAGCATACTTTTTCTTTCTTAAAAGTGTTTTATAGTTTGGAGTGACAAGAGGCACCTAACAACAAAGAGCTACTGGGCTGTGTCACACTCATTTTCTTTCAAGTATTTGCAGGAAGTGGCATCTGTGCAGTCCGTGGAGAGAACAGCTGGCCAGACTCAGACTAAGGGTTGGCCATTAGCTGCCCGCACACAGAGCTCCCAGGAGCACCTGGGGAAGATGGCCGGGAGGCAGAAAGGCTAACATTTAATTGCATTGAAAATGGCTTCTAAAATCTCCCTGATGGGGAAAATGGTTACCCTGGTGAGATGAGAAGAAGTGGAGGGTTGTGGTTGTGACAAGGGACCTGAAAAGTACTGATTACATGACAGGTCTCTGAACAAAAGGGTCACTTAACAACCAATCAAGAAGAAGACTGTTTTAGACTATATTGACTGGCAATGATGTCTGATGAACTAATGAACTGCCAGAATCACAAAGCCTATATTCTGTCACAACAAAGATGCAGATGTAAGCTAAACACAAACTACAGTCTCCATTCCTTGCATTGCAGGTCCTTATGTAACCTATTCAGCACCCTCCATACCTGGCAATATTTACGTTGGCAGATAAGTTAAATTAGTAATGATCATACTGCTGCTGAACATATTGACTTTTCCCACTGCTCCACAGAAGCTTTTCCTTATGTTCTCAGAATTCTTGGTTCTGGTTTTCTTCTGCCTGTGTGAGGTGAGATATTTTTTTTAAATCCCAAAACGTCTTGTATATACAGTACGTCCACTTTGGAACTTTCTGGTTGTTGATGCATTATAAAAAAAAAAAACAGTAACAGTCACAATGTCTACTTCATGGGAGTTTTTTTATTTCAGTAACTCAGGTAGGTAATACCCAGAAAAAAATCTTACTAATGTTTGGAAGACACACCGATGATGTGTTTTAACAGATCGTAAGTCTGGAGTCATGTCTAAAAAAAATGACATTTAACTTTATTTATATAGTTAACATATTCCAAAGTACTATAAATGGAATATGAACATAAGGCAAAGTAATATACAAACAAAAATTGAAACAATAAAAACACTGAACACCCAGAGGACAAAAACACCCTGTATAGAAGTAAAATAAAGCATGCATTAACTATTCACAAAGGCTTTCCATAAGTAAAGAAAAACAAGTCTAAATGTTGTGTCCGAATTAATCGCGTTCCAAAAACGTTGGTTTGTCAGTCCTTTGACTTAAGACATACAAAAACTGGTCATTACATGGCTTTCCTAACCATATGCTGCAATAAACTGAAATAAACACTTTCTACGAACAATTTCACTCCTAAATGTTGTATTAGAGTGAACGGAGCTGCTGTAAGTCCTGTTGGGACAAAATACTTCTTCAAAGTACAAATGAGTGTACAAAAGAAGTAAATAGTAGCAGTTATAAATTATAGCTATCTGTTCTGAAGTACGGGGATTGCAACAGTACTGGCCCTAATGGTGTAAACTCATGGGGCTGTCTTCTTTCCAGTTATTTACTTAGATTTTATTAGGGTTGTATCACTACACAGAAGTCACCACTCGGTTCATACATCACGGTTTGGTACGAGTTTGGTACAATGGAGGGAAAAGCAAAACGAAATGCAGAAGACTATTTTCTTTTCTTTTTTTTTTGTCAAACTGTACAACCTAGTCATACAATATCTCCCCTGACCTAGCTGCATCAGCCTATGTGTAAAGTGTATGTAAATAAGGTGCTCTGCTTTTCTAACACCACACCTGACCAAACAAACCATCTAGCTTCATCACATCTAGACTATTGCCCAATGATGTGGTCAGGTGCTGCAAAGAAGGATCTAAGGAAACTGCAGCTGGTCCAGAACAGAGCAGCTTGTCTTGCCCTTCAGTTTCCACTTAGATCTAATGTAAACAACATGCATGTCAATCTCTCATGGTTGAAAGTTGAGGAGAGACTATCACCATCGCTCCTGGCTGTTTTTAGAAACATTAATAAATTGAAAATTCCTAATTGTTTGTTTAGTCAACTTACATTTAGCTTTAACACACATAAATGCCCCACCAGACATGCCACCAGAGGTCTTCACAAAGTGCCTAGAGCCCAAACACAATCAATGCAATGTACAGTACTGTATCGAGGGATGGTTGCATGGAACTCACTTCCGGCTGAGATTGCTACTGCTCACAATAAATCAAGCTTTAAAAAATAGGTAAAGCAACCTCTTAGGACCCTAAGACTGTAACCATATTTTGTAATTACTTTTGTACTTTTTTTTTTGTATATTTATATGTATACAAAGATGCTTATAGTTGCTGCTCTTATTTTTCCATCATGTGGTTGTTGTTTTTATTTTTGTCTGAAAACTTCTTATTGTTTGTTGTAGTGTTTTGTGTGGACCCCAGGAAGAGTAGAGGATGTTCTGCATCAGCTAATGGGGATCCTAATAAATACAATTATTTGTATGATACAGCTGCAGAGAGCTCCTAATTTCCATACAGGTTTAGTGGCTTGATGGCTAACGCTAAAGTATGGATTTGATTGGCGGTTGTATTTTGGTGACGGTAATGTTATTAGTGTTGTAAGTTAGCAGTAGGCCTATACTTGATTAGTCTGATAAAAACTGCTGGGTGTGCCCGGTTCAGTTCTAAGATTTTCTTGCAGAGCGCTGTGAAGGAATTATCTCAGAGATAACGTTCTTCTGCCTCTGTAAAGAAGTGGTGAATGTAGGCTACCGTTTAAAGCAACTTAATGCGATGTAGTGTCTGGCTTTTGTTTGATTTAGTGTTGGCAAAGAGGTTTTTATTGAGTTTATGTGGCGTGTGACGTGCACGCCCCCAAACATGGACCCACATACATACAGATACGTCTCGCTTTATTAGATAGATGATTTTTCTGAAGTTTGATGAATTAACTTTATTTATAAAGCACCTTTCATGTGCAGAATGCAGCACAAAGTGTTTTACAATTCAGCAGCAAAAACAAACGCACTGAAAACGTAAGTTTAAAGCCATATGCATACACAAGGAGGAAGGGAGGAAATGAATGTTACTATTATCTTAAAATTAGAGAAAATTATAAAAGATTATAACAGACAGCTGCTAGTTATAGACTTTATTAAAAAGATATGTTTTGAGGTTTCGTTTAAAAGTAACATCCCCAAAGGTTTTTTGTGGCAACCTTGGGAACCGTTAAAAGAGCAGCTGTGGAGGATCTAAGGGTTCGTGGAGAATCATAAAAGGATATGGAGTCTGTGATATAAAAGGGGGCGAGGCCATTTAGTGCCTTGAAAACTAAGAGAAAGACTTTAAAATAAATTCTAAAAGATAGGGAAGATGTCTGGTTTAGTGATAAATATCCAGTTAAATGGTTAAGATATATGCCTTATTGTATACCGTGTTCATATTTGCTCACTCCGGATTGAGAAAAAAAATATTGTTTGGGTTGTTCTTGTAGGGCAAGGCAGTTTTATTTATATAGCACATCTCAGCAACAGTCCAAGTCAAAGTGCTTTACATAAGACCTTAAAAAGCAGTTAGAAATGAATACAAACTTATTGTATGTATTTCAAGCTCATGTGCATTATTTATCCTGTTTGCTTCTTTGGTGCTGCAAATTTGATGATTTCATATAGGTGAAGCGGCTTGTGACTACTCTTGGAGCATACGTACATTAGCACGGGATTCTGTAATTTAAAAGTACTTTTTGGTCTTAGCTTGACTTTCCCTCTCTTTTCTCATCTTTCTTTCTCTTATATAGATGCTTTTTGTCAGACTCTTGTCAACACCCTGGAGGGCACACCTGGTCTGCGCTACATTTGGAGCACCTTCAAGCCGTTAATACAAGGCAAAGTCCTCTACACACCTGATACACCTGCTGTTCGCCTCATGATGAAAGAGGTAAGAGAAATGAAAAACAATTACATGGACACTGACTTTTTCTGAACTTAAAAAGTAGCTGAATATCTTGCTCTTATCAGTGCATGGTATGAACAAGTTTAGTGAAAGCCCATTGTCTTTGTTTTGCTGATACATAGTATTTGAATATACAGTGAGGAAAATAAGTATTTGAACACCCTGCTATTTTGCAAGTTCTCCCACTTAGAAATCCTGGAGGGGTCTGAAATTGTCATCGTAGGTGCATGTCCACTGTGAGAGACATAATCTAAAAAAAAATAATAATCCAGAAAACACAAGAAATGAATTTTTTAAACTATTTATTTGTATGATACAGCTGCAAATAAGTATTTAAAGACCTGTTAGTGTGACCTTCAAAATGTCCACTTCCACTCCATTTATTATCCTAAATTAGATGCACCTGTTTGAGGTCGTTAGCTGCATAAAGACACCTGTCCACCCCATACAATCAGTAAGAATCCAACTACTAACATGTCCAAGACCAAAGAACTGTCCAAAGACACTAGAGACAAAATTGTACACCTCCACAAGGCTGGAAAGGGCTACGGGGAAATTGCCAAGCAGCTTGGTGTTAAAAGGTCCACTGTTGGAGCAATCATTAGAAAATGGAAGAAGCTAAACATCGAACTCGGACTGGGGCTCCATGCAAGATCATGGGGTCTCAATGATCCTAAGAAAGGTGAGAAATCAGCCCAGAAGTACACGGGAGGAGCTGGTCAATGACCTAAAAAGAGCTGGGACTACCGTTTCCAAGGTTACTGTTGGTAATACACTAAGACGTCATGGTTTGAGATCATGCATGGCATGGAAGGTTCCCCTGCTTAAACCAGCACATGTCAAGGCCAGTCTTAAGTTTGCCAATGACCATCTGGATGATCCAGAGGAGTCATGGGAGAAAGTCATGTGGTCAGATGAGACCAAAATAGAACTTTTTGGTCATAACTCCACTAACCGTGTTTGGAGGAAGAAGAATGATGAATACCATCCCAAGAACACCATCCCTACTGAGAAGCATGGGGTGGTAGCATCATGCTTTGGGGGTGTTTTTCTGCACATGGGACAGGGCGACTGCACTGTATTAAGGAGAGGAGGACCGGGGCCATGTATTGCTAGATTTTGGGGAACAACCTCCTTCCCTCAGAGCATTGAAGATGGGTCGAGGCTGGGTCTTCCAACATGACAATGACCTGAAGCACACAGCCAGGAGAACCAAGGAGGGGCTCTGTAAGAAGCATATCAAGGTTCTGGCGTGGCCTAGCCAGTCTCCAGACCTAAACCCAATAGAAACTCCGTGTTTC
This sequence comes from Percina caprodes, assembly GCA_013375575.1. Taxonomy (NCBI): domain Eukaryota; kingdom Metazoa; phylum Chordata; class Actinopteri; order Perciformes; family Percidae; genus Percina; species Percina caprodes. The sequence continues at coordinate 428,686 of JABXJD010000214.1, read as the reverse complement.
TCAGCGACAGCCCAGAAACCTGACTGATCTAGAGAAGATCTGGGTGCAGGAGTGGGCCAAAATCCCTTCTGCAGTGTGTGCAAACCTGGTGAAAAACTACAGGAAACGTTTGACCTCTGGAATTGCAAACAAAGACTACTGTACCAAATATTAACATTGATTTTCTCAGATGTTCAAATACTTATTTGCACATGTATCATACAAATTTATAGTTAAAAAAATCATACATTGTGATTTCTGGATTTTATTTTTAGATTGTCTCTCACAGTGGACATGCACCTACGATGACAATTTCAGACCCCTCCATGATTTCTAAGTGGGAGAACTTGCAAAATAGCAGGGTGTGCAAGTACTTATTTTCCTCACTGTATATATATTCAATGCATAGGATCAGGCCAATTGCATATATCAGTATTGTGAAGTAGTGAAGAAGCCTCCAGTGGGGGAATGAAAAACACTGTTTGTGACACAAAGTTACCACCTAGGGAATAAAAACTAAAATAATACAATAGTCAGGAGGCCTGTTTAGAGAACGTGGTGAATGAAATGCATTTTCATGACATGACATTTCTCCAAGATATTAGCATTTGCGTGAGCAAAACAAACAACAGGCAGGCAGTAGGGATTTTGCATTGATAATACATAATGAGAATGAACAAAATCTGCCGACTTCACAGCAAGTGGCCCGGTGCTAACGCAGGGGGCCCTTTTCACACCAGACATAGTCAGATTGTTTACAAGTCAGTGTTCAGGGGTAAATAACCCCATTTACATTTGTCACTATGGGGGGTGGCAGTGTTGCAATCTGATGAGTTCCTCTAGGGATTAGCTGAAATGTACAGATGTGGAGTACTTTCATGTCTGGATTGGCTCACAGCGAGTAGAAAAGGCTCAGTGGGTATGCTCTCAGTCAGGGAAAGGTGTGATAACTATATACTGTATATAATTTTTTTTTTTGTTAATATTCTCTTTTTGTTTTAGGCCAATAGCACATTCCATGCCTTGGCTATGCTTAAAGAGCTCGCTGATTCGTGGGATGAACTTGGGCCACGTGTCTGGGATTTCCTCCAAAATAGCAGTCAAGTCAATTCATTACGGGTAAGACTCTGCACTGAGAAGCACTACAACAAAAAGACTGTGGCCAACATTATTTATTTTTTCTTAGGTATTCAGGAAAGTTTAGTATCTAGTTTCTCAACAGATGACAAGTGAGTGCGGTTTCACATTTAACCTGTACAGTACAAACTTAAAGGAATTGTCTGACATGTTGTGAAATATGCTTTTTTTTTTATTCTTGCCCACCACTCAGTTTCACCCAATGCATGGGAAGAAACATCCAGGAGAGCATTAGCTTAGCATAAAAACTGGAAACAGGGAAACAGCTAGTCACCTACCTGTACCACAAAAGCTCACTAATTAACTACAATGTATTCATTAGTGTGTCGTTTCTTTTGTAGATAAAAAAGTACAAAACAACTCTGTGGTTTTCCGGAGGGTTATGTGCTGGACTTAATAGCTTATCTATTGGTTGCCTGACAACATTACGGTGATGGCAAAACTCAGTTTTCTTTTTTAATTACTTACAAGGTCACTGGCACATCATCAGTGTCTCATTGATCACATTTTTTTCTTCATTTAACTGCATTTTATCAAGCTGGGCTAGTCGTGGAAAAAAACCTTGCTGTGTGTGTTTCAGCAAAAAAATGCAACCACCTTTAAATGCTAAAAAACTGCCATCTTGGAATTTCTCTATAAAATCTGTAAAAAATGAAATGATGAGCCTTATATATACACTGCAGGTGAGATTATCAATTTGTTGCACTTTCTGCTAGCTATGGAAACCAAAGGAGGAAAGTAATTATGGATAAGTGCAGGATAATTTTCATACTGGCTGAAAGGATTATCTATAGAAGTAAAGGACATGGACTCTTTGCCACCACTTCTCTCCCTCCGTTTTTCTCTCCTTCCCACTTCTTTGCCTCTCACCGTATTTCCTTGACACTGACATTACTCCAGTGTCACTCCAAATGAGCTTATAGGCAGCTGGAGGGGAGCAGACATTGGAAGCTCCATATAGTCAGGGTATTCATTACCCTAGCCCTAACCTTTACACAAATGGACCGGCTCTCGTCCTTTGTCTTCATTTTCTCCCAGCCTGGCTCTCTCTCTCTCCGTCTCCACATTGCGCTACGAAGCTGGTGGCTTTGGAGGTTTGTCATCTTCAGAGGTTTTTCAAGGTCGGACATATTACCATCACCACCACAGCTACATATACTTTAGATCTAGACAGATGGAAGATCTAGTGTGCAGAGCCGGATTGAAGGACATACAGAGACATAATGGACTGTACGGAGATGGCTTACGAATAAAATTGGGCTAAAAAAAATAGGTTTGACATAACTACCCATGGCTCTACATAGTGTTTACACGTTAAAGTTGTAATCCTTAAGTTGATTTGGCAACACCCTTTGTTACCATGGTAACAGCAAGTGCAGTTTAATACTGCAGGTCCCAGAATTCTCACTTTGTTTTCATAAAGAAGTCAGTGATTGGCCTTTTTTTCATGATGCCATGAGCAACTGCGATCTGATTTGGTGCTGTACTTGGCACAAGTAGTTTTCCAAATAACAGCAAAGCACAGAAGTTGAAGAACTCATCAAACTCATCAAACAGTTCACTGTAGCTGGTCCTTTTTTATTTCATTCCCCCGTAATATATGTAATACCACTGATCTGCTGTCCAGACACACAGAAAATGTCTTCATTGTCAAATGATTGGTGAACGATTAGGCTAACTGCAATGATAAATATATGTTTTAATGCTTTTGAAGCATGCAGCAGCACTAGGGTGTTCCTTTGCATTAGCTCTAACTTAATACAGTTCTGACATGGTGTAAAGAAAGCAAAGTGTTAACAGCCAAACTGTTATCAAGAAGATACAATCACACTGGTTACACGCATGCCATTTCCTGTGAATCACTTGTGTTAGAAGGCAACTTGAATCCAGTGTGAGAATGGCAGACTCCGCCGCTGACAATATAAACCACTATATAGAGAGGTAATAACTTAATATAACATGACCCATTGTCTTTGCAGAAAAACACTTTTGTATTCTGGACATTACGTTAAATAGTTCCCCTTATAAACAAATATCAACATTTGTGCACTATCATGTAACCTGTCACCTATGTAAACATTTTTTAACATAGTTTTTATTTCATCTCATTGGCCATTTGCCACAAGGTTCTGACTATTTATAAAGGCAAGCAAATACATTTCACTTCCTCACTAAGAGATCCTCCCATGGCAAACATTTATACATGACCATCAAGTTTAAACAGCATATCTGCAAATGCCACATGTGACTATTTCAAAATGACTCACATACTTTAAAATACACTAATTCTTGATGGCTTATGTCCTTAATGTAGCACCCACTAAGATGGATGTACTGATTTTTTTAAAAGGTCACATGCAGCATAGAGATTACTTAATTTGAAACGTTGTCCTAAGGTTAAGCAGAATATCATCAGAAGTGTTGACACTGAAATGTCACAGAGCACACTGGTCAGAATATATATAAATCTCAACTCAGAATTTCTTTTCTTTTTTCAACATTGTCCACTTGCACATAAGAACCATACACAATCAACTACTGGAGTGAGTGGTTTGGAAAGAGTAGTTATGTTGTTTTCCCTAAAATTATAAGTGTATGGGTAATTTAAAATAACGTATTAGCGGGTTTATGTTCCTTTTCAGTTTTCCCTGTATACAGCAGGTAAATTATTACTATGTTTAGTTTGTGTAGAAACACTGTCATTACAGGAACAGTTTCATATTAATAATTGGGCGTTAATTTTACAGTAGTCTAAAATTATGACCATACTGGGTGGGAGTGAGGGGAATGGTTATGGCTCCTAAATAGAGGGCAACACATTAAAAGCAGTAGGTGGGAGTAAAAATATCTTATTATGCGAGAGCTATTTGAGGAGCTCATAACCATTTCTTTCTCACAACAAAAATACATATCCATATTCATGTATTATATTTACAGTGTGTAGGGTTTGAGTACTTGTAGCAATGTTAGGTTTGCTCCCAGAACAGCATATTGCTTTTAATAATTAATTGCATAATAAGAGCAATTACAGCTTGATCCATGATCTGAAAGAGGCTTTACATACATTTTTATCATTTTAGTATAGGAGAATTAGCATTAACCTTTACCTCTGTTTTGTGCACGTGATTTTTATGTGTGTCCATTCAAATGTGCATATGCTACCGTATGTATACTGTACATTTATACTGTGGACTGTACATGAGCACTTTTTGGCCAGGAGAATATTTGATGTGTATCCCAGAGCCTGAAGTACAATAGGGACATCTATCTTAGCGCTCCTAATTAATGCTGCAGAAAAATGAATGTCACTGCCACCAAAGCACAAAGCTGACCTCCCATGCTTTCCCGTCATACTGTGGTCTTTAATGCTTTGGTCCTCATTCAAATTCCATTGCATTCATGCCACATTCATTCTAAACCTATCTCTAGTAACCAGAGTAACTATAATTAAACTCATCTCCTTGCCTTTGAAATCAGGCTTTGCTGGCGAATCCAGTGTTTGCTGCTCTCCTCAACCAGCGTCTCAACGGCACACAATGGACAGCCAACCTGCTGGCCAACTTCCTGTACAACGGGCCTCCAAAGGATCGTCCACCAGGCATGCCACCCTATGATTGGCGAGATGCTTACAACTCCACTACAGGGATCCTGAAGCTTCTCTCCAGCTTTCTTGGTGTATGTAATTCTTTTGTCTGTGCTTTTATGAAATGCGTAGCAACTCACAAACCCGGCTTTAAACTCACTCATGCACCGGAGGGTTGTCTGACCTCTTCAGTAAAGTGAGAGATTTGATTTAAAAGGATGGGCTGTTCTCTGACATTTAGATTTTCTAAAGTATAATTTTCACTGTTGAGGAAATTGGCAATACATATTTTTTCTGCCCTCCTTTTTCTCTTTTAGCCTCTCTCTTCTTTATCCAGTTCATCCAACATAACCTAAGTGATTTCTTTAGTTGGAGATGGCGTTACATCCAAGTGCTATATGACCTTTTAAAATGCTCAAACAAATCTCTCAAAGTCTTTCGGTAAAAAAATAAGTTGTTAAATTCTAATGTATAAGCTTTCTTTTCTGGGTTGTTTGTTTGCTAAACACATGATCCAGATGAGCTAATTTAAGCCACGCCAAGCAAGTGCAGCAGCATCTTACTGTCCACATTAAATATAGGTTACTTTATTTCACAGCGTCAATGGCAATTTTCCAGTTGGGATATGTGACAAATTCCCAGTGTCAGCTATTCAATTACCACACATACTTTTACTAACATACATAAGACAGTGATCTGCAAACAGTCCTGTATCCTTGACGTCATTTCTGCACTTTAATTTACCCTTGTACATTTCTGTTAACAATTGTAACAAAACTCTGGCACAACAGCAGGGGTCCTACAGTATGTAAGCATGGTGCTAAGCATCTAGCACACAATGTGGCCATGTTTAGCACAATCATTTTTATGTCTTAGCTCTTTTTTGCAAATTTTCAAACCAAAATCAAGGCTTTTTAAATGGCATGTAGGTTTCTTTTTTTTTTTAAATCTTGCGCACTCTGTCACCTTTTGTATTTTTTGGAGAACAAGCAAAAAAGACTTTTGTTCATTAAAGTCTAATGTCCTTGACTTAGCAAACTGTCAAATACACAGGAATATCTGTCACAACATTGCCTCCATGATAATCATAAAAAAACATTATCGGCTTGACTATAGTGAAACTGTTTTGGCATCAAACAAAGCGGTGTCTCTTAGTAGGAACACACACACGGTTGACAGTAATATATTGATCCGTGGCTCAGTGTGCAGCGAAACCCTTTTTTCTCTGTGTGTGAGCAAACACACATACTAAGCCTCACCCCCTACCACACTCCTACACAAACATAATATCAATCCACAGGCAGGTAAGATGGCAGGTTGGACCCTTGGGGTTAGCCATACATGTGCAATGAAATTCCAACATAATGCAATCTATTTTCTGCCCTAATGGTAATTGCATTGCTCAAAATTGATCCCAGCATAGGGACAGTTATTGGACAACCTTTACTGTGTTGTCCTCTTGTCTGAGTAAATACATCTGTAGGAAGCTAGAGAGCTCCTTCAGTATACGGGCTGAATAATCTATTTTTTCAACATTGACAATGCAGTGGCCAGGTGCAATAGCCATAAGGCAAATACATTGAAATGGTAACGCAAATTAAGCTAACAATGACACACTATAAATAATCTTATTTACTGCTGGATAGAAAAGGAAAAGTATGAATATTTGCTTCATGACCAATCAGACAAAAATCCGTCTTGAGTGCAAACTGATTTCTTAACCTGGAGAAAATGTACTGTATCTGTAGATGCGCATTTCTTCCACTTCTGAGCTTGTTAATAATATGTGCTCACAAATTAGTAATGTGTATCTTTTGAAATAATAATATGTTTGAGCAAATGTATAACTCAAGATCAATGCCCAACAATCTGTTGTCAATGCATAATTGGCATGTCTCTTTCACTGAGGAATCAGGCTGCATATCTTTAATAGCACCGGCACAAATTAGGGCCTCTAATATCTGCTGCCCTGCATCTTTTATGAACTGCCACACAATTTAATAGGATCAAGATACTAATGGTGGAATTTATTTAAAAAAGAATAATGATAGCAGTAGTCATCAAACTGCACAACAGGTCATTATGAAGGTGTTCCCGGCAGCAATAACAGTGATAAACATCACCATTGCAACAGCTTCATAATCCTGGGATTAACACTTCATTGCTAGCTTCAGGCAACACTGGTCTGTTGCTTATTGAGAATGTTGCATTGCTGTATAGTAATGTTTAGCTTAAACATTAAGGACATATACTTTAACTCATTTAGTCTTTTTTTTTTTTAGTTTGTGTAGTAGATATTCTACAGGCATGATGCAACCAGAACAACTCATCGTGTTGCTCTGCATCTTCCTCTGAATTAGGCCAGGATGGGATTGGCGAGCTATCAGCGGGGCCAGTTTCTCAGTCCAGAGCTGGAGACAGCGTAGTCTTAGCTGCCGGCCCAGTGGTCAAAGACAAAAGATAACCCAAAATGCATAAGCCATCTTGCTCTATCTCCAATGGAAACATCATGGTTGATAAGGCTTTCCGTGACAGAGAACAGTACTGATATTTAAAGATTAAATAGAGAAAAGAAATGCCTCTAAAGGCCATTTGTAAATGCAGTAGACTGTTTAGTTAATGTAAATATACAGTTGTGTTCAGAATAATAGCAGTGTGTTTAAAAAAGTGAATAATGCTCAAAATCCTTATAATAGCTTTACATTTCGTAATATGAATGCATTGGGAACACTGCACATTCAATTCCAAATCAAAACTTGACCAAATTGATCAAGTTTGTGTTCTGCCTTTACAGAAAGTGAAGAAAAGGAATATTAGGTTGTTCAAAAAAATAGCATTTGCATTTTTCTTTACACACCAACATTTACTGTATGATCTGAAAAATGTCTCAAGCGTTTGCTTTACTTTGAATAACTGTACCAATATTTAGTTGCATAGCCATTATTTCTGAGAACTGCTTCACATCTGTGTTGAATGGAGATGACCAGCTTCTGGCACCTGTGAACAGGTATTCCAGCCCAGGACAACTCAAATCCACAATACATTACTGGGTTTTGCTTAAGAAATAGCATTTATGATGTGACTCCACAAGTGTTCTATGGGATTGAGGTCCGGGGATTGGGCTGGCCGCTCCATAACCTCAATCTTGTTCATCCGGAACCAAGACTTTGCTCGCTTACTGGTGTGTTTTGGGTCATTGTCTTGTTGAAAGATCCATTTCATTTCCTCTTCAGCATAAGGCAACATGACCTCTTCAAGTATTTTGATCTATTGAAATTGATCCATGATCCCATGGTGTGTGATAAATAGGCCCAACATCACAGTATGAGAAACATCCCCATAACATGATTTTTGCACCGCCATGCTTTACTGTCTTGTGTATTGTGGCTTGAATTCAGTGCATGGGGGTCATTGGACAAACTGTCTGCAGCCCCTAGACCCATTGCTCTCATCAGTCCACAGAATGTTGCACCATTTCTCCTTTGGCCAGTAAATGTGTCCTTTTGCAAATTTCAACCTGTTCAGTACATGTCCTTTTTCAGCAATGGGACTTTGCAGGGGGCTTCTAGCTGATAGCTTTGGTTCACATAGCCTTCTTCTGATCGTAACAGTACTCACAGGTAACTTTAAGTCTTCTTTGATTTTCCTGGAGCTGATTATTGGTTAAGCCTTTGCCATTTTGACTATTCTTTGATCCATTCGAATGGTAGTTGACCGTTTTTTTCCCACGCCTATCAAGCTTTGGATTTCAAGGCATTTGAAATCATTTTGGCTGAGCAGCCTATAATTTTCTTCTCCAATCAACTTTTTAATCAAAGTCTCTGTTCCTCAGAGCAATGTCTGGAACGACCCATTTTCAGTGTGAAATGCACTATAACCGGCATGCACAATATTTGCTCCCTTCCTTCCTTAAATATGGGCAATAATTGACACCTCTTTCTTCACAGAATCAACCACCTCTCTAATTGAACACAACACTACTATTATTTTGAACATGCCCCTTTTAATTTCAGATTCAATTACACAGATTGAGAAGCATGCATGTCAAGACTGTTGGGTCTGTTGGTTTTCTATGACTCTGCAACACTTACTGGTAAATTATTTGCCATGTAGAAATATCACTTCTACCAAAAAAATTTTCTTTATTTATTTTGAAGACAACTGTACATCTAAGAACAGCAATCTTTCTGTTAGATGATTTATTATGATGTCATGTAACAGTCCGTTACGTAGGTCCTATCAGTTTCATCCATATTTTAAACTCAGCACTTGTACAAACTTAACCATTTGACTGCTGTGATATCCTCGCTAGAAATACTGAACAAAAGCTGTTGCTGTGATATTTTGTTTACCACCATAGCTTGATATAGAATACAGACTAGAGAATCCTGGGGGAGAAATGACACAACTATTGCAGCACCAGGATGTGTGGACAGCTGTCAGGTGTGACTGCCTCCCAGGATGGCTTGCTCATTATCGTTTCATGAAACAGGGGGACAAGGCTACAGAACAGGGAGTGCTAGTGAGGCTGTATCTCATTTGCTTGTCTCTGCTGCAGCCCAAAACATTTCCCACCCCCTGGCAGCTCCAGATAATTTGGAACTACACTACCCGGTTTAGTCAATAGCTGAATGATACTTTTTGTTGAATATGTCTGTCAGTGAGTTCATGTTTCTGTTTTATTCCCTGTTTTGTGGATACTAATGATTTACATTTAACAGAAAAGCTTTACTATAAGAAGATTATGTAAAACTAAGACATTTTTATTATACCTCTGTATTTGTTGACAGTGTTTAGACCTGAATAAGTTTGAGGCATCCCCCACTGAAAGCCATCTGGTGGACAGTGCACTGGAGCTTCTGCAGAATGGTACATTCTGGGCTGGTGTTATCTTTGAAAACCTCCAGCCAAACTCCAACCAGCCCCCTCCTTATGTCAGATACAAAATACGCATGGACATTGATGATGTTGAGCGTACCAACAAAGTGAAAGAAAGGTAATACCTATTAAAATACTACATTTACTTTCTGAAAAACTGCAACGTTTTCCCTCTCTATGTAACAGGTTGCTTGAATTAAAATAATACTTTGACATTTTGGGAAATTTACTTATTTGCTTATGCCAAGTTGGATGAGAAGATACAAGGCTTATATCTGTACGCTTCCTCTAGAGCCAAGAGAGGGTTAGCTAAGTATAAATACTGATAATAGGGGGAAATGGCTAGCCTGGCTTGTCCAAAGGTGAACTTGGTAACTAAACTAACAAGAAATTATGTGTTCATTAGTCAACTTTGCAAGTGCTGGTACAAAGATTTTTGGTACCATTGGACATTGCTTGCGATGTTTCCCCTGCTGCCAGTATTTATGCTCAATTAAGCTAAACTTTCTCCTTGCTCTTCCTTGAAGACCAAACTTTGTCCAAAGGTAAAAAGACAATGTTCTTGTCTGCACTGCTAACCTAACCATTAGACAGAACCAGGCTGGCTGTTTCCCAGCTGCTATCAGTTTTCAGTATTCTTGCCAAGGAGGTAGAGAGGGTGTCCTTCAAACACAAAGTGGGCGGTTCGATCCCCAACTGCTCTCGTCCACATGTCAAAGTGCCATTGACAAGCACTGAACTCCAAGTTTCTCCCCTGGTGCTTTTTAGCAGTCCACTGCTTCTTAGGATGGGTTAAAGGCAGACGTCAGATTTCACTATGTTGTGCTAATGGGTTTGTATGACCATTGATCAATAAAGTTTAAGCATTAACTCTCTGCAAGAGAGCTAAAAAACATAATTTCCAATAATGTCAAAGTATTCCTTCAGCCCAACGATGAAATATATGCTGGATTTTATTGTCCTTTCGGTTTAACGTGTTTTTTTTGTCTGTCAAAGTTTACTGTCAAAACATATAACCTCTATAAACATTAACAGTATTTCTGACCATTCTGGTTGTAGTTTACTTGCCCTTTGCTAAGACGGATCATGGTGTGTCTGCTTTTAATAAGGTTATGGTCTCCCGGAGCTCGAGGCAACTCCTTTAACGACCTGCGCTACATATGGGGAGGCTTCGCCTACCTGCAGGATATGATGGACCATGGCATTATACGAGTGCAATCGTCAAAGACACAACCCCTGGGTGTTTTTGCCCAGCAAATGCCATACCCTTGCTTTGTGAATGACGCGTGAGTACAAAAGCTTTTATCTGTCATGCATGTTATTAGTGGAAGAGGATGGAGGTACAACAGCAATCAAATTTGGCTCACTCTGGGGAGTTGCCACTCACTACCACCACATGGTTGAGTTACGGTCGTATTAGTCACTTAGGCCTTCCAGATTGCCCTTTGGAAACTTTAAGATATTCCATTATTTGTCTAACTAACCCCAAGTCTGCTGCTGTCTTATGCTATCACTGCTCACAGATGAAGGGACAAATGTTGGGAACTCCTTTAATAATGTCAATGTAAAAAGTCAAGAATGCATCCTTAAGGATGAATTTAATCATGAGTCAAGGGTCAGCAATGCAAAATAAATGAAACGAATGAAGGCAGCAAGAGGGAATGAGTAGGCCAAAACTATTGATTTTGGTCAAACCACAGGAAATTCCTGAATAGTTCATGGATGCTAAATAATTTAAGCAACCACCCTGAATCCCTTCCTTCCTTGTATTTCCAAGACATTTAATTCTAAGCAAAGTGAGTGTACCGTACCGTACCCTACGTCTCACATACTGTACTGTAGCTCCATCATGAGCAACAATTGATAACAGGACTCCATCTGTGTTGTGTATGTTTTCATTGATAGCACTGGCTTCTACCATGTTAAATCACTCACCAAGGGACAGAAATGATGCGGCATCACTCCTAATCTTCCACAGCAAAGATTTCCTCAGAGTCTGGGAAATAACTCCCATCCACACTATATTATGATCTTCATTAATAAAGGAAAAAGCCCAGTGATGCCATCAAGAGAAAAGATAATTACCAGGGAGATTTAAGTCCAACAACACAATAGTAGACACCCAATCTTCACTCATGGGAAAACGCAGTTCCACAGATTAGGGATCTAATTTTAAAATTGTATGTGCTTTGGATAGCACAGAATTTACAGTCAAGCAACCGTTAGAGAGTGTTTGGATCAACATATTTAAAGAAGCCAAAGCAAGAAGAAGCATGACAAATCTGACTTCATATTGAAGATGCATTTGGGCTACATGTTTACATGTTTTGAGTAATAAGTAAGTAAGTAATAATACCCTATTCGGTACCACATGTTTGTCTTGGAGACATAGGAAACAAAGAAGACTTATTGCTATGAAATTCATATTCAAAATAATTGCTTTATTGATATGGCTTTCATCATTCAGGTTTTCGATTGGTTCTTTATTAAGTGCTTTTCTTCAGATTTATTTTTATATTCTCATTGTGGCTTTTAACATTAACTGAGCTTCACTACTTTGCACTTTATGTTGCAGTTGGAAGAAGACTGACATCCTAACTGTTGCATTTTCTTACTTTAACTGTTTATTCCAGTACAATAAAGATCAAAATTTAGCACCAGATTCCACCATTTTCCAGTAATACACAGCACTGTCAGAGGTTGATTGCTAAATAAGGAGCATTACTGATAGGTTTTCAAATAAAAAGCAGCAATTTTTTAGTTAATTGTTGTGATAATGATGGTCATGGTACAGCGTAATGCTAACACAGATGCTATTGCCTCATTTTCATCTTCCTAACACAAATGATTAATAATTACAGAAAATTTGAGCCATAAAGCACTGCAATACCCTCAGTCCCTCCTCCATTTACTCTTTCGCCTGCCTAGCCATTTGGCCATTTCTATAAATTATTAACACTTGAAAACTGCTATTTTATTCATAAATAATTGAGAGTAAAATAATACAAAGACAGACACTCAGGAAACTGTTGCAAACTACATCATTAGTTTCTGTAAGATATGTAATCAATTTCTTTTTATCTTTCTTTCAATTAAAGACATTTTATTGATCCCGTAAGGGGAAATTACATTTTTTCTTCATTTTCTGTTGTTAGTTATAACACACATTACACACAGGCCCGACATACACAGACATGCCCAGGACATTCATATGTAGTAATGGAGAGATGTTGGGAGAGGGCTGCCCATTAAAGGCACCCTAAGCAGTTGGGGGTTTGGTGCCCAGGAGGTGAACTGGCAACTCTCCAGCTACCAGTCTCGAAAAATCAATATTCCTACTTCACTGATAAACTTCAACTAGCAAGGTAGTATTATCTGCACTGACCTCAACACTGCTCAACACTCCTAACATCAGACCTGCCTTTGAAATTATATAATTTTTCCATTCTTCATTTCCTCACTGACTGTAATGCACCCGATCAACTACCAGCAATCCGGGCTACTGCAACCACAGTTGACCCCGTTGGCATTTCACACATGAGATAACCAAACTGTAATAGCCTCCACTGTTTTGTATTCACATGTGCACAGGCCTGATGACGGCCTGGGATAAAGCCTGACCCTTGCAGGGCCTGATAGCACATAAACTGGCCCTTTAGTGCCATTGCACACTGCTGAATCAGAGGCATCTCTTGTTTGGATTATGAGGCTGTGCTCCCCATCAGTAGGTCTTTCACATTCACAAGGACTTGATGTGAGATCTAAGGCTGCTTTCAGCAATACATAACCGGGCCACAGTAGGCGTGAGGACTGTTCAACTAAGGATGTGAGAGGAATCTACACCAGCTAATTAGCCTAATGTGCGCTGTTTGTACTGGGAGTGGGCTATCAAGTTGAGCATATTTGGGACTTCTGATGCTCATAACAAGGGAAATAAGCTGTTAATGTTTTGTTTCATGTTTTTAGACAAAGAGAGCAGATGAGACATGATGTAATCAAAATATTCCCTCTATGACTGGCCACACGTTGAAAGACCTCTTTGTAGCCCTGGCCGATAACGGGTTTATAATATATTGTAATTACAGCTTTCTAAATATTGTTTTTGGATTCCAGAATGCCCAGATACTGTATTTTATGTATGCTACATGGATTCTAAATGGTCACATTACAAAGCCTGACTGTGTAGCCAATATGATCAGTGCTAAAGCGGAGTTCACATTAATTAGTTTGTCTATTCATTTGTATATCCCTGTCATTTTTCAATGGCAGATTCTGCAGTATGCATACCATCCAGGCACATACGTACGTAAAGTTCTGGTGAATTTGCGATTAATGTAAAATATATTTTTCACAATATATTCACAATTGTTTTTTTTCCCTTTTCAAACTGAATGGGATGACATTCAAGAATCACTTAGATGTATATATTCAAAGACATTGTCGGTTTGCTTTTAAATTTTTATTTAAGGTTGCGGTTAATGAAAAACAAATGCAAACCGTTGGAACTTATGCCATCTTTTAGGCTAATCTTAAAAACAATATTTTTGTAAAATGTAAAGAAATAAAATACATGTAAAACTGTGACTGCTAAACCTAAGACAAAATGTCTTGGTTGCTGAAGGAAAGTCTACACATCTTCAAACTTCACCTTAGCTTAGAAGATGATGCCACAAACACAAATTTGCACTCACATGTTGCACTTAAATGTGTTTCTTTGTAGTTGTCTTATTTGAAGCTAATGCACTTGTACATGATTCTTGCTGTTTGGACTTTGGGTTGAATGCACTTATTGGAAGTTGCTTTGGATAAAAGCGTCAGCTAAATGTAATGTAATGCTTGCTTTCATCTCTCACAGGTCTTGACCCCACTTTGATATAACTTTGTGAACAGAATGCTTTCAATTTCTTAATATTGATCCAGTTATTAATATTTATAGAATTATTTAAAGAAATTCAGCAAGGACTAATGGAATCATTACATCACTATCAATGGGTAACAGTTATTATTTTTCACTTCTTGTAAATTTATAGCTGAGCTATTAATTTTGAAAGTGTTTCTCAAAATGTTGCTACACTAGTGGTTCATGGAATTATACTTCTTTTTTATGGATGTGATCTTGCTGTTACAAAAAACCCACAAAATATGGGTTCCTAAGTACTCTTTATGTCATAACCGCAGGCACATTTTTCCTGAAGCAATCATTTCTACCAGCAATGATCTACATTGAATAATAGCATCTGTTCCCTTCGATGAAATGCTCATTTTTAGCCAGCTAAGGAACTCAACGATATATTTGCTCAGTATGACACAAGAAGCATAGAACGCCAACCTCTGGGGAGGCTGCGCTCTACTATCTCTCGATTCACTGAGAAATCAGTCTCCTTGCTTCCCTAAATTTAGGTCAGGCTGCCAATGTAACTGGAGCCCCGTAACAGAGACCTGCCGGGAGTTCTATTACTTAAGCACCCTTGATCGATCAGCAAATGTATAATTCAAGAGCATCTGGTGGCAAGGTTGTCAATGTCAGACACGGTGTGCATGACTGATCTCTCCCCCTCCAGGGCTAGAAGTCACAGAAAGAGTTAACTCACACAGGCTGTCAGCTGTTACAGAGATGTAATGGTAGAATCGGGAGCAGATAATACCAGAATTAGTATTCAACCTGATGCTCTTGCAATTTGAGGCTGCTTGCCTCTCTAGAAAAAGGTGCTAATGTAGGCGTTAGCTTTATTTGTTGAAATGTATCGATTTCAAGTCTCAAAGTTTTTTTTTATTTATGTAATCTTGTAAAAGATTTAGGTTTGAGTTGCTCTCCTTCTGAGCTCTTAGAAACTCTGTGTCATCCAATCCTTTCTTGCTGCTTATCAAGGCCTTGTTTGAAAGTGATCCATCCCACGAGGACAGGGGAAGTGTCCTCGAAAACAGGTCTGTCCCCCTCTCATTCAAGTTCTTGTATAACTGAAGTCCCTCTAAGGTCTCATTGCAACAAACTTAATCTGTTTGTTGTGTTTGCAAGACCATCCACTACTTTCATCCTCAGTTGATTTATTGACAAACCTCTCCATGCTAAATAATATTTAGCATACACTAAAACTTAAAATGAACGCACTTTTGCTGGTCCCTGATAGCTTGGTACTATTCAAGTTATTCACTTGGATGAAAGCTGTCAAATTTGATAATGGGAAAATGCATCTGAAAAGAAGTAAGATTAAAAAAAAAAATTACCTACTGATAAAAGCACTTATCTAAGCCTAGCTAGCAATTAAGGAAAGTAGATGTTTGAATAAACTGTTCTCATTTGGCAGGGAAAAAAAGGGCTTTTAAAAAAACTTCCAGAATTAAAGGACAAATTAATTTTATGAAAATGTGCTGGCAGTGTAATTTGATCAGTTGTGTATGTTAAATACCTTGAAAGAAAAGCATCATTCCAATTACTGCAAATACACTTAACTTTATACATCCGTGCTGAACAGTGCCTTGTTTGCAATATACTATCCCCTGTATTTATGGAATGTACACATAAGTGATATGTGAAATCTATACTTTGTCAAAATCCATTTGATATCTCTCCTTCGCTGCCTAATAAAGCAAAGGAAGCACTTTGTTATATTGGCAGAGGAGAAGATATTGACATGGCATTTTGGTGGCATTATGAAGCCAGTTTAATATGGGCTCATTGTGTTGTAACAGCATCACATCATACATCATCTGTGGCATTAGGTGGAGCACTAAATGGCTTGTTTCAGCTGATGCACCAGGTTTAAGAAGGTTAACTGCATGTGAAAATAAAAAACACCTCAGTGGCATTGAGTCCTTGAATACAACTCAGATTGTCTTGATTGTCCCTCATGCTTATAACATTTTCAGAATCTGCAAAACAGTTTCCATTTTCATTTACTTGACTGGAGCAACTGCAGGTAGAGATTGCAAAAGGCAACCTTTAAAATAGAGTAGGCATGTAAAAATCGCATTCTCTTTTTGTCTCTTTATTATTAATTAATCTTCATCTCTCTCAAAAGTCAAAATATAGTGAAATATGTTCATTGCATGCTCCTGAAGCCCAAGGTGATGTTAACAATTTGACCCAAACCAAAAATATTTTCACTTTGCTGTCATATAACACAAAGAAAAATGACTTAAATTGAATAACCTCTTACCAAAATAGTATTATTATAATGTGGCAGTGCAACATTTTGTCGTATAGTCGATCTTCATGACTGCCTCATGTCATTCTAAAATAATGAAATGTCACTGAATACCCACCATCTATATACACATGAAGAGTATGCAGCAGTTTAAAAGCACACCCATCTGGCATTGTTAAATCCATATCAAAGACAGCCATGCCCATACGTTCTCCCTTTGTCAATGTGCAATCCTGATGTCTTTTGATCGCTTTTTATTCATTCTTTTTACATCCAGTTTCATTCAGAGTATTGGAAGCATCCTCCCCATGTTCCTGGTGCTGGCCTTTATGTACACTGTGTGCATGACCATCAAAAGCCTTGTGCTGGAGAAGGAACTCCGGCTCAAGGAAGTGCTGCGTGTTGTCGGCATTCAAAACGGTGCGCTTTGGTCTGCGAGGTTCACAGAGAACATTGTTTTGCTCGCAGTTCCCTGTGTGCTCATAAGTGTCATGGTTAAGGTCAGTGGGAAAAAAATAAATAAATCACTCAATGCAAAGTTTCAAAACACAAAGCATACAAAATGAATATGTGTGTATGAAATGCTTTTTCAGTCATATTTTGTCCCCAAATAGGATTTATTTTGCATAAAAAGTTGTTTAAAGTCCATCAATGTGAATCTTCTTGTATTAACATAATTTAAATTTACAGTTGTGGTCAAAAGTGTACATACACTTGTAGAAAATCACAATGTTATGGCTGTCTTGAGTCTTCAATAAGTTCTACAACTCTTATTTTTCTGTGATAGAGTGATCGGAACACATACATGTTTGTCACAAAAAACAGTCATAAAGTTTGGTTCTTTCATAAATTTATTATGGGTCTGCTGAAAATGTCACCAAATCTGCTGGGTCAAAAATATACATACAGCAACAAAATATGTCAATTTTGGTGATGTAGCGAGTTGTGTCAATCAAATTAGCTTCATGTCATGGCCTCTTCACTTCTTCTAAGTGATTCTGATTGACTACAGCTGTTGACTTCTCATGAGCCCATTTAAATAGGGCTCATTTGACCCAGTGATTAGACTCAGCTACAAAAGCTACAATGGGAAAGTCAAAGGAACTCAGTGTGGATCTGAAAAAGCGAATTATTGACTTGAACAAGTCAGGAAGTCACTTGGAGCCATTTCAAAGCAGCTACAGGTCCCAAGAGCAACTGTGCAGACACTTATACGCAAGTATAAAGTGCATGGAACAGTTGTGTCACTGCCACGATCAGGAAGAAAACGCAAGCTATCACATGCTGCCGAGAGGAGATTGGTCAGGATGGTCAAGAGTCAACCAAGAATCACCAAGAAGCAGGTCTGCAAGGATTTGGAAGCTGATGGAACACAGGTGTCAGTCTCCACAGTCAAGCGTGTTTTACATCGCCATGGACTGAGAGGCTGCCGTGCAGAAAGAAGCCCTTGCTCCAGAAAAGGCACCTTAAGACTCGGCTGAAGTTTGCTGCTGATCACATGGACAAAGATAAAACCTTCTGGAGGAAAGTTCTCTGGTCAGACGAAACAAAAATTGAGCTGTTTGGCCACAGCACCCAGCAATATGTTTGGAGGAGAAAAGGTGAGGCCTTTAATCCCAGGAACACCATGCCTACTGTCAAGCATGGTGGTGGTAGTATTATGCTCTGGGGATGTTTTGCTGCCAGTGGAACTGGTTCTTTGCAGAAAGTAAATGGGATAATGAAGAAGGAGGATTACATCCAAATTCTGCAGGAAAACTTAAAACCATCAGCCCGAAGGTTGGGTCTTGGGCGCAGTTGGGTGTTCCAACAAGACAATGACACAAAACACACATCAAAAGTGGTAAAGGAATGGCTAAACCAGGCTAGAATTAAGGTTTTAGAATGGCCTTCCCAAAGTCCTGACTTAAACCCCATTGAGAACATGTGGACAGTGCTAAAGAAACAGGTTCATGCAAGAAAACCATCAAATTTAGCTGAACTGCACCAATTCTGTCAAGAAGAGTGGTCAAACATTCGACCTGAAGCTTGCCAGGACCTTGTGGATGGCTACCAAAAGCGCCTAGTTGCCGTGAAAATGGCCAAGGGACATGTAACCAAATACTAATGTTGCTGTATGTATATTTTTGACCCAGCAGATTTGGTGACATTTTCAGCAGACCCATAATAAATTTATGAAAGAACCAAACTTTATGACTGTTTTTTGTGACAAACATGTATGTGTTCCGATCACTCTATCACAGAAAAATAAGAGTTGTAGAACTTATTGAAGACTCAAGACAGCCATAACATTGTGATTTTCTACAAGTGTATGTACACTTTTGACCACAACTGTAAGCTCTTGGCCTAATTTCAGCTAAAAAGAAAAAAAGAAGATAAACATGAGAGATTACATTACTGCTCATCAAATGCAGAAAGCCATACAGGTCAGAGAATTGTTCATGCTTTGTGTTTTGGTATTTTTGCCTTCTATTAATTATCACCCAATTAATGAGCACAGAACCAAATCATTGTCCGTGATTGTTCAAATCAGCCTTGTCGGTCTAATTAACTGAGCATGCAACCAAATCTGCAATTTAGTCGAATTAAAATCACGGCAGCAGTATTGGCCCTTTATTTCCTGTTATTGCATCACCTCTTCTTTTGTATCTTACAATAAGGAAGGCTTCTGTTAAGTCATTTGAGAAGTGAATTATTGATACTGTATAGTTCCGTGATTGCAATGACCATTCATTATCTTTGACCACTCTGCACTATGCCACAATATGTTAAACAAATTTGCTGAGTGATTTAAATTAATAACTGTAAGTGGGAGAAATAGTGGTACACCAAAGACCTCAGGTTGAAAGAGGGGCATTAGTGTGTGGGCTGAACTGCCTTTAGCTGCCCTGAAGTTCATATTATTTTAATGCACTGCTCTGATTTGTATGAAAAAGTAAGATGATTTAACTGGTGTGTTATGTAAGACAAACCTCACAAAACAAGATTAATATATTGCTTGTTTTTCCTGTGCTGACTAAAACAAAAGTTAAGCCCTTGTGAGTATTTTGAATTGGAGACTTCTCGTCAAAGCACCATGTTTAGATTCATTGGATCCGAAATGGTAGTTGACTTTGAACTCATGCGTAATGGACAGATGTTGGAACAGTAAGCAAAATACTTACTAGACAAGCAAAGCCTGTCCTTGCATCATCACACTCACGATGTAAATCACACTGTAAGTACAATTATCTAAGTTGGTTTTATTCCCAGAAAAGAGGTCCAAGAAAATGTGAACAACAGTTGTGTGCGGTGTGTTTCTTTTTTGTTTAAAGCAGATGTCTACATTCTGAAAATATCTTGTAGTTCTGTTAAATCAATGATTTGGCAGGATATTATGGACTTGCTTATCTGTTGGAATGATCCTGCTAAAGGATCAATGAGAAAAGAACGAACACAAAGCATTGCTTTCACAAATGGGAGAAGCTTTGCGCCTTAAGCGACACACGATGTAGCATCATTATTGATGGTGTCCGTAGAATAGACCACATCTTTCCAGTCCCTTGTTTTGCAGGCAATATTAATGAAATGAAAGGATGGTTATTTTAGATCTGCCTAATACATTTTTGCAGTTTAATTGGGAAATGCGGCTGGTAAATAAAAACTGATAATTGAACAGCTGGGTGAAATGTAATTTCCCATCAGCCTAATATGTTTACAAATTGTTGATAGCTTGCAAACATTAATAACAATAAATTGAGTTAGTTGAATGCCTTGGAGGAGCAACTGCAAACACAATGTGTATTCAGATCACAGGCCCATTCTAAATGATAATTTCACAGCCATTTTCAGCAGATTAATAATAATAGCAAATCAAATGGTAATTATCATAAGGCTGTATCTGGATTAGGTTTGACAAAAAACAGTTGTGTCATCTGCACCTGAGTCCTCATTGTACATGCTTTTTTTTCTTCCATTATGGAGGAGGTAATGCATTTATTATTTGGCATTCAGATTGATGTAATTTCACTGTTCCCACATTTGGTTCCAGTCTCAAACCAACTCAACCAAGGTGTTTTTTTTCTTTTGTTTTTTTAAAACAACTCAAAACAATGACTAATACACATTTGCTCTCCCAAACAGTATGTCCTTGTCTTGAGAACGTGAGACCACCTCAAATGTTTTGTCAATCTGATTAACTTGACCACCTTCACAGTTAGAAGACAGCTATGTAAATGTCATCAATCACTCATGCACACAGGACTAAAATAATAGACGCTATTCATCCATAATTGGATAGTGGTGAAACATTAAATTTACCTTAGTACTAAAGTCTGATTTTGAAGTACTTGTGCTTCACTTAAAAACTTCCATATTATACTACATTATATACACTTTACAGTTCAATATTCATTTGACAGCTATAGCTAATTGTATAAAATATGTTACATTGTTCATTGTAATTAAGACCGCCCTCAATAGATACATTAAAATGCTGCTTACGTTTACATATTAAAAATAAGCGACAAAATAAAAATAATAAAATTGCTGATAATGCTTACACGTTTTCATTGAAGGAAAATTTTGGGGCAGGCCTTTTATATGTAGATTTACATTCTACTTTTATATTCTTCCACCACTGACAGTGGTTCACACTTGGGTTAAACTTGCTCCGCACAGTGAGAATGTTAAACAGCATTGTCACGTGCAAGTGCTTTTTTTTTATCACCATTATGAGAAGTCTGTCAGTTACAGACAGACTTATCTCCATTTACTCCTGGTAATAACAATAAATATGTATCTGAACGTCTCCTCTGGAAAAGGAAAAAAACACAATAATCAAGGTGTAAATGCATGCAGAGCGCTTTGCAATCAGAATGCTTATAGATTGCAGTGTGATAAGATCTCAGCCAGGTGTAAATGCATTCTGCACAGTTTGGTTAAATTTTTTAAAGCAGTTGAAATCAATTTTTTATATTAACAATGGATCAAATGGCCATGCGTTTGGGAAAAAGGATGAACCCACAAATAGCTTGCCCTCAGCTCTACAGAGCACTCTAGCAGGCAGCTGTATTTAGTAAGAAAGCTCTTAAAACCCACTGTATGCTACGTGCCTGGAACCAAACAGCAGACAGACAAAGCTAGCGACTTGCTGGTGATCGCAGGAACAAAGGTCCATGGCCAAATGAATGCTGATGGTAAAGGTAAAGCTAAACTTAGACGTCACCCAATCTTGCGTATTGCTGTTACCTTAAAGGAAAAGTAAGTAGACCCAATGTAGCAGCATAGTTTTCATTGACCTGATGTGTCTGATGACCAGATTACCCACCTAGTTTGCGTATTGATATCCAATCAAAATAGCTGGCAGAATTGCATTGTCAGTAATTCTGATTAATATCGGTACAAATGTAAAGGTCTGCAATCAGATGTCATTATCCAGATATAGATTGTATGTTACTACCAGATGTATGTGGGGTTATTGTCTTGTCTGGTCTGGGCTCCTCCACCTTTCAGGTTCCTCCGGTCTCTGGCCCGCTCCCTCCCCTTATACATGACTTTAGCCTGGATCTACTCAGTGGCCATGATTGTTAAGGGCATCGTCGCAGAGAAAGAGGCGAGGCTTAAGGAAACAGTGAGGATAATGGGCCTGAGAAGTTCCATCTATTGGCTGAGCTGGGCAGTATCAAGTGTGCTGCCGCTGGCCGTCAGCGCCCTCCTCCTTGCCCTTATACTGAAGGTGATTTAAAAAATGATTTAACAATGATTCAAGGAGGACCCTGCACTACTTTTGGAGGGTTTGGGCTATCAAGTCTCATGGAGTAATGAGACTTTTGTTTAAAATAATGAAAATGGTAATCTGAGGAGAAAGCAAAGCACTAGAATCAGATAATTGTATTTGATGCTAGCACAGTTATACTTGATAGTTCATTTAGTCTGTGCGCATTTGGAAGAGTTTCTATAATGAACATTCATACAGCTCCATGTAACAATCCAAAATAAGGTTTTTAATCATAATTTAATCCATTACAATAGCACCGTTATCCTAGTTCAAGTGCCACTTTGAATTTGGCTCAGAGAAGACCTCATGGTGTAATGGATAGATTCACAAGTAGCTCACTAAAATTAGAAAAGGGTCCTCCTTCAAACTGCCAGTAAAAGAGTGACATATTTAACAACTTTCAGATTATGTAATAGAATATCAGTCACCTGGAAAATGTTCAGGTGTCTCAGAAATATTGATACACACATTGGTAATTTAACCCTTTCAAAACTCTTTTACTCTGGCTACTGTGTTGAAAAAATATCTGCTATAATAATAATAATCATGCTTTCTGAATCTCTTTGTTTTCCTGATAAATAATCTGCAAGATAACCTCCTCTACCAAAACTCACATCTTCAACATCAAATTCACATATCTGTTTTTCTCATGTCTTTTATTTGTTCTTCTGACACAGTATGGCAAGGTGCTACAATACAGCGACCCATCAGTAATCTTTGTCTTCCTGCTGGTGTTCTGCCTGGCCACCATCAGTCAGTGCTTCCTCATTAGCGTCTTCTTCTCTAAGGCCAATTTAGCAGCGGCGTGCGGGGGACTCATCTACTTTGTCCTCTACCTGCCGCACATCCTCTGCTACGCCTGGAGCGACGTCATGGGTTTTCAGGCCAAGGTTGTTGTGGTAAGTCTGACATGGTTTTTAATATCTCCCTCTGCCTTATCATGAGGGCTGACTGTAGTTTGAGTTTAATTCTTGTGTTATGTTTTTGCCACTATAATCACCCTTTGGCAATCCAAATTTCCATTTATATCCAAACAGGCACAAGTCTGATTTGATTTGGTGCTGGTTGTTATCAAAGCAAATGAATTCACTCCCAGTGTCAACAATACCTGTGAGAGATTTGCCTTTATTGTCCCTGCATAATTCTCCTGATAATGAGGTATGTCTGCCAGATGAATTTAGAGGTACCGTGAAGTGTAAACTCAAAATCATTTAGGAATTGTTTTAAATATTAATACTGCTACTACGCATTGGTACCCGTTTGTTCTGCCATATTTTGACACAAACCTGTGTCTATCTAGTAGGCTCTTCTCTTATGTAAATAAAATAAGGAAGTTGGGGATTTTAGTACACCATTGCTCAACTTTCAGTCTAGCCTTTTTGCGTGACCTTTATGCCGGTTCCGGTATCATTTGTGCTCAAGCTGTCCTTTCTGCAGACAAAGACACACAAAATCTTGGATCTTAATTGCCATGCGCAGGTGCATCTTCCCAGAATTTCAATTGGTTCAGGTTTTCTTATTTGTCAATTCCAACAATGTGGTATCAAGGCGAATAGTCTTCCGTGTCTTATTTAACAAATTGGCAGTCAATAACACACCTAACAGAAGTAACTACCGCTTTCATCTGCGGACACTTGGTAAACCTTGCTTTTGCTAACAAGGAGTGCCAATAAACGCGCTAAAATTGCTCATTCTTTTCCTTTTCGCTCCATTTCCTTTTACAGGTCAGGTAGGCATTTTACATATAAAGCAGTGCAAACCTTATTTAGTCTCTACACAATATGCCATTGCTTGATCTCCCCCCCACCCAGTGCTGAGATTTTTCTCCCTTGTTCCAACTAGATGGATAGCCCTCTAGCCCTCTAATTAGCATGAGATATGATTTTCTGACCAAACCACTATCCAGTTCATCCTTACATTTTAACAGAGAGAGAGAGAGAGAGAAAGAGAGAGTGTGTGTGTCTGTGTGGGTCTCCCAACTGTGATGAAACTACACTGTTCCAAGGCATACAAATTCTCCCCCCATTGTCCTTGATAATTAAGTATTTAATCGGAACAGAATTTCAAAAGATCACCTCAATTTATATGAACAGTTTTTGATTGCAACTGCATGCCAAAGGAGACCTACAGGTCTATCAGACGGCCACTATAAGATGGGTCATAGTCACAATCCAACTACCTACGTATCTACTCTACTCGGACTATTTTCTCCCTCTTTTACATCCAATATTTAATGAGGTAGGAACAAGAAAGAGCCCAGCGTTTCTTTTGTGCTTTGGAAAACCCAAAATATAACTTTTAAGTACTGGAAAAATCCTGAGCAAAATGGCAATTCCTGCAAAATCATTTCAAACTTCTCAGGTTTTCCTTTGCTGCAATCAATTAATTGATCTATGATTTTTTAACATCTGGCAGCTGACTTGAAATCAGGTAAACGGTGAGTTTTAATTACACTATAATTTAGCATTTCCTTTAGACTGTTTTAAACTAAACAACACAAATGTCTTCAAGTGTATAAAAACAACCATTTCACAACAGTCATCCGATTTTAATTTACCCTGCACCCGTACAGTTTCTTAAAGTCAAGGTGATTTGCTTGATTTGTCTGACCATCAGGCCAAAACCAAAGACATTCAAGCAGCTAATCATCACATTGGAGAAGCTAAAACAGGGGAATCTGAAAAAATGACAAACAATTAAACGCTTTACAAAATGATTGCCAATTTCCCCACACTTTACTAACTGATTAATGGTATGATTATTGCAGCTCTTGTCCCCTCTTTGTTATTCAAAATAAAATTAATTCTGATAAATGCTTGAAACACACTTGTCTGACATTTTCATGTAAGACAAGAACAGCTTCTTCAGACACAAACTCATTTGTCTCTGTTGGGGATCCTGTCCCTCATCCCAGCTTTAGTTGTCATAAATGTCCTGGAAAATGACTTCCTAGAAAGAGCTGGAACGCTGATCTCTATTCCTCTCAACGATGCTCCTTGTCTGCAGCCAGCTGAATGGTGGCTGAATGTTCAATAGAGGGGGCTTGTTTTGTCTGCTTCCCAACTCCTGTCCATTTCTCAAAAACCAAATAAGTGGCTCCTGTGGTTTTGTCAGCCGTTCTTACAGAGGTCAAGGATGGATGCCCCCTAGCCCTGCTGTCACCCCTCATCTACTGACTCTCTGTTGATTGCTTGTCAGTAGATGGGCAGTGGACGACAACACAGGAGGTTGCCAGCAGTGTTAGCAGCCAGGGTAGAGGTTTGGGTGTCACTGCAGGGCTTTCCAGATTCTCTGCCTGGTAATGTGACGTTGGGTAGACAGTATCCATGATTGTTTGTCTCTGAAGCTTCAGCAAATGCTGCTGCTTCTGCCGGAGTGAAAATGCTGTGAGCAAATGAGGCGTGGTAAAACAGCTGGCGGACAACATGGCAACGCAGAGTGATAGGCCATGGCAGATGATGTCTCACGGGCAAAGTATCATTTGCAGTTTCCTACAATGTGAAGGCTCCAACAAATCTTTTTTTTTTTTCAACACATTTCTTTTAGCCTCCATCTTTGTTCTCATCTAAAAAAAGAGTCCTTTAAGTTGTTCACAAAGGCAAAAACACAGTGGAGAAATGTTTGATCATGGGTCGTAAGATTAAGTCATCACCTGAATAACTTAATAAAACATTCTCTGACGGGGGCAACCTCTAGCTCCCCCCTTAAGAGTCCTTTGCAGCTGTCCGGGTTCAAACCGGCCCTTAATGTGTGTCAGCTCCCATCTCTCTCCCACATTTCTTGTATATCCCCCATCAAAAAAAGAGATAAAGTCCCAAAAAATAATCTTAACATTGTCTGACAGGGTTTACTCTACCTTACCTGGTAGAATTTGCACCCTATGTACGTTTTTGGCAGTGGCCCAAGTTCAAATCTGACCCTTGGCCCTTTGCTGCGTGTTATCCCCTCTCTTTCCTGCCTATCTATACTAACTAATAAAAAAAAAGAAAATAACTTCTTTTTTTATCTCTGTGACCAAACTTTATAGATTTTGAATTACATTTTGGAAAATACACATATCTGGTTTCTACTAAGAATTACATGAGAGAGAGAGAGAGAGAGAGAGAGAGAGACCATTCTGATGTCAGTATGTTAAATATGTAACTAGCCAGCAGCTGCTTAGCTTAGCATAAAGACTGGAAACAGGGCAACAGCTAGCACATGTTAAATTTTGTTTGTTTTACAACAAAAATTGGAATGTAAAAATGTCAATTCATTGTTACATGACAGCTATTGCTTGGCCCCGACCAGTTGCCAGGCAACCAGTGGAGACTCCAGGAAGTTGGAGTCATGCTAGCTGTGGCAAACCGGCTGCATGCCCCAACTACATTTTATCGTGCATTTATCGTGCAGACAGGAAGTGGTGTAAATCTAAGAGAAATCTATCTCTCAGCGTAAAAGCAAATGAGCTTATTTTCAGAAATGTCTAAATAATCTTAACTATGGATGTTTTTATTTGCACATCTGTTATTCCCCAGAGTTTGCTGTCATGTGTGGCCTTTGGCTATGGCTGTGACAACTTTGCCAAGTATGAGCAGCAAGGCATCGGTATTCAGTGGTATAACATCAGAAAGAGTCCAGACGATGGAGAACGCTACAGCTTCATCGTCTCCATCATCATAATGCTCTTTGATGCTGCTTTTTACTGGGTGCTCACCTGGTACATCGAAAATGTCTTTCCAGGTATTCATTTTTACGCAGATTTATTAAAGTATTGTGTTATTTGTAACACTGCCATATCTAAAAGAAGATGGAAAAATGCAAACAGTTGGTGTTACACAGAATTTTTTCCTTTTGCATTAGATGCCTTCTCTTAGCCCAACTTAAATCAATAGGCCTTGCAGTCATCCTAACAGGCTACGCTTAATGCTTCTCTCATCAACTGTAATTAAAAGAGGGATTTGTGCCAGGCTGTCAAGAGGAAACACACACTGTTAAGTGCAATATATCCTCAAGCAAAGTTGTTGAATGTGATTGTTCTCCATGCTTGATCCCAGGACAATATGGAATCCCGAAGCCATGGTACTTCCCTTTTACTGCATCTTACTGGTGTGGGAAAGCCTCAGTGACTGGCGTTGACCACGACTTGCTAAAGGACTCCACTGTATATAATGGTAAACGGCCAAATCATTTTCAATTTTCAGCTGTGGTGTGTATCTGTAGTGTAATCTGCACAGTTATTATGTATGTGTCACATTCTCAACAACTCAGCCTTGTACAGTACTAGAGGGAACATAGTTCTAATAAGAAGTGTGAGTTAATTGGGATGGGTCGCAAACAAACATTAGCACCTTATTTGTCACGTAGGGTGATAATGGAGCCTGGCGCTTTGTGTGGCGTTTCAAGTCTGGAACTTAATAAAAAAACAATTTCCAATTAACATCCAGGGGAGTGAGCTATAGTTGTTGTTTTTTGTCTTTTAGTGCTCAGCAGTGTTTTCTTTTACCCTTGGCTAATCAGTAGTGTTGACAATAAGATTTAAAGGAATAATAACAACTTCATTTTAAAAAGTCACGTTTTTTTCAGTGTATACAAATGTTACTAATGTAAACAAACGTTCTGCATTTTTTATAGTATCAAATCGTAACAAAAGTAATTTCGGGACTTTACAGATAGAGTAGGTCTAGACCACACACTATAATTCTACATTAATAAATATTGCTTAGTTTAATTGTGTTATCTTGCGTGGTCCTTACATTTCTGAAAGAAGGGCTACTTTGTTTATATTTAGATCATTGTTTGTGTCTTTAGAAGTCCTATCTTTAACAGATTTTACCTGCTTTCATGCTTGTTTTCTTTATGTATATGTGCGTGTTTATGAATGTGTTTCTAAAGAGTATCTGGAGAAACCAGCACCTGGTATGAAAGCAGGGGTCTCAATCCGCAATCTTGTTAAAATCTACAAGACTGGAAAGAAGCTTGCTGTGGATGGACTGAGTATGGACTTCTACGAGAATCAGATCACATCTTTTCTTGGCCACAATGGAGCCGGAAAAACAACCACAATGTGAGTTATTAGTCCTGTGCTTTGCCTCTTGGCTCAATGTTGATGTTTTTACAAGGTGCCACTAATCCAACTTGTGCACAATGCCAACTGTACTTTTGCTACATTAATTCAGTGGTTGCTGCTTTCAAAGAGTGACATCTTCTGAGAGGACATTTATCACACAGTCTGATGTTGTGTTGATAGCTAACTTATCTAATTGCTGTTAAAGAAAAGTGTGGTAAGGTTGGAAGGGCGTTAGGATGACAGGATATAACTGCAACCCAGTGGCCCAGAAAGAATAAGCGAGGGAGAGAGCAATTGATGCAAGACTAAGGGCTGAAGAGAAGACATCCGCTCTGAGCAACTGTGACGAAAACGTAACAGAGAGGACAGGGGAAGGACTCTGTCACACACCGAAGCTCTGTGTGGATGCATTTCCACAGCAACGTTTCTATCGATGTGTGAGATGCAGTGTTAGAATTGAGTTTGTGCTCAAATGAAAAAAAATATGCAGACATAGAAATGCAAAAACAACAAACACACTCAATATTGAATATTATTGGAAAAGTGTTTGTTTTGTCTAAATTGTTAGTATCATACCTTCACTATTTTATTTATTTTGTTTGTTGTTTGGAAATTGTTTGCTATAATTAATTATTACATAATGGCCTGAGACTGAAGACACGTAAATGTAGATGATACTGTATGGATAGTCATCTTTCCCTTTATGAACATTCCATTAGAATATGCTGTTAATGTAGGATAAGATGACAATAGACACGGCTATTGTTTAAATGGAGCTTGGATCAATCTAATTCACCATTATGTTAACCAGCTGCTTCTAAGCTGATGTAACTCTCCTTTGGAGTTCTTTGGCAGCTCTATAATTATAAATTTGTTATCATGTGTGTTACTGAGGTTAAAATCAACAGCCTTGGTTAACCTTTAAGCTTTCTAATAAGGATATTTGTGTCTTGTATATGTCTTTTTTTTTATTATTTTCTCTGTAGGTCAATTCTGACAGGGCTGTTCCCACCTACATCAGGAACAGCGCTCATCAACGGATATGACATCCACACGGACATGGACAGCATCCGAAAGTACTTGGGAATGTGCCCACAGCACAATGTGTTATTCAATGAGTGAGTCAATTTATAAGATCCATCCATGTTCTCCACGGGTTATTGGTATAATCATCATGTTTAGCTTCTGGTGTATTTAAAAAAAGGAAGAAAGGGAGAAAAGGTCATTACACTGCAATTTAATAATATGGATTATGAGGGCTCAGTCTTGGCTTATGTTTCACATCAACAACTATCCCTTTCCATTTTTCTCTTTAAAAATTAAATGAACTTTGCTCAATCTGTCCACTGAATTTCTTCTAATGGCATCATTCCCAACCATTATTCAGTTTTTATTTCACGTTTAGAGTCCCCCTCTATTTCGCTCTCCCCACAAACTGATTACCTGCAGCTCGACACAAGTCCTACATCATAATTAAGGCTAAGCACCTGCAAATTACTTTCATTACTATTAATCCCAGACAGTCAAAGCATCTAAATTAAGTAGGGTAAAATATTCATGCAAACAGAGAGCTAGATATTACGTCATATTATAATCCCACCTGTGAGGCAGTAATGTTTAAGGTCCAGGCTTTTCTTCACGTCGGTTCACAAAAGTGCACATAGAGTGGAGCCAGATCATCTCGCAAGATTCATAAATGGGACATTTTGTATATTACAAACACTTACATATGAATAAGTGACAGCTGATGGCTTCTATTGTCACCGTGCCGCCTGGCATGTCAGTCAAATGGGCGTTATATTATTTTCACCTTTACAGGTTGACAGTGGAGGAGCATATCTACTTCTACGCCAGGCTGAAAGGATGCAGCCATGATGAGGTGAAACATGAGATGGACCAGATGATAAAGGACGTCGGTTTACCACATAAGCGGAAGGATCTTGCTAAGAACTTGTCAGGTGTGTCTGTGTGTGTGACATGTTTTGGATGTGTGTATTTCAGTGTCTGAATGAAATTATGCAGAGATGTAAATTAGTGTTTTTGATGTGTTCATCAGTTCTTGTGCTCGGTGCATTAATTTCCCTTGAGGAGGAATATAATCTGTAGTTTATCTTTTCTATTCAGGATAAAGCTGCCCTGTTATGCCCTTCCATTGCCAGCACGTGTGCATGCAGCTGTCTCGATGTAGACATGCACTGTACCTGTGTGTCACAGGTTGTAATTCATTGTCTGGGGGGCATGAGCAAGTCCTGCTTGATAAATTGTCCTCAGTCACGGATTGCTTGCTCACAAAATCACTGAAATATGACTTTCAAGGTTGATCTATGCTGACATTTCCACTACATTAGCACTACATTGGATGCATTTTGACGAGCTCACTATGAGAGCGCAGACTGGAATAACCTGAGGAAGGTGTATCTACCTCACTGCCATCAATCATTTCACACCATGCAAAAGACAATAAAGCCTGGAGAGGTATATCTTGACACATTTAGTCCATAATCAGTTCCCAATCTTGTCCATTTTACATCTGAAAACCTAATGTTAACAGATATTTGTGTAGGATTTGTCGCTGATTATAGACAGACACAATACCCAGGACAAAAATGAGCATCCATTTCATGTCAGCTGCAGTTTTCTACATTTTTTTGTCATAAAATCACAAAGACAAAAGATATTACTTGGATACCGTAGTTAATGGAGATTGCTCTGTGTTCTAGGTGGGATGCAGAGGAAGCTGTCTGTGGCTATAGCATTTGTCGGCGGCTCAAAATTTGTCATCTTAGATGAACCTACAGCGGGAGTGGACCCCTATGCACGCAGGGGTATCTGGGACTTGCTGTTAAAATACAAACAAGGTATGGAATTAGTAGTAAGAACCACAGCTTCACTAAAGGCTTTAAAATCCTTCATGTTTGTTATTGTAATTGTAATTTCCCCACTGGAGATCAATAAATAGTATAAATTATAAATTGAATTAATTGACAGAGCTTGACATGTTTGACCTGTTTCAAACTGAGAAATGTTCCAAAACTGAGCTGAGCGCAAGGTGAACTTGTAACTGGCTCAAATGAATATTAAATGAATTAAATATTAAAGCTGTTAAGGTAATTTACCATCTAGAGTAGCCAGCAGACGTTTCTTTGTTTGCCTTGCCCTCTTTCACACTCAACTGTTGGTGGAGAGAAATTGTAATTTGTACTGGAACAAATGGAAATAGAAGTGAAGAAAAGTGAATAAAAGAAACTTTAATCGGCATTGCTATTTAACAGTCCCTAATTGTCTGCCTTATCAATCAGCTTGCCTTGTATACTTTGTGGTTGCTAGTGGCTTTAAGCAGGACATGGACATTATCGTAACGCATAACTCTCAACAGATGTCTAAATGTTTGATGTGCATTGAGTGACATTCCGCCCTCACTGTGTCATTAGCTTTTCTCACTCTAATCATGTCTTTTCACTCGAATTGGGAGGCGGAGATAAGTCTGTTATAATGAGAACACCCACATCCTGGCTGGTTGAATGAGTCCTGTTTTGTGCCTCTCCAGTCTTATTTGCACTTCTGTGTTACTAAGGTTTGTCATTAAGAAAAAGCTACAGACAGTCTATTTATATGAAAAAGCTGAAGGCTGTAATAGGGATTAATATTGTGCTCCTTCATAGATAATTAAGTTTGCACACCGGCGGTTGACCATATTGCTCTAAGTGGGTATTATTTTCTTCAATTCAGGCATATTTGATACAAGGAACATGGACATATGGAGCACATGTGCTCTGCTAAATGAAACCCTCAATGTACATGTACAAGATGTTTAAGATTTTAAAAAATAATGCTTAATCTGTCTTGTAATGAATAAGGAATGTCAATTATGCTAATATGGTGGCATGTTGGCATTTGATTCTTCCTTAGATCTTTGCATTTAAGGTCTTTTGTCGTGTCTTTAGATATAAAGTACAAATTTTAAAAAGCAAATTAATTTTTTTAGCCATTACTGTAAATCGATTACAATTAAATTACCCTGCTCATTATGTTGTAAAATGGGCCTTGGGAATGAGATTCATATTATGGATTTTATACATGCTGCGACAGCATCATTTAATATCCTGATTTATTGGTTGTAATTGATAACTTTACCACTTTACAAGCCTTTTCTTAAAATGCCTGGTTCTCTTTTATCTTTCCCATACATAGCTATTTACTGCCACATAAATGTGACATTTTATTTTACAAAGATGCACATGATACACAACCTAACATTTTAGATTACATAGCTAATAAAACTTGTTATCCAAGAATTTCTCCCACTGACTTTCTCATTTTAACAGCTTGTCTCAGCAGCCATGTAATCACTGGAAGTTAAAACAATAGCACCCCTGAAGTTAAGTTAAGATTGAATTTGTAAACCAGAGAAATTACAAAGCAGCTCCTTTTAAAATGCCATAAACAGTATATTACAGTAGTATATTACAGCATTGAGCATCTTAAATCCTACATCGAATACCGACAGCATGAATGTTGTATTTAGTCTGAGATTAGACCTGCCACGTGTAGCCAGGTAATTCAGTTTGTGAGAAACTAGGGGTGCAAGAAAATGTGGGAAACAGTTCATATTTTCCAAGCACTCAAACTTAATATAGTTTGTAGCAATTCTATTTACTGTAGACTCTGTTTTCACTTGCATGTATTTTTCCAGTTTATCTGGCATTTGTGAAAAGTTGAAATATCATACATAATGCATTCGTTTTAGGATTACAAATTAATGTGGGGTTGAAGCCAATGTTGCAGTACAAATGGCATTAAAATGTTTCCAGCATTTTTATCTTACTTAAGTCGCTTTTCAGGAAATATGTGTTGGGTGAAAATGTTAATTTGTTAAAATCTTCAATGAAATATGTTGCAGAGGGTGGAGAACTTTTAACCATAGTATTCAGAACATCATGTAACATTTAACACAGTATTCACACAGAAAAAATATGCTTTCAACCAGTGTAACCTTCAGCAAATACTCACATATTCCTTCTGAGTTTCAATTCTTAAATTCTAACAGTGAATTAAACATATTGAGCATGCAGCTGCTATTCTTCCAGTTGGTTTTTATTTTATTTGACTGCTTTTTATTGAAACAATAGGCCCATCTGTTTCTTTTAACTCCATGAACAGACTGTAAATAGTGTTTAGGTAATTTTCAAATGTACAGACCTAAATTGATTGCCTTCCCCACACCTTTGTTAGCCTGGCTCTGCCCTCCTACGTACTTCGGCTCAATTTTCATTTCCCTTCAGTACTACGTCTGGGTTCGCCGTATATTCTTGGGTTTTCTCTTTTTGGTGGTCCAATCAGCAAACAGAGGGAGTAATGCGAGCGAAGCCATTCGGTCCGTTGTGGCATATGCAGAAGTTAAAGCCCGAGCAAGAACAATCTTTGCAGAGTTCTGTTGGTGGCCATAATGTTGTGGCCCCTCCTCTCCACGGGGTTGGGGAAAAGTTAGATTTTCCAGCTTGCTCCGTTGGAGGTGAAGGAGTTGGCTACATTAGCGATGCTAATGCTAAATATAAGTTGTGTCGGTCTCCCCTTTTGTTGCAACCAAATGTTACTGATTGATTATGGCAGATCCAGAGTGGCTCTGGGCAGATCCAATAGTTTTAAACTTCAACAGAGTACCTGCCTTCAAGGAAGTTAACACTGGTCAATGGAGAGTGGCCAGACTCTCTGTACACACAAAATGTACCAGAGTCTGGTAGGACCAGCCTACTCCTGCGTAGCTTTTGCTCGGGTTTCCTCCCACAGTTTAAAAACATGCAGGTTGGGTTAAAAGGCAACTTTAAATGAATGTGAATGTGAGCGTTACTGATTGTCTGTTGGCACCTTGGACAGGATTTTCCCACCTCTCGCCCAATGCCAGCTCGGATCGGCTCCAGACCCCTGCTAACTTTCAAAGGATAAGTAGATATTGCTAATGGATGGATGATTGCCACAAACAGCAGTTAATACAGTTTTGTCCAATAATTCATCTTACTGCCGATGTACATAATATCTGTCCAGGCTTACTCACCCACTGTGAAATCCATTTCTATCAACTTGATTTAGTGGGAAGGAAGCTAAATAACAGAAACCAGATGTCCAGGCTCACTTTACTCTACGTAGAGCGAGTACTACCAATTTACCTGAACACAGAACTCCATTTGATATATCACTTTGTGCTGTAATGCACCACAACACACTATAAATCAGAATACCTTTGTGGGCCATCTGCAGTCCAAACACATTTATATTACTCCCAACTCACGGATGATTCAGTGCAATTTGATTTTTTTTTTTTTTTTTTTTTAACCTTGTAAAGCACAGCAAATCTCCAGGAAAATTGTCTGAGTTTGAGCATCCCATGCAAAATGAGCTGGCTCAGTCAAACTTAACCTCAAGCAATCTCCTCAACCCACCCCCTTCATAAGCATAGATGCCGCCCCACACCCCCACTCTTGTATGTAGAGGGATACAGACTTACTTGGCATAGCATAAGGCAATACTTACTGAGAAGGGATGGATTTAACAGCTCAGCTGGTGGCAGGACACACAAAGTGGGGGAGATAGGAGGAGGGGAGACGCAGTGGATATAGTTGGCCAAGCAAAATGGCTGCATTGGGCTGCAGACAATGACCTCTGAGTGTGTCCTTGTTCCTGTGACAATGTGACCTGGGAGGATACACATTTAACTAGCTCAGTGCAAAAAAAGCCGCCAAGCTCAGCAGCGCACCTGACCTTTTGCACAAAATTCACAAGTATAAAAAAAAAAAACTCCATCCAGTGAGCTATTTACTGTGAGTGCATCTTTTTGGCTCTTCCTGATATGGCACACCTGTAGTTTGTGTAAGAGTTGCTGTGCTTTTGAAATTATGTCTACAGCCATGCTATTGACACTGTGAGGCTAAACTTCAACACAACAGTACTTTGAGCTAAATGCTAATGCCACCATGCTAACATGCTCGCAATGACACTGTTAACATACTGATGCTTAAGCCTCATATTAGCCTCTTTCTTTTCTTTTTAACACATATCTTTGTGCAAAATGAGGGCTGTATATTTTGCCCACTAATTACATTGAAAGTACATTAAGAATATTTAAATTGCCAGTATGAACAGGAAGTTGTTCGCCATAGCTGTAAAAAAATGTTCTCTTGATCTAACACTGTCTTTTCGAAGTTACTAACTTCTAAGCAGGTTTCTTTCTGTTTCACTTAATGATAAAGGTATTGGGTTAAATGTTTTCTGCGTTAAAAATGATTGGATCAAAGGTTACCCACTACTATATGATTCTGCTTTCATGCTGACTGCAGAGACATGACCATGCTGTGACTAAATCACAGATCTAGTCCTTTTTACGATTTCTGGAGTATGTGATAATTAATGTGTTATCTGATACAGCACGATTACAACACTTGTGAATAACATTGCAATGCATGCTGTAGCTGTCATTGCAATTGTGCTCAGTTTGATGCCTCTCAAATCAAAGGACTCGCAGAACCAAAGAAGAGAGAGCTGAAATAAATGTGGTATGATAGAAATGCTGGAAAGTAGGCTTAGGCTGGCCTTTATCATAATTTTAACTTTGTCCCAGATTCACGCCCACACACTCCTCTGGAGTTTGCTTTGTTGCCATGTGGATAAGCATGGGTAAAACACACTGTGGAATTGGCAATAAAAGAGATAAGTGACTACCATGCAGAGACAGATTGAGATATTGGCTTGATTTGAACACTTTTGATCTGTGGCATCTTTTCTTGTCAGGCTTCTTTTTCATAACAAAAGTTGTCAAAACAAACAAGCTCTAAAGAGAAAAATGCTTCAGAAATTCTTTTTTTCAGCCTGTGCCTTAACTTTTATATATTTGCAATCCACAGTTTGTATTCTTTACTCCATGACTATGACTCACACAGAAACCTAGACACCAAGCACTTTGCCATTCAGGTGACGATTGACTCTCTCTTTCCGTGTCTCTTCAGGTCGCACCATCATTTTGTCTACACACCACATGGATGAGGCAGACATCTTAGGTGATCGCATTGCTATCATCTCCCACGGAAAGATGCGTTGCTGTGGCTCTTCACTCTTTCTAAAGAAATGTTTTGGCAGCGGCTACTACCTCACTCTGGTCCGAGATGAGGCTGAAAAGATGACAGCTCAACGTAATGGTATCAAACACAGTCAGGACAAAGCGGTACGAACAGAAAACATATGTGGTTTTTGGTAACTGATTACCTTTTAAATCTGGAACCTAAATTAAAAAAGGTTATGTTAATATTCGCTCATGGCTTGCCACAGTCACAACATTGGCTGTGTGATCCTTTTATCTTCAGATAAACACAAATTTGGTGATTGGGGCCCTTGCCTAACCATGCAATTACCCTTCTGTTTTATCCTCATTAAAATAACTTTACATAAAATTGCTGTAATTGAAGGCGGTTACTATGTTTGACTTCAAGTTTCTAGAAAAGAACTTCAGCTGCAAGTCCCTTTGACACAACAGTAACCTCTCTCTAGTCTGTTATTGTACATGGATCTCTCTGACTTTCCTGCGTGTTCTCTTTCTCTCTTGCCACCCTCCCCCTATAATGATCTGTGTTTAGTCTCTCCCAGCATGAGAATTGGCAAACGCCTACGTGCTGGATGATACTTATTGTCACCGGGGAGAGGGTTGAATCTCGCTTTTGCTCGCCAATGGTGCCTAGCACACTTACTTTTAATCAATGTGGAGCAAATGAACAAGATGCACTGATGCCAGCAGGCCTAGAACGATTACCATTACTCTGCAGGCTCTTTGAGGTGAGCAGAGGCATTTGTTTGAAATAAATAAACATGGAAACACCTTTGTGGGCAAGATAGAACAGTACCCTCTCTATGAGATGAAGACTTTGTAATTCATTGGACGATTTTGCAATTACACAGCCAATATAGCTCAGAAACAGAGCTGGACTAAGTTTGATCGTGCTGATCTCATTCAGTGTGATTAAACTCCCTTTAATACATGTCATAAAGTTCCTGCTGTGAAGTTTATTCAACCTTTGTTGGAATTTAAGGAGGCACTTTTATCATTCTAAGTGGCAATGCATGATAAGGTCTTACTAATCCAATTCTGATTAACAGGAGAAAGATTGTCCTTCCAGGGACAGCAGCCCAGATGATGGCATCAGCAGCCAAAGCTGGGGCAGCTCTGCTCTTTCAGGTAGAAACTGCATCTCTGTTACCATTCGTATACCAGTCGTATATTACAATAAGCATCTAACCTAACCTGTAAATCTATGCTATGTGAAATAGTTGGTACAGCATACATTTTGTGAATATTTTTGTAAACCTTGCATCCAAAACTGAAAATGTATCTACCCCCATATTCTCAAGTAAAATGTTAGTTAGGTACCATAGCTCAACCCCATGTCAGCCATCATTAAAACAACAAAAGAGTCTGGGAACAGTCCCAAAACAGGCAAACAATAACCATCATCTCAAAATAGCATCGTCCAATGGTGCTGAAGATCCCATCCCATTTGCTCATAGATGTTTTCACCTTTTCAATCCCAAAACCAACAGACACCACAGGAAAAATAAAGACCTTTGCGCCTGTGCTGTAGATGCTGTTGAAATGTTGTAGCTTCTGGTAGAGTGCACTTTAAAGTCCCAGTAAAATGAAAGGTACAAATGGGAAATATTTTGAGGAAAGGATTTTTAGTGACAGAGAAAGAGTTGATTGGGCCTTCAAGTTAAAAATTCAAAACTCAGATTTGTTACATTTGAGTGATTTTCGTTGTGATGAGACAGTGGAAACAAAATAATAAAATATAGTATGTTTATTTGATATTGCACCTTTTACAGACAAAGTCACAAAGTGCTTCACACAAAAATACAGTTACAAATCCCCAAGTTACAAACATGTGTCAAAAGCGAATTTAAACAAGTGCGTCTTCAGCTGCTTTTTTTAAAGCTTCAACAGAGACTGCAGAATGTAAGACAACAGGAAGGGCGTTCCCCAAGTGTGGAGCCACGGCTTCAAAGGGACGGTCACCTTTAGCATCCTATGCAAGATTGTAAACTTTTTAGCATCACATTGTATTTTATTTTTGTCTCTTTTTTTTAAAATAAAGTTTTATTTTTATTTCATATATATATATATATATATATATATATATATATATATATATATATATATATATATATATATATAAACTTGACAACAACCACAAATTTACCAAACACACAACACAACTCTTACCCTAATAATATAATATTATCTTAATATTGTGTTAGCTTAATTGATGTATATGAAGCAATATTGTATGTTGTATTTTCCTGTCTTTTGTCCTTGTTCCAGTGTTGTTGAATAAATATATGTAAATATATTTTTTACTCTTGAGGATGTTGCATACCATTTCAAAACTATCACTAGCCAAAATCCTCGTACAAGTTCTCAACCAATTATTCATTGAGCGTACAGTAGAGAGTGTTAGACAAATGATCAAATCTTATTTTCTCTGACCTTCAGTTTATCTGAATGGAATTATATTAGAATAAAGAAATGCAGAAGCGGAAAAGATCGCCCAACTAAATGGCATGTGATGGTGGTGTTTTGATCATTCCCAGCCTTGATCAGGTAAACAAAAGTATTCATGCAAGACAATATCAGAAGAAAAATCTTAGGTAGGCTCCAGTTTATTATGAATGTAAAATCAATCAGTGCTCACACCTTCAAAATGATTATACACATGATGGTTAAATATAACATAGAAAATGCCACAAAAGTAATCATATTTCCACATGTGACAGCACATTTCTCTTTATTACCGCGCATACAAGCAAAAAGGCAGAAACACACACACGCATTTTCACAAATAATTCAGTCTGATGTGTGAGGCAGATATATTTACTTCTTCATAAAGTACCAAGCCGTTGGTTGTTAAGCTGCAGTAATTATGTATGAGAGGTTCTGGATCAATAATGGATGCAATGCGTTCTGCAACACTGTCCTGATTGATTCTCACTAAGACCCAGTTTCAGAATGGATGAGGCAGGTGAATTATGTCTACGCATCTGTTTCAGTATGTTTAAAGGTCACAGCATCAGGTATGTTGTGATCTCCTTGCATTACACAATGGTTTTTCATTTTTCACTTCAAAATATAGCTGGTTAAATTTTTCATTTCTTCTATTGTAGTTTTTTGCTGCCAATAGTGGTGGTTGCTCTTGAATCCTCAGTCCATTATGTCTAACTTACAACTTCATCAAAAAGGAGACATGAAAGGATGTAATGAAATTTCTGTTTGTGCATGTGATTTTACTATTCTTTGGTTTTGTGTTCTGAATTCTTTGGCAGCTATTCATCCAGCAGATTTGACAGCTGTGGGTCAAATTGTGCGGCGCCATGTCCCTGAGGCAGTCTTCTTGGAGAGCATTGGTCAAGAGATCACCTACATACTGCCTTACGGTGGAGCCAGAGATGGGACCTTTGCACTGCTGTTTCAAG
This sequence comes from Percina caprodes, assembly GCA_013375575.1. Classification (NCBI taxonomy): domain Eukaryota; kingdom Metazoa; phylum Chordata; class Actinopteri; order Perciformes; family Percidae; genus Percina; species Percina caprodes. The sequence continues at coordinate 388,652 of JABXJD010000214.1, read as the reverse complement.
AGCTTGACCTAGCCATGGCTGACCTTGGTCTGACTAGCTACGGTATCTCTGACACCACGCTGGAGGAGGTATGTAGGTGTTGGATTGACAACCTAGCTAAAGATACAAGCATGCACACATAAAGAGAGTTGTCCTAAATACATACAAGCATAGAAAACTTTACTCCTCGACGCAGCAGGCCCGGGTTTGACTCCCACCTGCTGCCCTTTGCTGCATGTCATTCCCCCTCTTACTCCCCTTTCATGTCTTCAGCTGTCCTATCAAAAATAAATGCTGAAAAAGGAACAGAAAAGTACACATACTGACAATGCTGCTCTTCTTTTAATTTTCTTTTTTTTTGTTATGTTATTGTTGCAATTACACTTCATGCCATACTTTTTTTTTTCTTCTTCTTCTCCTCCTTCCCCCATTATTTTTGTCTTTTTTTGCTTTCTGCTCAGTCTTTAAATTAGCGATCAACATTTTCATGGACTGTTTTCAAATCCCTTCTGCAGAGTGACAAGCAACTTTACATTTAAGCCAATAACTTACCTCTCAGTGCCTCTCGTGCCTCTCAGCTCTAGGACCGCAAACTTCCAAAGGAAAAGAAGGGACTTCATTTGCAGCCTTTAATTATGCAAACAGACTAATGTTTCAACATCCCTGTATCTTTCTCAGAGTCAAAATGGACAAAGACAAAACGGCAACACACGTATATAGTCAACCTACACAAGTTTGCAATTTGCATTGAATAATTTTTTGAACAGGATTTCAGATCTATTGGATAGTGGATCCAAAGGTGGGAATTGCCATAGTCAATGTCCAAGTGCCATATTCCATGCACCACAGGAACTAAAAACACAGATATCTCTTAAAGTTACAAAGATAAAAATGTAAAAGTACTATCATCTGTAACACATTAGCAAGTTCAGTTTGTCATTCAAGACAAAAGGGAGTGTTAGGAGTATGAATCCAATATTCCTCTCTACAGAACAGTGAGTTGATCATTGATCACAATCATGCTCAAAAAGTATTGATTTTCATTCCTATTTAAAATAGAATTTGAATGTGATTTATTTATTTATTTTTTTTCTTCAAAGTTTCAGTTTCAAATGAATTTTGCAAACAATATCTACAGGCTTTAAAAATACGATGATTCAACTTGTGTTGATGGGTTTTTATATATATATATATATATATATATATATATATATAGGTCCTCAATCTGTTTAAGACCATGCTTGATTATACACACTAAAAAGCGTTAGCATGACATATTTTTAAAAAAGTCAAGTAGTGTTCTACTTGGTTTACGTGGTCTCATAATCATTGACCCAATGTCATGTAACGTAATATCATTACACAGTTCACAGTCATATCTTTTCTGAACAAATGACTTGGGCAGTATTTGCCATCCTGACTGGTTTTGGATTATAAAGTTGAGAAAGCTCAGACATGAATCAGATACTCATGGCCTGCAGGCAATGTAAATTATTCCTTTTGAATTTCTCTAATTCAGACACGACAAGGTTATTTCATCTGTCCATCCGTTTTTCTTTTCAAGTCCAACTACACTTCAATTGAAATATGCATTGATTTTCAATATACGGCACTAACTAACAATGTCTGATAGATGGGATGTCATGGAAGTTGGTCATATAATAACATTTACCCTGTTTATTGTCATGAATAGCCTTGTTATGTACCTTTTGACTGTTTTATGATGTCAGTAATTCTATTTTATGTTTTTGGCTAATATAATTCACCACATAAAATCACATTCAGTCCAAAGTATGAATTTTGTAGGCTTTGCCAGAAGTGTGCAGAGACTTTTTAGAGGGCACATGTTGAAACCGGGCTTACCATGCACAGGAGAATAAAATAAGGGAAGGTCATTTGGAAATTGATCGCGAATATGGAGATGTATTTATTTAGACATGTGGCCTGAATTAATAAATGAAGTAAAGGAGGGCCAATTGGCATGTACTCAAGTAAAGGTTAGGGTCTCTGTGGATGCACAACCCTGATCTTAAAAACTTGACATGGATAACTGGTAACGGCAAAAAAACTATAATAACAGCTTAATTTACACTCCTCCATTGCAGTGTTAGTTTGCATTTATCTTGTTTTGTGCATGCTTATAAGGTGACAGGAAATGTTTGGTGGCTCCTGTAAGATACTAATAGATAATTTGTTAATTTCACAGATATTTCTTAAAGTGGCAGAAGATACCGGAGTGGATGCAGAAATACCAAGTAAGGTGGCAATATGTATGCTAACAGCCGTTAGGGGGATGAACAGAATAATGCATAGCATCTCTTAGGAAAACATAACACTGTTAATATTCATAACTGCATATAACATTGTACCTCATTTATGTCATGGGAAAATACATCTATATTACTTTTTACAGAACAAGGGTGGACTGCCATAGCTGAGTGTTATAGACTAAGATGCATACAGTTACTACATCTACAAGTTCCTTAAGCCTTTAACATCTTCATGGAACAAAGTTTCCACCATTGCTGACATAACTATCAACATCCTTAATGTATTGCAGATGTTTCTCACTGATCACTTTCAGTGAATAAATCTTTCATCCATCTCCAAGCAACTTCACTTATCAGTTTAATCTCAGTATCCCATTTCCACACGTTCCTAAACCACCTGGGTTTGTGCTTTTACGGGGAATAATAAAGCGGCTTGCAGGGCAGGTAGCGATTCTTATTGTTATTTATAACCCTAAATTGGGTCAGGCCAAAACAACATATCTTATTTGTATTCCCACAGCAACAAAGGAGGTGTTGGTGAGAGACTGCAAAAGAAGCTCCCGCATATCCAAGCGGAACAGCATCGCCAGCGTCCACATGAAAACAGAGCAAGAACAAGTCTCTAGAATGAGAGGCAAGTCTCTCTGTATTTATTTATCAAACAGTTATGTATTAACGAAGGAAGCTCAATTAGACATTTGTGAATCTATAGCTAATGCAGAAAGTTGACTGATTGCTAATAGTTATGGGGGGTGTTTGAAATAGAAAGTGTGTTAGATTGGACTGTAATTCCTGCTTGAGGCTTGTTTCTGTCTGTTTCTCATGCAGAATTGAAGGAAAAGTTCACAAGTAAAGTGGATGGTATGTACTGTATTTTGTCCTCCCTACAGACAATCCTAGTTTTATTATACCAGCAAATGTCTGTTTTTCCACACACATTCATTCTTCAATTATTAAGTTGATTATTAGTTTGGCTTTAATTTGACTGTTTCACCTCAGTGGCCATGTTCAAAAGAGGGCATAGACAAGAGCTCGATCTTCAGAATAAGCTTTTCCAACAGAACGTCCTTCCAATCCATACAGCGTTATCTCTTCAGCTTTTCAATTTCGCCCTAATGAACAGAAATTCACTTTCATACAGTGTATTTCATCATGAAAATGTTTTTCCATCAGAAAATGCTTTATTCTCCTAATGGCTACTGTGACTTCATTTTTTAGTAAAAATATTCCTGGCAAGTGTGAGACATAAAACAAAGTCATATACAAAGCCCTTGTTTCCCACCTTTTCCTTTCTGAGTCACACCCAAATACTATTTCCAAACGAATGATATAATAATTAAAATGGTTGCTACACTGTGGAATGAGTTAGTGCAGCTGGCAGGTTTAACACTTAAGTTATATTTGATCAGCCCATTAGCTGCGCTGGAAAGTGTGCTCAGCAGGTCTTTTACATATTGCATAGATGATAGATGATAAATAACACGGTGGGTTAATGTCCACTCCAGACTTAAAGAGGATTGCTAGTGTCAGTGGGAAGGGATCCACGGTCATCACTGGATGGGAGCTGATCAGGAGGCAGTTCCTTGCGCTTTTCATCAAGCGCTTCCACCACGCCCGAAGGAGCCGCAAGGGACTCATTGCCCAGGTAATGGCCTCAGTCTGTCATATTGATGAATTGAAGGGTTATACAAGGAGGGATGCATGGGAGGATCAAGGTGGGATTGTATGAAATACATGTTGGCTTTCAAAATCAGTTAATGACAAATATGATAGAGTAAGCTAATTTAAAATCTGGAGGGAAAAGGCAGGTCATCCATCTTGATTTAGGCAGTAGTTGTAGAATTTAAGTTGTGGGAGAATAAATCGACAGAGGGTAGTATGTACAGTGTATATATACTGTATAAAAGGAAAAAGTTTGAAAAATGTGAAGAACAGCACCACGAACAGGAAACTGCATGTACAATAATCATCATTACTCCCAAAGGAATACTGGAGGGACTACAGAGGCATGAACAGAGTGTTTATTGCTGCTGTGGAGGAGATTTCCCTCTTTAGTTTTGATAAATCACTTTCTGTGAGAACAAAATCGTGTCGATACCTGGGAGCAAAGTTGTTTCAGAGTAAATAGGGCTGATTTCCTATGTCTCGCCTTTGCATTTTGATACAAAGTAATGCCTGGTGTGGCCAGGAAGCTTTTAATACACTTGTGAATGTAGGCAAAGTGAGTCAATGGAAGGTGTTTTTGCTGGCTTCACTTAGAGTAACATCAGCTTCACCTGATTACTTTGAAAGAAAGGCAAAGTGACACCCATGATTTGTTTTTCATCCATTTTACAGTGTGCTAATAATGTGTTTTTGTTAGCTATGTATTAAATGTGATCGCATAACAATTACAGAGATGACAGACTGCTATTAGCCTATTAAGGGTATGTCTATATAATTTTGTTTCTCATAAACACAATTTCAAAAGTCAAGCCCAATGAACAGGTGCAATTTAAACAAGTCAAAACCAATTTCGCAATTTCCATGGTACTTCAATTATTTTTGTCCCCAGAGTTCTAAAAAGTGTGTGTGACTTAAATTGTATTGACACACCGCTCATCTAGATTCATAGTGTGTTTGTGAATATCATGTAATGCCATCAGTTATGACAGCTGCCATGATGCTGAAATTATCACAGCTGAAAAAGCTCATGCCGCTTACTCCTTTGTGGTGTGTGTGTGTGTGTGTGTGTGTGTGTGTGTGTGTGTGTGTGTGTGTGTGTGTGTGTGTGTGTGTGTGTGTGTGTGTGTGTGTGTGTGTGTGTGTGTGTGTGTGTGTGTGTGTGTGTGTGTGTGTGTGTGTGTGTGTGTGTGTGTGTGTGTGTGTGAGAGTGAGAGTGTGAGAGTGTGAGCGAGAGAATGGTGTTTCACCTTTGTGAGGTGTACAGGTTCTTCTTGTAATTTGCTGCAGTACCAATCCCCATTAGTCACTGTCAATCTTGGGCGTCCCTCTTTAGTGGGGACGCAGCGCAGGATGAAAGGATAGGTGTGCGAGTGTGTTTGTACAAAGGTGCACATTGTCTGCAAGGGCATACCTCTCCTCCCTTTTTATTCATTCCCCCCCATCATGTCAACAGCTCCCATTGTCAGCAGATATGATTGTGATGTGAGGTAATCTCCTTGAATACAAGCAGTTAGAGGAATATAAAGGAGATTATGACATGTAACACAAAAGCTGTGATTTATGGGGATGAAAGTTGGGGACAAGCGAGTGTTGGCAATGCCAGAATCAGGGAGAAGCGGTAAGTGTGTATGGTGGATAAGTTGAAGGGTTCTGGTGTTTGGAGCTCAACAAGCCTTTCCAGCTGCTGCAACCTTGCTGTTCAGCAGGAGATGATTTATGGTGCGTCATTTAGAATTGTTCTGTTAGTTTTTAATTTAATTATTGCTACAGCATGGTACACGAGGTGTTCATTTGTTGTATAGACGTTTCTGTATTCCTTTTGTTTACTATTGTGGATGTAACACAAAAAATCAGTTTTCTTTTTGTTATGTTTTGTCTGAACGCTGTGAAAAGAAAAGACCACATTACCACATCAGTAAACAAATATCCGAGGTGATGCTATTATCCACTTTTAACGCAAGCTGCAGCAATAAATTCACAAATGATATAGGATAGGCATAAATGTTTGTTGAGGAAACAAACTCAATCTAATGAGCCACTTGGCTCTGCAGGAAATAAAACACATCTTAATTGTGTATTGCTGTTTATACCCAGTTTGCGTATAATCTCGTCCTCCTCTTTTAATCCCCACTAAACCTGGGAATGTGCTTAACTTATGCATTGTTCATGGAAGTGCTTTGGCTTTGTGAGCATAACGGCTTCTCCCCATTTTTTTGCAGATCTCTCTCAATGGAAGAAGTATCAGCTGTCACCTGCAATTCCTGTTGAGAGAGAGAGCAACAGAAAAAGAATACTTCTTTCTTTTGTGGTCTTTCTTAAGCTTTTCAGTCAGTGCTACTCTTTATCTTTCTTCGAAGCACATTTCCTTTGGCCATAACTCCATGCAGTACATTTAGGATTTTCAATTGTAGCATCTTGAATTGGCCTGGCAAATTGCATGACCTGCAATTAATCAAGTGTATGCAAACCTCCCCCTGCTGCCGAGTGCGCCCCAACCTACAAGTGATTAAACATTAAAGATAGCATGCATTTTTCCCACTGACCTTTTTGTCAGCTCTAACAATGAAATGAAAAGAAAATTACATGATGGAGAAAAGAGGATTGGATGGGGGTGGGCAGGCGGGGGTGGGATAGGGGAAGTGTGGCAGTGTCTGGTTTTAAGAACATAACACAAAAGACAAGAATGTTGAGAAACTAATTATATCTGAGTGGCCAAATGATGGTGGCAGTATTGGAAGTGTTTAATCAAACTCATAAAGCGTGCAGAAGAGCCAAAACAAGTTGATGCGGTGCATATTAATGTTGCCACGTTATCGCAGCGGTTCCGCAAGTATTGTTGATTGCATCAGTCATTTTGTGTCACGTAATGACAGTGAGGGGGCTTGGGGAGGGAAATGATGACATTGATCTTGTATTAAATCATGTGCTGTTGTTCAATAGAGGGCCCCTATAATTTTATTACTCAGAATTGTGTCATTGTATGTTGTACAGAAATTACATAGGTCATAGGACAACCTGTTCTCACATTTAAAATGACAAAGATACTGTTGTCGTGTGCATGTTAAAATGATTAAATGAAGCTTTCAGGCAGAGGCTTTCAAGGATTCCTCGAGTAGTTGTCGTAGCTGTAGTGGCAGATAGCACACCATTAAGCTGAAAGTATTTAATTTGAAATCAACTTGTCTGGCAATTCCTTGAAAAATAAATATATTATTTCTTCTTGCGTATTTAATGATTCCTTTAACATTTTCAAGTCTTCAAGTGAGTTCCGATGTAGCAGGATAAATGTCTTCAGTGGATTTTGACTTTGTCAACATCCTCCTAGGTGGTCTTGCCTGCTGCGTTTGTGTGCCTGTCTCTGATCTTCTCGCTCATCGTTCCGCCATTCACTGAATATCCGAGTCTGGAGCTGCAACCCTGGATGTATGGTCTGCCTCAAACCACCTTTTACAGGTAACCACATAATGATATAGCACAGAATGAATTGTCAGTTTTGCTTTTTAGTAGTCATTACGGAATTTTAACCCAATTCACCACGGGTTTACATGTTTAGTTTTGAATTTTAACAACAGTCTGTGAGGAGTTGCTTTAAGTTTATTAACTACTCTAAATGATGTAACGCATCCAATAATATAATTACCGACAGGAAACCAGATGATTCCAGGGAATAATCATCTACCAAATGATGTTCACTGTTATGAGAGGCAGAGAGTGTGTGAATAATTTGAAGAAGAACTGGTAGAAGAAAGGCTTAGGGGGATTTATTTGGCAGGGGGTTTTGGGGTCCTCCTCCCAATGTCTAAAACATTGGCAAAGCTAGAGTAGATAATGAATAAAGAACACTCAAAAAGCTTAAAGACACAACTTCCTAAAGAAGTCCACTGGACAAACTACAATCATTAGATCTAAGAAAAGTAATTTAGTTTGATGCTCACATTGATTTTACATTAATTTGGCTTAGGTGTTTTTTAGGAATCTCTCTTAATCTCAATTTTTGAAGCATAGTTCTTAATAATAAACACCTAAAAAAACATAGATGCCAATATTCACATGTACACTTACTGTACATGATATAGTATGATCATTAAGTTACATTAAGGTTTCTTCCACTGTCTTTTAATTGCTACATATTCACACCAGTGAGCTCAAAATTGCTGCAACGTGATCCTTCTCTGTAACAACAAAAGTGCTGTAAAAGTTGAAATCTAATATGCATCACTAGTTACAGCATCTGTCCAAACCATCTAACTGCTCTTGACACTGTATTCATACTGTGTTCCTTTGACGTGAAGCTTTTGTTGCTTATCTATCCTTTAGGTGTTTCATTTCCCCTGGTAGGATTTTGTATAACATTCACTTTGAAGATGTCAAGACACAATTAATTGCAACCTGATACTGGTTTATTTATGATACTATCTTAGCACTTGGTCAGAGTGCGACGCTGCTCTTTTTTCTTTTTGTTGACGTTTGTATACACATTTGCCTTTAACATGGTGGCAAATATTTGTCATGCTTTGATCAGTTTGACAGAATTGTCGAGTCGTGATAGTTAATGCAAATGACAAACACTTCTTGAATATTTAATTCATGTGTTTGGTTATATCCACATCAGTGCAGTATCAGCTATCAGCATCACATCACTTACACTTACTTAAAAGACAACACTTACCATATTACGATGTTAAGATATATCCAAAATCTAAAACGATATCTATTCTCGTATCGTGATATCGATACAACATTGATATGTTGCCCAGACCTACATACCAACAACACTTATAACACCTATCAACATGCAGCTAAAAGAGGACACTGGCACTATTACCTTTGGTAGTGATCCATTCACACCAAAAATTAAAGCATTACTCTTTTGAAGTTGAAGCTAGAATCTTAAAACAATCACTACACTTGGAACATAATTTGAAGAAGAAACATTTCAGTACATTTGTTCTTGAAAATGTACATTGTTTCAGTTTTTGTGTTTCTTTCTGACAATTACGTATGCCAAAAATGCAGATGAAACATTTAATTGCAATTTTTTTGTCACTGTTTACAGTGTAAAACATTTTAAATAGTCTTTTTATCCCTCCATGGTGCTGAAACAGTCAAACAGAGTTTATTTACTGTTACTACTTCTACCACTATTATTACTTCATCTGTGACCACTGCATGGTGTACATGGAGTAGTTGTTAACAACAACCATCTAGTAGTGGAACATCCCTACACTACCAAAAACCCAGAACACCAGTAGCAACACTCTTGCAACCTACCTAGATACTAAGTTTTCTTCAGCAACACCTTGGAAAACACACATCTATCCATAAAAGATCTGCACATTCAGTTTTTTGGGAATTCCTGGGAGCGGCTCTTGAATATGACATTATAAAGCAGGAGTTGTTCTTAATTTTGCCAACGTTCCCTCGGGCCAAATCCTAAATATTGTCATTTCTCTTAAGTGACTTTAAAACATCCTGCCTGATGAAAACGGTGTGAATAAAAGTATTGTGTCTTTTCATCTAAACCGTTGATAATATAATTTAGAAGTTGAAGGGGCATTGAACCCTGCTCAATGTATCCTGTATAACAGTGACAATAAGTAGATTTGTTTTGTTCTGTGTGTTTTTGGTTACTTAGTGATATATCTGAAGATGGAAAGCAATATTTACACACAACACTCTTTGGTTTATCATCAAAAGGGGTTATTACTGTTATAGAATGGCCTTCATTTGACTTTCTTCTAATATCGTCTTAGTTTTTACTTCTACAATGTTTCATTTTGACTTGATGATCCATTCATTAGTTCCGCTGTTTCTGTGTATATGCACAAGTCTTCATTTTGACCAATAGTTATATTATCTCAAATAACGTGGTAACCCAGCCATTGTTAATTGCAAAACAGATGGCTGCACATAATCCATTTGAACAATCGGACCACTTCAGTTGCGCTCACTGGTGGCCAAGGAAATGATCGAATGACCTTCATGGCGACGCCTCTAAATGAGACAGTGAACACTGTATTAATCCAAATGGTTGGCTGGGCTCTGGCCACTGCTGGCAGAAAGCCATCACGATGGTCTTTATGAAACACTGTGTTTTAACTCCCACGATACCCATAAGATAAAGGGCAGAGTGTGTGTGGTTAGTAATGAGAATGAAATTGGAATGGGAGGATTGTTTAACTGAGACACGGCGTAGATATGCACAGGTCACTTGGATAAAAATGCAAGGCTGTGAAGAGCCTAAACTGTACACAGAATCTTGAACCGGCTCTTATCAATATGTGCTTGCACAAACATCGGGACGGAACTATACTTTAGAGAAGAAGTATGCAACACAATGGTGTTTTGGAAATTTATGTTTTGACTCTTGGCCCCAAAGAAATGAGTTTGTGACCTCAATGATTTCTCTCTATCTCTTGATTAAGATAGCCCCAGTTGCATGCAGTATGCTTTCGAGTATTTACTTAAAATGCACCACAACTGAATCCCTGGAGTACATGTCTCATTTCCTTTCAGGCCTTCTTTGATGTCAAGATATGTTCAAGATTAATGATCATCTAAACTTCTGTGCTTTGCCAATGTGGAAGACAGATTAGATGATTTGTTAAATCTTAATCAATTGTGACGGAAGACGGATGTGTAAAATCCTAACCAATTGTAATGACAGTGAGGCCAGGTATACCGTGGCTCCACCAATTGACTTTGACATAAGACCTAAATTACTTTTTGGTCTGTTTTATTCAGATTGTGACTTTATTGATTGATTTAAGTGACATGGACCTGCTGTGAGATATAAAACTGAAAACCTTATTGCACATTGAAACAATTGAATGTGTATATGTATTGATTATATTCCCAATATTCACAGCAAAGATGTGCCTGATAATGTGGAGGTATCTAAGGTGGTGGAAACCTTGGTAAACAAGCCTGGCTTTGGAACTCGCTGCATGAATGGAGACCCAATACCGTAAGTGTTAAATCACAAGAAGCCAAAAGAACAGCATTAGTGTGCACATGCATTAATACCAAATGGTACTTACACATCTTATACATTGTACATCTTACTCTGCTGAAGTGCTTCAAACACAAACCACACGTAATGTAATGTCTCAATTCTCTCTGCGTATTCTGATTATCCTTACTCTCTCACATCCTTCACTAGATTTTTTTTACCATAGAACATACAATTATGGTGAAGATACGAACAGCATATTGTGTATGTTTTTCAGCAGATGCATTTGGCATTATTACTCATGTTTCCACCATTTCTTCCTCTTAGGAAGTTACCATGTTCAGCTAGTGGCTCTGAATGGGTCACTCCATCTGTAGATCAGTCCGTCACTGACATTTTCCTCAACGGTAACTGGAACATGTCCAACCCTTCCCCCTCCTGTAAGTGCAGCACACCTGAACGGACGATCATGTTACCTGACTGTCCACCTGGTGCAGGAGGGCTCCCTCCACCTCAGGTTAGTCTCTTAAACTGGTGCTTGTTCATTTTGGCAGGAGGGTGGTGTGGTATTTGGAGCCACCATTATGAGACTTTAGGTGGATGCATTAGATGCCCAGCAACAGCCAGTGTGTCGGTCTCTCTCTAAGGTGCCTTGAGCAAGGTAGTTAAACCTTGCCTGAAACAGTAGCACTGTTTGTGGCTTTCTGTGCACTTCCTTTGCAAGCTGAACTGTGTGTGTGTGTGTGTGTGTGTGTGTGTGTGTGTGTGTGTGTGTGTGTGTGTGTGTGTGTGTGTGTGTGTGTGTGTGACAGTGGGATACACTGCAGCTAGAGAACAAAATCATCTTAGTGTAAAAAAATAAAAAATAAATCAATGACACAACAGTACAATAAAAATGCTTATCATGGAAGCTTTTGGCTTGCAGTCTGAAAGTCCCAGTCAGCATCATTTTGATTTGAAATGTAAAGGTACTTACTAACAAGGAATTTGTTTGCATTGCAATATGTAAATCAGCCTTTTGTGCTGCCTTCTTTTATGAGCTATTGTGCATGCGTGAAAGTAGGGCCAAAATTAATTTCACTGAAAATATATATCGATAGTCCTTTCACTCCTTCGGGTATATGCCAACCTTTTACCTTGTTGCACCTTTTAGGACATTGTATTGCATTCACTGCCAGTACAGACTTGGCAAAGGACCTCACATTTTCTGCTCACATCACGAGTCCTGGGAGGTTTGCGTGTCTCATCCTCCAGATATCAATACCAATCCTATATAGGCCATTACTTTCCCAATATATATATGGCCAAATGCAGCTAAGGTGAATGTTGCCTGGTCTGACGCGAAGCGACTTGATCCAGGCCTGGATTAATGGGCAAGTTAGTGACCTTGCATCCCAATACAGAGAGAAGGAAAAGCGAAAAAAGCTCATTTGGAGTTAAATGGTTTGCACTGCTGTCTCCCAATGATAATGAGAAATCTAAGCTTAAGAGAGAATAAAGGGAGAAGCAGCAACCTCCACTCCCATGTCATTTTATTAGAGATGGCTTGTCTGTTTACTCAGGCTTTGTTGCATGTGCCTGCATTTTAGGAGATTTTAATTTGAATGTCTCATTTCTAACCCCACGTAAATCTGTCAATATTTTCTTCCTTGTCTTGTCATCTTATGATGGTTGAGAATTTGTTTGTGGTAGTTTACCCCAGAGGAAGGGATGAAAGGAATGGGGGAGTTCTGGCGTCTGATACCAGCAATTTGGCTGCCAAACAGCATTGCATTTACAAGATAGCTAATCATTCATTTTCATGCCGACTGGCTGTCTCTGCTGGTTGGTCCTGTAGGACCTCCAGCTGATGTTGGTGGCTTGCGGGATCATAGGTTGTCCTGTGATAGTGCACGTGATGTCATGGTGCAGGTTAGATAGCTTTCTGTTCACATGCAATAGCACGCCAAATAAAATGCTGTTTTGCAACAGTTTGCAAATCAGAAATAGATTATTTGAAAATTATTATTACAAAATTTCAATCATCACTCATCTCATGTGGCTCAGGGGTAGAGTGGTTGCCTGCTAATCGGAAGGTTGGCGATTTGATCCTTGGCCCTGCAGTCCCATGTCGAAGTGTCAAGTTGCCCTCGATGCTGCGCCATCAGAGTGTGAATGTGTGTGAGTGTTTATCTGATGAGCAGGTAGAACCTTGTACGGCAGACTCGGCCACAGTTTATGAATGTGTGTGTGAATGGTTCCTGTACAAATTGAAAGCACTTTGAGTAGTTGTTAAGACTAGAAAAGCGCTATACAAGAACATTCCATTTACATTTGAGGTTTGATTGAACAGACTGGATTGGATGGATTTTCTGTCTGCACAGCCTTGGTACAGTATAATCTGATTGCAGAAGTGGGAGGGCTCGGCAGCATAAAGTTGTTGGTATTGTTTAATGGCATGGGTGAAAAGAATAATGTCTGTAGCTCCTTTGTCCCCATATCTACCCCTAGCCAATGTCCATGTCTTCCTTATCAAGCCCATCCCCTCACCCAGCGAGCCAACCCGAAGGACTACATGGACTACATACAACAGTAATTTCCGCACAAAGTTACAATGTTAAAGTAAATGTACAATATCATACAAATATCAACCGAAGCATGACATGCCATCTATCTCTGGATATAATACAGCAGTTCTGTTTTTTATATATACTATGTATCTTGCACTCAAGGTGTATGTAGAAACCGAAATTGTACTTTGTATTTTACAGTTGGATCTTCATTAGGTCAAACTCTTATCATCGAGGCCAATTTTCACTGGCATACCTACACGTAGAGCTGTAACAATTCCAAATGTTGCTGTACAATTGATTGTCTCAGAAATAATTAACAATATAATTGTCTCATTCAGTCATATTTACAAAACATGTATTTATTTATTAATTACTTTTTTAAACAAATTAAACTTTTGAATAAATGCCAGTGTACATATTTTGGTTATATAACTGGTATGTGATCCAGATAATGTAATAACAAAGCCTATTATTTAAAACATGCCTCTTTATTATCACAAAACATTGCATATTTTCTTAAACTAAAGTAGAACATTTATCATCAATAAAAAACAAAGCACCAATGATCACATATATAATTACAATTTGGCATACCTACACAAAATCAATTACCAATCAACAGTCACCATGAGGACTTTAGCTAATGTTAAAGCTAATGTTAGCAATGAACTGCAATTAAACAAAGAAACGGCGACTACGTGAAAAAATTACGATCAGACAATTATTTAATAATTGTTACAATAACTACGCTCTTTATAGTGTGTTGTAACATCCCCATTCATAAAAGTGCTTGATATGTATTCATGAACTTTTGAAAAGCTATTATTTCCTATAATTAGAAAAAGAAAAATGGCATACATCTCCCAATTTTGAATACAAATACAACAACAGAAGTTACCTTTTATTTTCAGAAAAATATAGATTCCTGCTGTCTGATTATGGTTTGTTATATAGCTTGCAGTTGTCATCCTAAGCACTTGGTGTAGTATAGTATATTCATGAAGTTCAACATTTATCTTTCAATCGCTATTCAAGAGCAGACAGCCTTATCAATGCTTGCCACTTACATTTAACCTGTACACATTCCACTGCTTAGTGCATCCACTTCACATCCAATATGATTCACACAAATTACAGCCTTTATTGCACACTTGCATTTCTTATATAGTAGCTATTATATACATTGCAGCCTGTCTTTCTTATTACTGTAGCTGTTCACTCTCTTGGGCTACATTTATTTAACAATAAAATGTGCACACATGCACAAACTAAACTCACACATCTAAAAACAGGGGAAGATGAGTTAGTTAGTTAGTTAGTTAGTTAGTTAGTTAGTTAGTTAGTTAGTTAGTTAGTTAGTTAGTTAGTTAGTTAATACATCTGAACCACACAAGGGTAGGAATAATATCAGTAATGCAAATGTTTTACAGTAATATATATATATATATATATATATATATATATAGATATATATAGATATATATATATATAGATATAGATATAGATATATATATATATAGATATAGATAGATATATATATATAGATATAGATATATATATATATATATATATATATATATATATATATATATATATATATATATATATATATATATATATATATATATATATATATAGATATATATATATATATATATATATATATATATAGATATATAGATAACAGTCATTGTAACTTTAAACTTTGCAAAACAGTTATTATTATTAGTAATAAAGCTTATTTTACCCTCAATTCTTAATATATAAAAGGAAATGTTAAAAATAGATATTCTGGCCCAGTTAAGAAAACACTCACAGATATATCTAAAATGATATTGTCTCATAATGGCAATTGCATTTCCCCCCTCAATATTTGGCATACTCGGGAGATGTCATTTTGGAAGGACAAATGAGACCATCTATTAATAAGAGAGACTCTGCAATGTCCTTGACTTCCAACAAGCAGGACATGGAATTACACAGTTTGAAAATGCTGGGCTCATCTGCCACTCCTTTATTTTCAACCCAATATACCTCTCTATATAATATCCCACGCTATGTAATGTGCCATTTCACACTTTCCACAGATTTGTAATGCCTCGTTGAACTTGTGTGAGTCTTGCTGTGTGCTCCTTCCTGTGACAAGGCCATCCAGGGCCACTTTAAAGGAGCAACTGTCCAGGTATCATGTTATAGGATGATTGTTGAGACAGTCAAACAAGAGAAGTGCCCTTTGCGTAACCTTTTCTTTTCCCTGACGTCCGGCCCTAGCTCATGACAGCATTGTCAAGGAGTCACCCATTTGTTGAAGCGCTACTTGTATCTTTGTGTCTTCCTCGTACCCTTTTTTGGCCATCAAGGTCTTTCTTTCCAATCCACTTTGTTATTTTGCTTTCTTTTCTCCACCTGCTTCTGCACTTTAAACTGCCTCACTCTTTCTTTGCTTCTCAGTCCTCTGAATATATATTTCTGTTATTTAATGAATTGCTACTATTTTGCCATTTAATTGGATTTCTGCTTTATTCTTTCATTTTGTATGTAGCTGGTACTTTTTAGTACACTTTGCTACAATAAATACCACCACCATTTAAAAAGGTTACATCACTGTACATTCACTTCATCATTTCTCCTTTATTTACAACATCTTATTTAGTTGCAATCCAGATCTTGTAAAATGATATTAAATGTACTCTCATTTTTGCATGGAAACAAGCTTGAGGACATTGGGTTTATCATGCAACACAATTATTACCAGTCATCTCCCACTGTGCGCTACAGGAACTTTAAATTTATAATAAAAGAGAGTTACGAGAGGAGAATATGACAGAGGAAAGCATTTGTATTTACACGTGCTGTTAACAGTCACGTTTCTCTGTTCATCACTTTCTTTGTGGATAATGAAACACGTAATTTATTTTGCAGGGGTCAGTCTTTGTAACACAGTAAGCCACCAAGATCTGCAGCCTTTATTTCATCATCTGACATCTTGAAAGATTTATACCAATGGGGTAGTGTGTGAGTTCATATGGTAGAAAGATACAGTGCAATTATGGGGTGAATGTTCCCTGTGGCCTTTGTTTCAATGTTAGTGAAAAGACCCCAGTGTTCTAGACTAGTTAATAAATGACAATGTATGAAAGTGTGTAACTGTATACTACTACTCGCCACCCTTCTCCAACTTTCTTTGCCTTCCTGCTGTTAACTGCAATCCCACCAGTGGGCCATAACCTATAGTTTACAGTTTGAAATATAGTGCATAAGGTCATAAGAGAGAAACTGTCATCTTAAATATACAATATGGAGTCTTGAGAGAACTGTTGCTTGTGAGGCTGGGTGAATATGGTGACGGATATAAATACATGAATGTGACATGCTGCTAAACATGCATATGCATGTGTATGTATGTCCATGTGCATGGGGACATGTGCACTTCATCATTTCTGCTTTGCTTACCTGTAGACTGTGGTTCTTCGCAGGGGCTCATAAATGAATTCTCCAAGGCAGAGACCACCCACAGTAGCTGAGCACATTGTGAGGATGTATTCCCTTTGACCCGAAAGCTTCCCCCACTGAATAAATCATGACAAAGTGCCAGCTTCACACTAGTTTTCTTTTTTATCTTTTATCCTGCCCATCCTCCCAATATGCCCTTGAGAAACTACAGAAAAGACAAGAGAAAGAACAAACATGGACACACCACCACAGGAGGTAGTGTGAAATCATTGTTTATTTAACCTTCATAGATGAATAGGCCGCCATGCGTGCAGAAGAATTGATAAATCCGCCACGTTCACCGAATTACGATTTATGTCTTTATCATTTGGAGACCGGACTAACTACAGCCTGCTTGCAAATTACTCTGCTTGGTCTCATCCATCAGGGTATTGAAGTTTGGCATTGGCTTACCATTTGTGTGCAAAAAAAGAGAAGTTCTGCATGGGAAATACAAACATCATTATCTACTTTGGTTGGTTTGAAGAAAAAAACAACAATTGCCTTAAAAGTGAGTCTTTTTAGTAAGAGTATTTGTTGTACTTTTAGAAAAAAAGGGATGAATGTATACTGCAGCATAATCCCATGCATCTCTGTGTGACCGTTATATTTAAATTCAGAACATAAAATCATGTTATTGCTATTTTATGTTATCATTTATACATTCAAGCCATAACAAATCTGTAAACTTTACATCTGAGGGCAGTTTTTTCTTTCTTTAATAACAGCTGTGGCAAAGAAAAAAACCCAAGTGTCTGCAGATTAGCTCCAAATCTCCGCCAGCCTATACTCGTACACATCTTTTCTCTGCTGGGCCCTGTTTATTTGGCACTTTGACTCCCAACACCCGCAGGTCCATTTTTAGTGTAAAACTATCTGTCCAGAGCCACCCTCTCAACAGAAGACAAGAGATGCTCGATAACAAAAGAAGAAAGGTCATTGAATTGTAAGGTGAGGCAAATGGTAGATGAGGCAGTGCTTTGCCTTTGTTGCGGCTAAACAGAACAGAAGGGAGTCTGGATGAAAATCTGTCATTGGGCGTGGATGTGTGCAACTCAATCTCTCATGATCTGGGACAGAATAGCCAGAGCAGTGTTTTTTTGTTTAGTAACTGCATGCTTGTGACCCAGCGAGTGCCTCCCACACTACTGAAGCTATCATCTAAATGTATTGTTTGGCTTACTTTAAAATGGTAGTTGTGTGATGTGATCATATTTGACATGATCGCACAACACAATGGAATGCGCTGGACGAGCAGATCCTGAAATACACGTGATGACAAACATACAGCCAATTACACAATGGGCCACCTGTCACTTCCACTACAAACACATCATGTTATGAGTTAAAATGCATTAGCAACTTCACATACACAGAAACGTATTGCTTTGCATGAAAAAAAAACAATTAACCTGATCATGACCTGCAAAACTTCAACACAGAAGACAAGTGACCATAAACCTTGACATAACATGTTTAACTATGGAAGATTGCCCTTTCCCATGATTTTTTTTTTTGTGTGCACGCTGAATCAAAACGGAAGGTAAAGCACAGGATAAACAGTGCCAAGATTTATATGAACACAGCACATTCTCTTATCTTGCCAGTGCTCGAGTATGCCAGTTCATTCAACAGATTTCATTACTCCTTAGTTTACATTTCCTTCAACCATGTTTGCTTCCCTAGCTATCAAGCTTCCACTGTGTTGTGGAGAGCTCCTGTCATGTACAGAATGCCAAGCACTCTGAAGCTGTTCCCAGGTAATGAACAAGAGATGCAGTCCCAGGTATTGCACAATCACGCTATTTTCCCATTTTAGTCTTTTTGATGGGGGATATGGACCAAGGCCAAAATAATTAGACCCACACTGACTCTATGCTTGTGTATAAACTCATTGTACACACAGTGGAGTTTAGAAGCTCTTATTTTTGGTTTTGTTTGTTTCCTAGTTCCTGTGGCTTTTTGAAAGAGAAGCATGTTTGTTCAGAGATAAGCCAAGGTTGCCATGCAGTTCGTCCTGCTTATCTCTGATTCATAAGCCAGATGGGTCCTTTCCTCCACTGCTTTTTCCTATTTTTTGTTCTTTGCCTTGTGATTCAGGTATTTCCTCCTTTTCTTTACTCTTCCCTCATGCATTAACTTGTGTTTCAATCCTCTATCCATTCCTGATCTGCTTTCTTATTTATCCTCTTTGTTTTTAATCTGGCTTGTTTTACCTCAATGTATCCTCATCTCCTCTTTGTTTTACTGCTGCTTCTATACCCCATGGATCAGTACTGCCATGGAAAACCCTACCAAATAGTGATTTATCTCTAAAGGAAGTTTTGGACCCAAGAATAGAAGAGATGCAAAAACAGTCCTTCCGACTGATACCTGGTCTGGTCATTTACTCCTTTTTATAGACATCTATTGTAAGTGATAAACAATGGATATACACGCAAAGGTTACCGTTTAAACAACGGCCCCAAAGCTTGCGCATCAAGCTGTTTGCACAGAAGGATAGATAACCACCGTAACTGTGGGGTACGTTGGTAAATTGTGTTGCAGTCGGGGGTCTCAATTGCACTTTTATCAAGGATCGCTCTGCTAATTAACATAGTGTTACCTCTCTAAATAAGCAAGGCTAAAACAGCTTGGTGTCTGCATGAGTGTGTGTCTGTGTGTGTATACTGGGAAGTATCAGTCTGCGCTTTGTGGAGTGCATTCATGGTGGTGTGTCGCACCCTCCCTTAATTGGATGTTTGAATGTACCCATTTATCCACAGAAGGGCATCTAATTAGGGTTCTTTGACATTAGACACAGCTTTCGCAGATTTGGCGGGGGGCTAGATTTTAGCCAGGCTTCCCATAGCCATGCTTAATTGACTATTGTGATTACCGGTTGAGAGACTGTGTTCCACAGTGCTGTAAACAGATATCACCTGCAAAATGTTTTTGCTCTTAAGTTATGTTGATTTTTTTTTGCATCAACTTGATGAGTTTTTATGGGTGGCTGAGCAGTTGCGCCTGCAAGGGTCTGTCTGTGGTCAGCCTTTCTGCCCATGATGCTACACAAACACACAGTTAAGTGCTAAATGCAAAAGTTGGATATACTTTCATAATTAAATGAAAAAAGTGCTGCACCTCATTAGCATGGACGTCATACAGTATATCTCCAAACATTATCTGCAGATTGGCATTGTATTTTGAGAATTACTGAAACCTTTTTTAAATGATTTTGAAGCACCCCAAGTACCTCCCAAAAAATCTGTTATGCAGGTTTAAGCTCAAGGCCACTCAACAGAACAAATGGCAAACTAAGTTCCAACATTTTAACTCATAACATTTTTTTCTCTTTTCAACAGAGGGTCCAAAACACAACAGACACATTGTTGGATTTAACTGGACGTAACATGACGGATTTCTTGGTCAAGACTTTTGAACGCTCTGGTAAAACAAGGTAATGCATGTCAGTGTTGAATACATGTACTGTATATGTTTCTCTAGGGATTTTAGAATATGCTGCAGCATTGAAGGATGAATCAGGGTAGTGCAAGTGATACTTTTTTTAAACAAAGAGAGCCAAATTACCTCTCAATGATGTTTGTTCATGTCCATATTTCCAGTGTAATATCTGCTTTTCTTGAATGTCTGAATCTCATGTGTCTTAGTCTATATACAGAGTGAAATTTATGAATTCGCTCGTGTATTTATCCTTGATATGACACAGATGCTCTTACCACCACTTGAACCTCTCTCTGCTTTTTTCTGCCACTCCAGGTACGGGGGCATCTCTGTTGGAGCGGTCAACTCTCAAGTCCTTCTGACTGAGGCAGCAATCGAAGCTTCATTCAGGGATCTAAAAAACCTATTCAGTTCATTTCAGGTATGTAAGAAATATTGGAATTTACAAAGACAAACCTATTGATACCACTAGAGGTGTGACGAGACTTCTCGTTGAGGTAAATATTCTTTTGCTATATTGGTCACAAGTTTATTTTGATTAATTTTACATCTTTATTTAGATCACAAATTAAGCTTATTACAGTGACAAACTCAATGTTTGACAATTCAGATAGAATTCTTTCACAAATACAGTCACACCTCCTAAACAGAATATTTTCATTTTAACCATATTTATTCAAGTATCCTCTATAGGAAATAATGACCGTAAGATATCGGTCACAACTGCAAAGCAGCAGCCAGTAGATGGGGACTGACCTGGCTTTACAGATGAGTCTTACTTGGACTTCTAAATCAGCATAGAAGATCCCCCGCCTGTTCTCCAAAGTTGACTCTGAGTTCACTTTTGCAGAGTGGTAGCGGAGTTGCAATTGTAAAAAGCTGCCTGTGAAACCCAGCCTTAGAACCTTAGAGGGTGCGGTGTCTCTCTCTCGCTCTCTCGCTCTCATTTGCGCCTGACACACGGACTGCAGCATGCAGTTCAGTGGGGCGCTGACTCGCACAGATCGCTCTCTTTGTGTGTTTTTTTTTTTTTAAATGAGTTGAAAGCAGAAAAACAAAACCTAACTTCAGTTTTAATAATATTAAACAAATGTTCTCCCTTGTCTTCCGCCTGCTCCTTCTGAAACGTATCCCTTTTTCTTGGTCCCATGTAAATTCTGGTTTATTTTAATTTTGTGCCTTTTTATTTGTTTTGTTTTCTTTTGTAACAAAAAGGCTGCATTCTCCACCATTGGGCTCCGAATATGGACATTGCCTCTGTAGATCTTAAATGGAAATAGTCTTGTCTTGTTCTTGTGAACCCAATCTCGTGTCTTGTCTCGTGTTGTGAGCTGAGTGTCTCGTCACACCCCTAGATAGTTGAACTTGTTTACCTGCAACACGGGACATAAACACCACCCTCAAATCACCATCTAGAAATGTGGCCTTTTTTTTAAAGTATGGTCGAATGGCTCGTATTGTCTAAAAATCAATTGAGTTCCATAAATGACATAAATCCCCATTTTAACCAAGTATTATTTCTCAAACAAGATAATACAACTTTTTAAGTATGAAGTTTTTTTTTAAATTTAGATTTTAGTATCTCAGCCATTCTAGCAGCATCCAGGGATGGCAATGTCGGTTAGTCGTGCTGTTACGTTGTAACTCTTTCTCCAACACTAAATGCTAGAGACTAGTTAGTGACCGACGTAGTTTGCCAGCAGCCTTGTGAGCTGCTCTTAATTGGCACATGGTGTTCTTTGTCCAGTTAGCTTTGTATCTTGGGTACAGGTCACGTTATTTGTAGTGAACCTTTGGATTTGAACGATTGAGAAAGAAGAATAAAGGCAAAGGAGGGTGGAGGTTTGGTTTCTTCAAATCCATTCTGTTGAGTGTCCATGGCAACAAGCTATGATTGTCTGTGCATTGCTTTGAATAAATCGAGGAATATGGGTCTTCACTACACGAGAACACACACATTCACACACAATCCTGCAAACCTTTTTTCTCTTACATTTATTTAACTAAACTGAATTCCACTCCCTCAATTTAATTCATATACAGTATATATACACATACTTTTACTCAGGCACAGTGTTTCTTGAACTGTATACCAACTCACTTGTTCCCTCCTATCTCTCTCTATCTCTCTCAGCCTCTGTCTTGCATACACACAGTCTCTCATTAACATTTCAGATTTTTGGATGTTCAAACTACTTTGAGATCAGCACATTGCTTTGCCCTCAGGCATCTCCGGTCTCAGCCCTACCCAGGCTCCCTTCTCTGTCTCCTGGATCTCAACGCTAATGTGACTTTAATTCGTGCAGCAGTGATGATGTAACCCTAATGGCCGGGCATTAGCCATCCCAGCTCTGCATTCTGTGTTATTAAAGTACTACGCTGTCCTTGGGAAATGTCTGGCTCTCTTCTGCTCGGCAGGCATTGTGATATGAGACGCTAACGGGAAGTAACACGTTTTGGCACTCTAAGCCACCTGTGCACGCTGGAAAGTGGGCTCTGGAATTTCAGTTTAATTGCATTTCCTGTGTCTAGCAGGTAGAAATAGGGTTCGGTATCAGACATGGTGATGGGACTGATGAGAACAAGAAAGCCTGTGTGCTGGGAATTGTATAATTAAGCCAAAAAATGGCACAATGTTATGTAGATGGTATTAATGTCACTACTTTCCCTGAAATGTTTTAACTTCTCAAACAATTTTTCAGTTATATTATTCATAGTAATCAGGCCTTAATTTAACAAACCTGGAACTACTTCCTGGCAAGTTGTCAATACATACACAATGCAAACACATCTTAGCACACTGTCCCACACAGACCATATGACCACTCTCACACGGAGCACTTGACCACTGAACTGTGCAGGCCTCTTTGGATACAAGCCAAGAAAGTCAGCGCACACTCAAGTGGCTTTATTGCTGCGTCGTTAGCTGTGGCACGGGCAGGTCCGCTGGCCAAAGCCGGGCTTGTCATTGTCCTGGAGTGGGGAGGAGTTTGTCAAGGATTAGACCCAGGCAGCTGCTGGCCCACTTCTCATCTGGTTTAAGCCACCACTAATCCTCAGCAAGACCGCCTAATGGTGCTGTCCGTTCCTGCTTGGCACAGTGCAAACCTGAGCAAAGTAAAACATACAAAATGTTTTGAATTTTTTCTGCTTTTGCTGGAGGAAGCATTTCAAACAAGAGTAAGGGTCTTCTTCTGTGCCGGTGTATGAATAGGTAATGTCTTGTAACAGAGAAGATGTAATTTAACACAAATACTCCTGTCAGCATTGATGGGGGGGTTTTCTTTTTTTCTCTCACACGGCGATATGAAAAGAGATGAAGGCTTCATGCTGCGTTACTAAAACGTGTAAACATTTTGTTATGCCAAAAGAGCAGATTTATTAGATGGATTTATGGCAGGGCAAAAAAATGTTCTGAATACATTCTTGAAATGTTTCAACATCTTTGAGATTGTCAAGTGTCATGTGGTGTAGGATTGGCTGAGTGAAGGATTGTGGGATAGGAAAAGTGAGAACATAAGTGGTGTGATCTCCTTAGTCACTTGTCCTTGGGTAACTGTCTTGGGGTTTGAGATATCATTTGTGTCTATTCCTTTCCTCTATATCTCACAAGTACTTGCACCTGAGCACACTCCTGCATTCTTACAATGTCTTTCTTGATTTTTCTCTTCTTATTTTGTCTAGCCCCCACCTCCCTCACCAGTTGTCACCTGCACTTTTCCTCCATCGACCTCTCTTCACTCCATGCCACATCCACTCTCCCCCTTTTTCCCTCCTATCCTCTGCAATAGCCCTATGAAGGCAGGGTCCAACAGGAGGTCTATTTGCATTTATATCACACATGTAATGTGCTCAGTGCTCTTATGGTCAGGCTGAACACCATGGTATCAACATGACACTTTGGGAATCGCGTGCCTGTCATCTCAAGCTCTCATTTCAAGGCTCATTTCACATGAAACATGAGTGGAGTAGAGCATATTTTTTATGCAACTTGTCCATTCTACCATCTCTCTGCCATTGGCGTATCTTCACCACCTAGAATACACTTTGTACTCTGTGGAAAATACTGTTTTGCTGTTATATTGTATATGAACACTTGCAGACTTAGAATCCAGCCGTAGTACTTAAATATGATTGGTACATTAGGTAGTGAGGCAATTGCTGTTACTTGTGAACCTTTGTTTCATGTTCTTTCTCCTCATGATTTTAATTATTTTACCCTATTTAATAAAACAGAAATGTTAAAAGAGGAAAGAACTCACAAGCAGCCAAAATAACAGGGGACACATTGTTTTCCAAGATTGTGGGAAATAAGTGTCTCAGCTCCCCGGAAGTCTAAATTCTTGTCTCCCTTTGCCTTATGCTTTGCATTTCAAAGAGCAATGGTGGTTTTCCAAGTGCATCCAATTAAATCTCCAACTCAGTTTTTTTGTCTTGTTTTCCTCATCGTCATTAGGATAATCTGACTGATCGGATCTTCCAGAATGCTGAGACACTACTAAAGAAGCTGGGAACCAGGGACAACGTAAAGGTATTTTATTAATTGCTGTGTGCTGCTTCGCTCTACTGTACAATTTGATTCAATGAGATAAAAGTTTAATGATCTCTGAGGTAAAAATTATGCAGGTGCAGTTTAGATTTTTGGGAAGCAATGCTGGTGATCAAGTGAAACAGATGTGGGCAGAGACATTGAAGGGGCCAACCCACCTCAAACTGGTCTGCTCACCAATTTATTTAATTATAATTATGATGCCTATATAATTAATTCCCATAAAAGCCAGGAGGAGAGGTTAATATTGACACCTTGGATTATGAGTAGATTGCTATAAAGTTAGGGTCATGCATGATGGTTCAGTATGTAAATGCACATACAACTAACTGTACCTTTTGCAAGTTTAGCAAAAGGGTGTGCAGTGACTTCAAATTAATGTTGACTACATTAGCGGTAGAAGAAGTACAGAGGTCCTTTACGGTACTTAAGTAAAAGTACCAATACAATAATCTAAACGTATTTCATTACAAGCCCTGTGTTCAAATTCATACTTTAGTAAAAATACAGAAATATTTTCAGCAAAACTTGAAAAAAAGTCATTGTTCTGCCAAAAATTACTTTTTTTTATTTTTATAAAACCTTTATCTGAGTTAGTATAGATGTTAGAGGACACCTCAACATTATATTGAAATATATTACATGTGTAATTATATTTAGTTACTTAACTCCGCTGGACTACATTTGTATTGCATGTTAAAGATAATATCATATATCATATTGAGAATAGGGTTTTGCTCCTCCCAAAACAAGTTGACGTTTAAAGTAGTTTCCAAAGTGGAAATGCAAATCTTGGTTGTCCATCATATCTACTAATTTTTGGCTCCCGCTATACCACCCCCTTATGCTTTTAGCAGCCAACCTTGTGCTTTTTATTCTCTACCTATCTTGAATACATCCAATGATATTGAACCTGAAGTAAATTAAAACTAAAACTACGGGCTAAAGAAAATATAAGAGGGAAAATGATATCAATTTTGGTCGATCTGTCTATCTGAGATACAGCGAGAACAGAAAGAGAGACAAGTGTATCTGTGTGTGTGTGCACATCTGTCTGTGTACTTGAGTTTCTCCATATCCTCGTTGATGCAGTGTTGTGTTAGCCTGACACTCAAACGCCATCCACTCTTAATTAGCGCTGCACTATCAGCGGGGAGTCCTCTCTTACTCCCACTCTTTCATCCATTCTTTTTCTTCTACACCCAGCAGCCACAGACTCAGAGTCTCTTTCATTAAAAGGAAAGTGTGCAAGAATGTTTTTACCCTGTCTTTGCAGCTAGCGTGCTACGCCACATGGGGATTTGGAATTCATTGCGGGCCTTCTGTTAAATGAAAAAGCAATGTTGGTCAGCTCTATTGCTTATTCTTATAGATCAGTACGTTGCCCCCACAAAATGTTTGAGCAATTATTTGACCCCTCTCTTTTCAGAGCGCCTATTGTGCACTAGGTGGACAAAAATTGATTGTATCTTTCACTCTAATCAGACCGAGACATACACACACAAAAATACAGCATAAAAAATATGGGACCATGCACAGTAGCCCAACACCAGTCCCTCCCCTCTTGGTGTCTCGACTATCAGTGCTTGACGCAGCCCAGGACGGTTAAAAAAAATACAAACAAGTCAGTGTTTCTTCTGCAATCCCAAAATAGATAGGTGGTGTAGGCAGACCATACTCCAGCACTGACACGATGCTAGGTATGGCAATGCAAGACTATCCCAACAGTAACACTGTACTGTCATGTACATTTCACTGTACTGTACTGAAGTAATTCATAAGACCCTGGGTCCGTCTTCACATGACAACACCATTTCATCACTGCCCATACTTTCTCTTTTTCTTCAGCTGTGGAAAAACCAAGGTTTTATCAAGGTTTTTTTTTTTTTTTTTAAGTAATTTACTTTTTGGTGGGCATATTGGTGGTACACAGCTCTTAATAGCCCTTCACATCCGCTGTTTGTAAAAACTCAGCTGTTAGAACTAGCGTACAGATTCTGTCCAATCATTCTTTTTATGTGAACAAAGCCAAAATAAAGCCAGAAAAACGTAGTAGTACTTGAGTTGAAGTACTTGGTAAAACTAAGTAGTTCAAGTCCAACTGCCTTGGTAACCTTGTGAAAAAAGAAATACATCTCAGAATTTATCTTTTTGAAAAGCGTTTTCTTTCATAACCTGCATGTTAAATCTTTCTCCATTATTTGTCCACAGCCAACTGAATCAGTGCCAGATGTAGTTGCTAGGTGACATTTGAAGCAAATGCAAAGCCCCTACAGGCTGTTCTTAGTGTTGATGCTTTTCTCAACCTTTTGCAGGTGTGGTTCTACAACCAGGCGTGGCACGGCATGGTGTCCTTCCTTAGTGTGGCCAACAACGCCATCCTGAGGGGAAATCTGCCAGCAGGACAGGACCCCCGCCAGTATGGCATCACCGTGTCCAATCACCCCCTCAACCTCACCAAGGAGCAGCTCACCTCTATAGCCATGTGAGTCATCAGACCGAAAAAAAGGGGTTAAAGGGAAGATGCTGCTGTGCTTTAACTATGTTGAGCAATGGAGCAACTTGAAAATTCCTTGCTGTTTGTCATTATGATATCCCATGTGTCTCATAGTGGTCCAGGTCAGAGAAAACAGGGTATGACTACAGACTTTAAATCTCAAATATAATGTTATTTATAAATGTTACCAAGTTAGTAAGCGTAAAATGCTGACTACATTCAGTATTTTGTAAGACACATGCACGTTAAAAGAAATATAGTGTTTACAGTGTACGCTGCAATTATTTCAGAAAACTTCATCTCCACTTTCCTCCTCTTCTACTTTCTGGAATACTACATTATATATATATCTTTCTTGCTGATTTTCTGACCATGCATCATGAGATGCGGAGAAGAGGGACTTATGTTGACTGGGGAACTGAGAGCATTAAAGCAGAGACAAAGGGAGGACAGATGAGTAAGAGACAATACAATGGAATGTGTATGATAGATTGATAGATGAGGGATTTGTATGAGTATGCATAGATTCAAAGACCCACGGGAGCCCCTTTTGAGCATATACCATTTTTTATCTTATGCTTTATCCCACCGCTAGCAGGAGAGGAGCTCCCCTTGAGAGTCCGAGATTAATCACATGCTAAGTCATAACATATGGATCTAACTGCACTGTATGTACTGTGTACTGTTTTTGTGTGTGATTATGACCAGTTATTTTGAGCTAGTGTGTATTCCTCAACGGTATCTGTTGTTGATGGCATCCATTTAGTCGGTTCAAAGGTTTTGATAAACCGGGATCAACACTTTTAATGAGAGAAGTTGAAATACATCCCACTGCAGCAAATTGCATTACAGCACCACAACTTCTGACATTAAAAAAGGCAATACAGTGGCTGCTACCAATCCTCACATAGTAGCGGTTTAGTTCCATACTCCACAGTTGCTCTGATCCTCAGTCAGGTATTTATGTAGTGGCCAGGCGCTGAAGACAGCCCTGAGTTAGAGAGGGAGACTGTGCCAGAGTTATGATGGCCTTCCTATGGTAGATTCAGGATGAGCCTCTTGTTTGACTACATTCATTTATGAACTATGATTTCCAGATTAGCTTGCACACTTCTTCATTGTTGAGTAAGTGTGCAGGTTGGAGAAAGGAATCGGGGGGGAAAGGGCGACAGAGACTTTTTGAGCAGATGGAATATGGTTGCTAAAAGGTGCTTTACTTGAAACACTGACAAAAAGGGGGCTGGGATATCCTTCACACAGCTCTTACAGACCGTTACCCAATTTGTGAGATACCAGCGCACGAGCGGGCCAGACTGGCTATCAAAACAAAGAACAAAGAAGCTCGGATTACAACACACAGATGGAGTGTGACTTCATTCTCTGCTCAGGGCGCCATTACCCCACTATATTACTACGTAGCAAATATTTATTTGCTGCTATATTAATGTCCTGAATGTTGAGTACAGAACCTTTTAAGCGCCACAATATTTTTCATATGAACAATGAATCAAATGACAATGTGTAACATGAAAAATGTTAACCCATAAAGAATATTCACCCAACTCTGCCGTTCCTCTCAGCCTTTTAGCTTATTGTTTTGGTTTAAGACCTGCAAATTCTTTTTTCTTTTTTTTCTTGTGAAAAACCTCTGATATAACACCTCTGCAACATGTCCAGCTCCTACCAACAAAGTTAATGACTAGCTAGTGAATAAAGTCAAACATCTAGCAGCTAAAGACCCAGAAGTTTGTGTAGATTCCTATGAATCTCTGCAACTGCTAGATGTGTGATTAGGAAAATGCTAACAAGTTTGCTATAATAATGTTATTAAGTGAGTACACAATGCTGTTTTTTCACTTGTTCTGCTTCCCCCAGGTGGCCAACAAAACTCCAGTGCAATTTTGAGTAGTGTGCCTAATTCAGTAATTGTTTGAAGGGGATGATTTACTTGCCAACGCCAAGTAAAGTCCCTGAGTTACAGATAACAAAGGAAACCACTGACTTCTACCAATAACAAAAAGTGTCTCCCTGCCCTGCAGAAATCGAAAATCTAAAAAATTAAGAGAAAATCTGCCTTAAAAATGAATTTATATTTCTGAATTGATACTTCATGTCATGAAGAGACACCTGCCGTTCTATGAATGATAACTCATCACCAATGACTTATTCCCAGATTTTGGACACCAAAATTGCACTGCACAATCTAATTTGAAGTGATACTCCCCTCTAGTGCTCTTCACTACTAATTTAAATGCAAGTGATGTCATGAGCCACAAAATGGTGAAAGTATGCTGATGCAAAGAAAGGTGATTCATACACCCATCAAAATTACCCCTTCACTCCTGCGAGGTCTCTGTGCTTCCTCTGCATTGAAAAGAGGGCCTTCCAGTTTTCTCTATCATCTTCAAAAATGTCAGACTTCAGCCCCATTTCATTATGGAGATATATGTATATTTTGTTAATTGCTCAGGGATATCAATTTGGCAACTGACAAAAAACGTCTGCTCTTGCACCCTGTTGAATGTGATGTGTAATTTGGTTACAATAAGCTAATTAATATTGTTTCCGATTTGTGCATGCTATCTGTTAAAAATATCTCATTTAAAAGTCATATACGGTTGAGCTATTAAATTAATTGCAACAAGCTTCTATCGTAATTGAAATGGTTCTCTACTGTATCTACATAATACAAATGACAACCCGAATGTTGTGCCAGGAGCTTCAGATTCGATAATTATCTTCTGCTTTCGGCCCCCCTACACTTCAACATTTAAGGCTGTGCCCTGCAGCCCTTGTCATTAAAAAAACTTAAAGGAAAGCAATACATCCTGTAAAGCTGTACTCCCACTGCTCAGCTTTCTTGCTCTTCCATTATTAGGTAATTAGCAGATTGCTTGTCCTCTTCTTCACAGCAATTAGCCAGCTTCAAGCATTCAGGGTTAGATCATTCACAGCTTTGTCCCCTACATTATCTTTCCACCCAACAGAGCACACAGCCCTTTAAAACCTGTTGAAATGTAAGCTGGCACCCACTGCTGTAAATTATTTTATATTAATGTGTTATAATTGCATGTGGTTGGCGATGATAAATACAGCCTTGTAGCCATGCAGGGTAACTTATTTAATATGCTAATTACACAGCAGGAAGTCATGTGAGAGATTATCACGGGCTGAGGGTGAGGATGACGGTGGGGGTTAAAAGAATACACCACAGTTTTATCCAATGCTAATTGAGCAAACACAGCGGAGGACATTTTCAATGCTAGGATGGCATAAAATGAAGATGTACGAGAGTGAAACAAAGGTCAGCATCTCGGAGGAGAAAGGGACAATTTGTTTCTAACTTAAATGAAGGAGACTTCTAGATGAGAACTCTGGTCAAGATTTTAAAATGTGCTCCTCTAATTCTTCACTACCTGTGGACTGTTAGTTAAAACAGATTATTTGTTGTATGTGTTTAAATGCGTCTTTACATTGCAAAAATGTAGTGTGTTTGTTGCAGTACAGGAAATGAGCCAAATGCCTTAGAACACATGTCAAACTCAAAGCCCGCAGGCCCCTCACAAGTTTTTATCCGGCTCGCATTACAATTTAGGTTCACAATAAATGTTGAACCACCTAGTTGTGTGCCAAACCAAAAAAGACGTAAAACACTTGAGACATGTTGTTGTGAGTCGGCTGTGTGTGTGTTTTAAAAAATGTAAAAAAACAATTTGCTTGATTTGGTAGACTTTATGATGGCTAAGTAACTTTTTTGCTGACTTTTGTAGGGACAAAATGTCAGGGAATTCGACAAATAAAAAAATAAAAGACAAAAACTGTGGCGAAAGCCACAACAAAGTTGTAAAGAGCAACAGAATTTTTTAAAAATGAAACAAATTACGAAGAACTTCAAGAAGCATCATGCAGCAATACAGTCAAAGATATTTGACTTTTTTATTAAAATAAAAGCATGTCAATAAACCATACATGTCTGGCCCCCGATGTGATTGTTATTTTCCAGTTTGGCCCTTTGCGAAACTGAGCTTGACACCCTTGCCTTAGAATTCACATTTACTGTATTTAGACAACACTTTTTCCACAGCGCATTGTTGAGTCTGCCATCTCCAAACTTTTCTATTATTCTCATGGACGCCGGCGTGATGGTTATTAATACCTTTCGGCATTGTAAATATTGGCGAAGGAAGTACATGTGAATTCTGTGGTATACTGTACAGTGATAACTAGTGCCCTCTGAAAGTGAGGTGAACCAGTATTACAATTAAATGCAGTGAATATCACACTCCAGCTTTAATCGATTTCATTTGAAACATTAAACAATTTAATTTAGATTCCAATTGAGTTCTGTGTTTCATAAAGATATCTCATGTACCAATTCATGTTCACAGTTTGATCCAAAGCACCCTTCAGTACCCTGAGGTAAGAGCGTACATTTATTTATTGTGGAAACAGTAAGATAATCCAAATTACCTTTTTATTTTTTATTTCCTTCTTTGTGGCAATGTTTTGTTAAAATATTATCAATACAAATATTTTGAAACCCAAAATGCATCATCTACGTCTGAGTCTTAAAGATGAACTGAACTGGAATTTGAATAATGGTGATATAACGGATGTATTTTTTTTTTTCTTTTCATTGGTACAATTATTAAAACGGGTGAATTTGTTAAAAGGGATAAAATGGTAAGTTGAAAGTGTTGTTGCTGTTACACGGGTGCCGCCATGTTGGAATTCCACAATCTACTATGTCACTGGCATGGTAAACTACTCCGTGGCTGCTAGTGCTAGTAGCAGCGCAGCCATAGCACCAGCATACAATGAGTTGGAGGCTAGCGGACATATGGCTGAGGAAAGGGAAACCAAGAAGTCGGGGGTGTCATACTGTATTGCCCCTGGCTGCAGTAATGAATTGTATAGGGTTACGACACATTTCCACAGGCTACCTTTGACAAGGAAAAAAACAGTCCTCAACTCATGGCTAGCAGCTAGCTGCCTTAAAACGGGCTAGCCCTCCAACAGCCCCTGGATTTCGAGTCTGTAGAGAGCATTTTTTTAGCGACATACTATTTAGAGAGCTGTGTTTTGACACAACAGCGTCACTGGTGAGAGTTAAGTCCAACAGACTGAAACCTGAGGCCTTTAGGCTCCAGTACAGGACAGACCGTTAGACCATTGGCAAGTAACACCACCGATGCTACCGAGAGGTACCTATGTTTACCTGTTATCCAGCATACTATCAAGTCTACTAGGCAAAGGGCTGGATGTAACATTGTTGTCACATACACAAAACACGAACGTATTCACTTACAAAAATAAAGCCCAACCTATAGGCCTTATAGCGTTCAACAAAACTGACTGACACACTGGGCATTACTTGGAATTGAGACACAACACCAAGCTAGATACCAAACGATCCAACCTAGGGAAAGGACTAGCAACTAAATACGTTGGAAGCCAACAAGTTATCAACATTTATTTTTTCAGTTCAGTCTTTAAACATTTTGAACAGAGTTTCATGGACAAAGCCTTCTCTCCGCTCCTATTTTCACATAATGTCCTGTAACACACTAATAGCTCTTCAGTCAACTTCCTGTTTGCTGTGCTCCATTCAATCACAGGGCCACAACCTCCACCGACTTGGTGGTGTCCATCTGCGTTATCTTTGCCATGTCCTTCATCCCTGCCAGTTTTGTCCTCTTCCTCATCCAAGAGAGAGTAAACAAAGCCAAGCATCTGCAATTTGTCAGTGGAGTTAACCCAGCTGTCTACTGGTTGGCCAATTTTGCCTGGGACATGGTAAGTACCTGCTTCATCAGGCTGCTGCATCACCTTTTAATTGATCATAACTTTTTGAGGTATAATTTACCATTGCCACTTATTTGCATGGTGAATAAAATTGTGGTAAAAACTATAAGACATGTATTATAATGTGACTCATTCAACTCAACTTTCATTGCCGAAGGCCTCATTTTACCTTAGTTTGATGATCTTCTCCTATGCTATCCAGAATTTTTTTTTCCCCCACCTGACACTGTATGTAAAAAAAAAAATAATAATAATAAAAAAACATCCACTGTAATTGATAATGTAGCTTTGACACTGCTGGCTTCTGGAAAAATGCTTCACCGGAGCAACAGTTATTTTCTGAGGCGTAATTATTGACACTGGCTGCCCCCCCCCGGTTATCCTCAACAGGCTTACCTGCAGTTTCCCTGAGGCAAAATGGAAGTAAACATTTTATCGGGAAGCTTTTGTAAAGACAAGGCATCATGACGCTCATCATTATGGTGCTGTCTGAGTGGAAGACAAATGTACCTAAGGAGCCACTCTAATGATTCTAGCCTGAAGCTCTCTGCATTAGTATACATGCTTTATCAACAGTAGATATTAAAAGGAATCCAAAACCTGAATATTTCAGTGTCAACTTTTTCTGTGAACTGCAAATATCATTGTATTTTGATATAGTATATTTACTTGATCTATAGTAAATGTTTTATTCATTCATTGGGGAAACATTGGATTTGTTTTTAAAGAGTGCTGCAGCGAAAGGAAATATTACACCTACAAGTAAAAGTTTTCTTTTTTCCCAGCCTTCTTTTGATATTGCCTTGATTTAAACAAATATTAAATAATTATTGCTCAATTCAGTGTATTGTTGAGCGACCACTTGCCTAACACATGAAACTTAAATGTATCTGTTATTCACCAAATTAATTTGAACATCAAAGGGGGATGTATCTGAGTGCTAATTATGTTACAGATTTCATTATTTTACGTCCTTTCAGTCTAAAAAGAAAGACAAAATTAAAAGCAAGCAATCTCTTTATGTCGTTACTCATGCCTTGAAGTATTAATTTCTTAATCATACACTGAACATTTACTTTTAAATAGATAGCTGCTTATTTTTGTCTTTGCATGTTTTGTTTTTTTCTGACAGTGTAACTACATCATCCCATGCTTGATTGTGATTGTGATCTTCCTCTGCTTCCAACAAAAAGCTTATGTTTCACCTCCTAACCTGCCTGCTTTGATTCTGCTACTGATTTTGTATGGGTAAGTAAATGCAAAATTCAGTACTTCCAATAGCACCTTAAATATCTTCTTAAAGGTCCCATGGCATGATCATTTTACTTAATGAGGTTTTTGAACATTAATATACGTTCCCCCAGCCTTCCCCGTGGCTAGAAATGGCGATAGGTGTAAACAGAGCCCTGGGTATCCTGCTCTGCCTTTGAGAAAATGAAAGCTCAGATGGGCCGATCTGGAATCTTCAAGCTACCTCCCCTTTCTCTGCTCTGCCCGCCCAGAGAATTTGGCCCACCCATGAGAGAGAGACATCATGGCTTTCAAACAAGCAAAGTGGTAGTTGGTCAAGGCCACACCCCCAGTCTATTTTATTTTGGAAATGAACCCTATGTTTTATTTTGTTTCTGTGCTTGACTTCTGCCGTGTGCTGAATATCTGCGGGGCTCTCCGGCCTCCGGCAAAAATAGAAGCTCTGCGTTCTTGCTCCGGAGGGCTGCACATCACCGGTGCTAGGACGGAGTCGGAACGCAGCCGTTCCGCAGTCAGAGAAAATACACACGGTGAAAATTAGGAGTAAGGAAAGTTCATTGTGGGGCTTGCTCTAGTGGCTGTAATTCTGCACCAAGGCTAAATTTTGGGAAAGAGACTCCAGATATAGTGTTAGGGGACCTCTAAAGTCTTTATTAAAGCATCCAAAGAGCACCATGTCATGGCACCTTTAATAATATAATTTTCAATCACTTTAACAATTATAGCAGGTTCCTGTTCTTTGGATTTAGTTGTTGGGTTACCCTTTTTTGACACTTGGATCATGAATTGTTCCTTATTAGATACTATTTAGATTCTTTTCTCCACACTGTTCAACATCCTCACATATTCTGTATAATTTATTCTACATTTGCTAATTTTAGCACTTCATATAGCCTACAGTCCGACCACACTATATATATACTATATTACTATATTTAAGGAAAAAGGTAAATGCAGATAGGTAGAAATTATCATACTTTACCAGACATAAGTTGTAACATCAGTTTCAAGTTGATAAAATTAGATTTTCATTTTATATCATCTACAGTTTGGAGATATTGGCCCACTTTCATAAAATGTATGGGTAACTGCTACTATGCAGTATTCCAAGCAAAATGTACAGCACATTCATTCAAGCTGATTCATTTAAATAGGTAGCATGCCATTGTGGTGATCAGATTATGAGTGCAATGTACTGGCTGTTTGCATCATTATCTGTCATAAGTTAATGAGGTGTTACAAGTATAACACTCAACATGATCAGCCTTATGATGAAGTATATAGTTATGGGTCGCACAATGTCAAAGAAAGTAAAAGGAAAAACAAAAAGTATTATTTGCCTGCATGCCCAATGGTTATACTGAACTAATACATCAAATGTTATTTGATGTTGTTTTACTACTTCAGTGACCTTGCTTCTACTACCTCTAATGCGGAATTTGAACTACTGCAGGCCAAAGCGTAGGTGGTATTTATTGTTCAGGAGTGTATTATGGGTCACTTACTGAACATGCAAATTATCAGGAGAGTCTGGTGGGTGATGCCATGAAACAGTACAACTCACTTGGTAATCTGCATTTATGAATTGAAAATGGAATTCATTTTTCTAACATTAAATTGGCCACAGCTTTCACGTAAACCCTGGTGTTGAGTGAAATGACTGATGTTTTTCTAAGTACTTGTGTTTTGTCTAGACTTTGTCTATTTCAATGGTATTGCTTAATGTGGTCAGGGGATCCTTGTTTGCCCTCCCGATCTGTTCATGTGACAGTGTCTTGTTTTGTTGTGTTTAGGTGGTCCATCACCCCCATGATGTACCCTGCCTCCTTTATCTTCAGCGTGCCCAGCACAGCTTATGTGGTGCTGACCTGCATCAACCTCTTCATTGGTATTAACGGCAGCATAGCCACCTTTGTTATGGAGCTCATTAATGATGATGTAAGTGGCAACCCTACACACACACACACACACACACACACACACACACACACAGTACATGTATTCTGGAATGGACGTGAAAAACATATGACTCACATACATATATGTACAATTTTAACACAGTGGAAGACACACTTCCTTTGAAACAGCAGACAAAGACATTCATGCTCCCATAGAGTAGCTTCATAAAAAATACATTTGAAAGCTATAGCAGTGGATGGCTAATTACCTTGAATCCTTGATAAATGCTCTGTGTTTTCAAAGCTAAGGCTTTCTTATGCATGTGGGTAGAGAGTGCACCCACCTGGTATATCATTTTTTAATGTATTTTTTTTATCCTCTCAAGGATTTTTCAAAGGAGCTATTTTCACTATTGTCTTTTAATGTTTAATCGATTGGTGAGAATTGGGTATTCAGAGAACTTTCCTCATCCATTTCAGCATGTGTTCATTTTCACTGCAAGACAAAGACACTGAAAAAGACCTGCATAAGAAATGGAGAGAGAGAAGGATATTGACTGTCAGTCATTTCACTTTTGATAAGAATTTAAATTGTTTCATAAAAAAAAAAAAAAAAAAAAAAGAGAGAAATTGGCCTTTTCTGACTGTACAATTTATGTCACAGCCAGAGCTCTCAACATAACTTTGGTGCCTTAGAGTTGGTTGTGATTAAGAAAAGTATCTACTTTACTTGTCTGGGTGTCTTTTTCATTTGTTCTCTGAACTAAACGTTTCATTTATAGACTTAATTGTTATTTGCATGATTAGCTTTATCACCTACTTTTTGATTTTTTTTTTTTTCTTTTCATTTTATATTTTTAGCCTCGTGCCGATCTGTCATTCCCATCTCAACAGACGCAATGTCTTTTCACTCTATGACAAGTTGCTCATCCATCTGATGCTTTGTCAGGATGTCTCCCACTGCTCTGAGCCGGCACTTCAGACGGAACATAATGTTGTCTGAAAGACTTTGCCTCTGCGCACTCTGTCCTCTCCGACACGCCTGCCTCTGACTTGATGTTTCCTCTGGCGCCGCTCGGCTATGGCATGGGATGTTTCCGGTCTCCTAACGAGGCTGCCTCATTTGCATTGTGATTCCATTATGTACAACATTCATTATTATTAGTTTGTATTTCTCGGCTGGCAAGTCTACTCTCAAAGAATGTCATTGTTGCCATTTAGTTGTCTCTAGATACAGATATAGATATGTTAGAGCTGCATATTACTCATAAAGGGTGCCATTGGTAATAATTTAATGAATAGCATGGTGCCCACT
Source organism: Percina caprodes (assembly GCA_013375575.1). Lineage (NCBI taxonomy): Eukaryota > Metazoa > Chordata > Actinopteri > Perciformes > Percidae > Percina > Percina caprodes. Next base: position 350,983 of record JABXJD010000214.1, on the reverse strand, counting down.
GGCAGTGTAAAGGGACAGATTTATTGAGCTCTTCTCTTCTCCAAGGCATTAGAGAGAGAGATAGTGTTTCTCTGAGACTTGACAGGCTAAGAGGTTCATGGTAATTCTGCTAATCTGACTTGATTTAACAGCTGATAAGAGAACCTGATGTGTCGACATCAATCAACAAATGTTACAACTCTCGAGGTTTCCATGTGTCCCCAGTTCAGAGCAGATATCTCTAGGGAACAGAGTTTTCACAGAATAGCTAGCGTAGATACAACAGTGCCCCAGTTAGGCAGAGAGGGTTCATCTCACATATGTCAGCTCAATCCAGTCTTCCCCTATTGCTATTTCTACAGTTTCAAAGCTTTGTCTCATCATTTGTAGACGCCTCAGCGGTGGCATTACTTAAACAATGGCACACAAAAGTAAAGCTACAGGCTTCAATCTGTTCTCTGTTTTCAAGCACGGGGTGGACCTAGTTCCCTTTTGGGCATACCAACTATTTTTCCAAGGGAGGAAGCAGAGCTGCAGTGTTACAGGCTCGGTGCCCCAGTTTTGTCTTGAGACCAATGGGAGATTTTCTCCCCCTCAGGACTGTCCAGCTCCCTGTGGATTGCATCAATCCCAGCCTGCCTTGTATGCTCGAAGCAGTGTCTGAGTCAATCCTCCACCACGTGCCACTCAAAGATAACCACAGGCACAGATAGATTTTTCAGTATAAACATAGTGTGGCCAGGTACTACCTACCCCATGTAGTGTAATTGGAGTGCACTGTGTGAAGTCCAACATCTTTTATTGGCAAGGTGTTTAAGACGGGACACTAAAGGTGAATAGGGTACAAATTTTAACTAATAGATATCACCATAAAACTTCCCCAGTTAATTACTTACAATACTATAAAACAATTATTTTTTTATTACAAGTGTATTAACAGTTCATGTTTAAATATGCAAATGAGGTATAGGCACTCATTTGAAATGCATACATTTCCAGAACAGAAATACAAACATTGGATAAAGCGGGGTTCATAAATCAGAAAACATCAACAGCCATAGAAAAATCCATTTTCACCATATCTTTTAGGAATAAAATGTTCTATGAATCTAGCTATAAATGATATATGAACATACCCCTCTGTACAAACCTTCAGAATACAGATAAAATGGAAGTAGACATAACATGGAAGCCAAAATAGTCCAAAATCTAAAAATTGGCCAATGCATTCAAAAACCAAAGTTTTTGCCTGCCGTGGTTGGCCTTAAAGGTCCCATGGCATGAAAATATCACTTTATGAGGTTTTTAAAATTAATATGAGTTTCCCCCAGTGGCTAGAAAGAGTCATAGGTGTAAACCAAGCCCCGGGTGTCCTGCTCTGCCTTTTGAGAAAATGAAAGCTCAGATGGGACGATCTGGAATCTTGCCCCTTATGAGGTCATAAGGAGCAAGGTCACCTTCTCTTTCTCTCCACCCCCACCACCCCCCAATTTCAGGAAAGAGCCTTCAGATACAGTATTAGGGGACCACTATATACCACTATAAAAAAAATATAAATAACTATATAAAAGCACCATGTCATGGGACCAATAAAATGGCTATTAAAGACATACATACATACATACATACATACATACATACATACACTACCGTTCAAAAGTTTGGGGTCACATTGAAATGTCCTTATTTTTGAAGGAAAAGCACTGTACTTTTCAATGAAGATAACTTTAAACTAGTCTTAACTTTGAAGAAATACACTCTATACATTGCTAATGTGGTAAATGACTATTCTAGCTGCAAATGCCTGGTTTTTGGTGCAATATGTACATAGGATTATAGAGGCCCATTTCCAGCAACTATCACTCCAGTGTTCTAATGGTACAATGTGTTTGCTCATTGGCTCAGAAGGCTAATTGATGATTAGAAACCCTTGTGCAATCATGTTCACACATCTGAAAATAGTTTAGGTCGTTACAGAAGCTACAAAACTGACCTTCCTTTGAGCAGATTGAGTTTCTGGAGCATCACATTTGTGGGGTCAATTAAACGCTCAAAATGGCCAGAAAAAGAGAACTTTCATCTGAAACTCGACAGTCTATTCTTGTCCTTAGAAATGAAGGCTATTCCATGCGAGACATTGCTAAGAAATTGAAGATTTCCTACAACGGTGTGTACTACTCCCTTCAGAGGACAGCACAAACAGGCTCTAACCAGAGTAGAAAAAGAAGTGGGAGGCCGCGTTGCACAACTGAGCAAGAAGATAAGTACATTAGAGTCTCTAGTTTGAGAAACAGACGCCTCACAGGTCCCCAACTGGCATCTTCATTAAATAGTACCCGCAAAACACCAGTGTCAACATGTACAGTGAAGAGGCGGCTGCGGGATTCTGGGCTTCAGGGCAGAGTGGCAAAGAAAAAGCCATATCTGAGACTGGCCAATAAAAGAAAAAGATTAAGATGGGCAAAAGAACACAGACATTGGACAGAAGAAGACTGGAAAAAAGTGTTGTGACGGATGAATGCAAGTTTGAGGTGTTTGGATCACAAAGAAGAACGTTTGTGAGACGCAGAACAAATGAAAAGATGCTGGAAGAATGTCTGACGCCATCTGTTAAGCATGGTGGAGGTAATATGATGGTCTGGGGTTGCTTTGGTGCTGGTAAGGTGGGAGATTTGTACAGGGTAAAAGGGATTCTGAATAAGGAAGGCTATCACTCCATTTTGCAACGCCATGCCATACCCAGTGGACAGCGCTTGATTGGAGCCAATTTCATCCTACAACAGGACAATGACCCTAAACACACCTCCAAATTGTGCAAGAACTATTTAGAGCAGAAGCAGGCAGCTGGTATTCTATCGGTAATGGAGTGGCCAGCGCAGTCACCAGATCTGAACCCCATTGAGCTGTTGTGGGAGCAAAGTTTGATGTAAAAAAATCTTATTTCAAATACAAATCATTATTTCTAACCTTGTCAATGTCTTGACTCTATTTTCTATTCATTTCACAACGTATGTTGGTGAATAAGTGTGACTTTTCAGGAAAACACAAAATTGTTTGGGTGACCCCAAACTTTTGAACGGTAGTGTACATACATAACAGAAACATCGGGTCCTGCTGACTCAGTCTAGTTTTTCCTCTACCCCTTTTTTTAAATAACTGACAAAGTCTGACAACCAAATAACAAATAATAACAAATTTTGCTAGTGGTGTGCCAGACTAAGAATTTACAGTCAGCGTTTCCCACACATAGACTAATTTGTGGCGGTGCACCACACAATCAACACCGGTCGCCATAGATTGCGTTTCCTTATATATACACAGTATATTTTTTTAAACACTATTTAAAACATGCATTCGTTCAGCTGCATTTCCTTTCACTGCTCTCCTCCGTCTTTCTGTTGCTCTACACACACACACACACATATACACAGCCCCTCCTCTCCGTGCACACAGCGTCTGTCTCTTTTAACTTCACAGATAGGCTACCTAAGTAATAATTATAAGATAAAATAAATTCCTGTATTGAATTTGTGATTATTTGGCTAAAGAGTTCTATTTCTTTCTATCTACTTTGCTGACACAACCACTAAGCTGTATGCAAATGTTTGCGTAATGATGTCACAAATACGCAAATGAGCCTATTTGTGACGTCACAAATTGCTTTCTAATCTGTGGGAAACACTGTTACATAGTCAAATCGTATTTGTCAAGTCTTACCTATTGTCGACTAATTGCCGGATTGGTGGGTGCACACGGCAGTGCTCCTGTATCGGGCAGTGGCACACAACTTGCATCTTACTTTCGTTCATCTTTTACTATTTGAAAGTGCACCCCAGATATTTTCAGTTAAAGGTTTAAATCCCTGCTGCCAAGATTCTCCTCCATGGGTCACGGATCATAGAGAGTGAAACTTAAATCAGTCATGGGTCTGTTGGATTTATTCACGCACAAAGATTTATTAAAAGATTCTTTCTTTGCATATTTTAATTTACAGCATTATATGTTGATATTTATATCATAAATCCCCTTCATCTCTCACATTTGGTTATGATAATATTATTATAGGTAATGTCCCTGATAAATAAACAATATATAATAATATGCTGTATATTAATTTATTGGGTAATTATATGTAAAATCCGACATTGAGCACCCCCAAACCCTCTGCGACGATTCAACTGTGAGATTGGCAGTTGAATCAGGCTCCTTCAAGGAAAACATTGAATATTCGACTGTTCAGGGTCACCCCTAAATTTAACTACAACGTCCATAACAATTATGTTTACTATGTAAAGTAGCTAAAAAAAATCTGCAAAAAATTCCAACTCGACTGTTTGAGCCATATATCGTGTCTGAAGCCGCGCTGTGGGAATAAGCACAAGTAGTGATATGGGTCAGATATGCGCCTCGCAGACTGTACCACCTTCAAAACAATTTGAAAATGATTTATGGGCATATAGCACAAACTTAGGAGGAAAATTGTCCGGCATTTCATCATCTCCGAGCCTCTTAGATCTTCTAGGTGAAGACCCAGTCAAGAGGAGATGTGTGATTTCATGTATTGATCTCAAATTAGGTCTCACTTTCTTCGCATTCCTTTGCTAGATAGATGGGCCGCATTCAGTCACGGTCATAGCTGTTTATTAACTATCTTTATCTCCTTCAAGAGTGTGTGTGTATGTGTGTGTGTGTGTGTGTGTGTGTGTGTGTGTTTGATCTAGCTAGCTTACTGTAATGGCAAACACATCAATTTACAGGCAGAAGTAATAAAGCCTAATAAACTGGTTCTAGAAATACAATTATTAGTGTTCCTGAACATATCTCGGCTCCTCTTAGTATGAGCTGTTATAATAATTGGACATAATAAATTGCATGATCTGAAACAAATTATTCTGATTTGATGAACAGAATACATTTTTTAAATGCTTGCCTTTATTTCATTCTTTTTTTAAGATTATTTTTGTTGGGTCTTTTTCCCAGGTTCAAACCCGGGCTGGCTGGCTAGCTAGCTAGCTAGTAGCACGACATGATTACATCTCCTTGGTTGTCTAAATACATCCAAAGTTTATTTTGATACGCATATAAACTATAATATATAAATTATATTTATATTCTGTGTTGTGTGACTGATGTACGTGTGCTGCTGTAACACCGTAATTTCCCATTTTTCTTGGGATCAATAAATATCTATCTATCGATCTATAAATGATCAGGAACAATGAAATCACAATGTTTACTGTTAGTGAATATGTTATACAATGAAACTGCGAGTTCATGAGTTCGCCATATAGCTAGCTGGCTGTATTAAGAGAATTAACTAGCTATACTAATAAGAGACACGAGAAAGAAGCTAATGAACAAGCATGTTGCCACGACAACACAAACTAGCGCTATTGACATTAATAGTCAACAACATTGTTCATCATAACATTTCTGTTTGGCATGTATTAATTAATAATGCTTATCAAAATAAATGATTGATGTAATTAGAAAACCAAGGAGATGTAATCATGTCGTGCTACTAGTTAGATACTAGCTAGCTACTAAGGTTAGCCTGCAGTCATTGACATCAACAGTCAACAATAATGTCCATTATAACACTTCACTTTGGCATGTATTAATTAGTAATGATTATCAAAATAAACTTTGGATGTATTTAGACAACCAAGTAGATGTAATCTTGTTGTGCTACTAGCTAGATAGATACAAGCTAGCTAGGTTAGCCTTATTGTTTGTCGGATTTGCAAGAACTTGCAAATAAGATTTGATATCTTGCAAAACAAAGTCAAGATCTCGCAAAAGTGTTTGTCCCCAGTACATGTTTTTTTGTAATTTTTTTTTTTTCCTTGATTATTTATTTATTTCTTTTCCCTCCATGTCACCTTGGGGGCTCCGTATAATTGCAGTACTTTTTACCCTTTATCTTCTTCTGCCACAGACAAACTAGGCTAGTGACTACCTACTCTAAAAGAAAGGAAAAGCATCTCACCACACTGTATACATGTGCTTACATTTGATCTTGAACATTGCTGTATGTTTATTGCTTTCTTCTTTATGACATACTAGAAGCCCTCGTATGATGTCTTTCTGCCATATAAAACTGATTGTTTTTTATTGTTTCAGTTCATAAATATTTATTTAAGACTATCCAAGATTGGGTTGAGCCAAAGCTACTTTGCATACAAGATATCCGCATAATGTAGCTCTTCAGCTTGAATTTGGAGCTACTGTACGGTTGTAGCTCTGTCACCTTTCTGATCAGATTTGGGCATGCCTTCTCTTCAAGGATCATTAATATTACTCTTGTGTCTGATAGTGGTATCAATCTTCTCATTTAACTCTATGCAAGAAAGTAAATGAGCATATTTTCCCAAATGTTGGAACTATTTATTTAAAAAGTAGACCTAGATCCAGTAAAGTTACTTGACATAAATATCTTTAAATCTGAATTTTAGATGTAGATGTTTTAGTTGTTTTTTTAAAGCTGACAGGCCTCATGCACTCATCCTCAACTGCTAATTGAAAGCTTACTCAGTGAAACTCATAAATCACAGAGCACCCATGAATAAATTCTGTAACAACAATGGCCATCATCTGGAAATCTTGCACACAGCTTTAAAAAATGCACTGCTACCCCCACCCCACGTACTCTATGCAGAAATGATGAATTTATGGTCTTCCTGCTTGTATGCAAGAGCTTTGAAGACTATGCTACAATGAAGTAGAATGCATTATGCATGAACTTGCTTTTGAACGCTATGCAGTGCCAAACGTAGTCATATTTTCTCTTCCCTAGTTGTGCCTTTTCTATCTCATCCTTTCCTTCCTCCCTCCCTTACAGTACTTCCTTCCTTATTTGAGCGAGTTTGTTATAGCCCGGTCCATTGTGTCTCATTTTAATTAACTATTTATATTGTGCTTTACTAGGCCACCATTGAATCGTGGCCTCGGGGAGGAGGAAAGTGATAAAGGGAAAAGTACAATTTTAGAGAGAAAGACAAATTGTAGCCGGGAAATGCCCTGTCAAGATGAGACTAGCTTTTTCTGTATGTCTTGTGAAACAGTGTGTGCTCTGGCTTGGTGTGGGTGTGGGTGTGTGTGTGTGTGTGTGTGTGTGTGTGTGTGTGTGTGTGTGTGTGTGTGTGTGTGTGTGTGTGTGTGTGTGTGTGTGTGTGTGTGTGTGTGTGTGTGTGTGTGTGTGTGTGTGTGTGTGTGTGTGTGTGTGTATATATATATATATATATCTGTCTCTTTGTTTTTGTATACAGTATCAGAAGAAAGAACAAAGACATACAGACAGAGAATGTCTGTAGGTGTTTTCACACTTTTAGTTTTCTTGTCAGCTGTATCTTTTTGTCTCTTGGTGCTCCTTCTACGCATACATAGTTATGAGTTTAAGGATGAATATCTGCTTACCTGAGCACCGCCTTATCAATTTGTGTTTACACATACTGTATGTGTGTTACCTCATGGATCACACAGTATGCTCCCAAACGTATGCTGAATTCCAGTATCAAGAAGGCAGATGAACTTGGATGCTCTGTGCTTCGTCAGCGTGCCATTTAGAGCCCCGCAGCACAGCAGCGCGCAGCATGCAAATGGAGTTCAGGATGTGTGTTAATTATCCACGCTTGCGTCAGGACACTGCGCACTGTCTTCCAAACGTCTTACGCTGCTGGCCCTGCTGATTCAAGGCGACAAGTAAACATATTAGACTTGTGCTGGCTAATTTCTAGTCAGGGCTTGAATATTCAAAGCTTTAACATGCCACTAATTTGTATCTTGTTTGTGTGATTGTGTGCATTTTCCCCAACAGAATATCTCCCGCATCAACGACATAGTGAAGCAGGTGCTGCTGATATTCCCACATTTCTGTCTCGGTAGAGGGCTAATTGACATGGCCAAGAACCAGGCAACAGCCACCCTGTTCAGCAGTTTTGGTAAGTCGCCCCCACAACTGTGACAGCATATCTAATCTTTGAGAAAGGTAATAATTACGGAGGTCGTCTGTGATCTTTGTTTTGTTTTTAATAACGCAAATGACTTACCATATTTTTCCAAACACAGAGGTTGTGTGATAACATTAGTCCCTTGTGAATTTCTAAATCACATGAAGTCCACTGGTATTAGTAGTCCTGGGCAAATAGGGCTTTAGTCATATAACATTTCTAAGATAAAACTGTCCTAAAAAAACTGGTCAAGTTGTTGAGATAATGTTGTGTAATACAGTACAATTTTTGATTGTTTCTTGAATAAAGTGACTACATTTTGATTTGATCATGTATTACACCCTTAAATAACTTTCAGATGGGGAGTAGAGGGGAACAGGGCTGTAGAGGTGGAGCAGGGTTGAGGAGGCCATCAAGAGACAAAGAGGCACATGGATGAGAGGTGTTATCTCTAGAGAGATGGAGCAGGAAATAGTGGCTTGAGGAATCATTTGCCACGGTGGCGGAGAGCAGGAAGAGAAAAGCAATCAGAACATAAAAGGGCTAGTGTGGAGAGGGGCTATTTACCAGAGAAAGAGACTGAAAGCGCTTTCGTTTTTCTTGTCTACTTACTCTGCCCCCTCGGGCTCAAGAGTTGTAGAGTCTGAGAGAGGGAGGAAAGAGAGAGAGTAGAATGAATAGAGTGTGTGTGTGTGGGGGGGGCTGCCATCACCGGTTTACTTAAAGTGTTCATTAGCCAAAAAAGGCTACATTAAAAGACATGAAAAATACTGGATATCACTGATCATTTATTTTTTAAGGCTAAGTGGCATTTTCAACTGCTGCCTTTCACCAGTGAATATGTCTCAAAAACACTTCAAAGAGCTGTCAAATTCCAGCTGTCCTCTAACTTTTCACAAAGACATATTTGGCTGTCCATGAAAGAATGCATACATTTGGTAATTCTATTTTTGTATGATGTTTCTGCTAAATCGTACACTGAGCTTGTAGATAAGGGCTGGATATTAACATAAAATGACAGTAATACCTTTTTTATTTAATTTAATGACCATTTTCTGTGTTTATGGGCTTTGTTTATTATCATATTTCATGATGTTTTTCACTCTATTTTTCTTTTTTTCCCCTTCATCAGGGGAAGACCGTTTCAAAAACCCGCTCAGCTGGGACATGGTGGGAAAGAACCTCTGCGCCATGTCCATCCAGGGAGCTGTCATGTTTGCCATCACAATCCTCATCCAGTACAAATTTTTCTGCAAGCCAAGGTAAAAGCGGCTATTTCAGAGTAAATTAAAGTGTAACTCAAAATTGTCCAAAAAAAGTTCCTCACTTGTTTCTATGTATTTCCAACCAGTATTTATTTCAGTCAGATAAACCATTGATTCTCCGTCATTTAAATGAGTAATGTACTGGCATATTAATGTTATATAAAACATCTGTGGCACTGTGAATCTGTTTTTTTGTGTTTACTTATTGCAAAAGCAAGGTTGCCATGGAAACTAATGCCTGTGGCTTGTACTATTTATGAAAATTGCTGAGATTGTTTCTCTGAGCTTCAACTTTAACCGAGATAATTTGTTATGCGGGGTCATGTTAATTTCATTGAAGAGTGTTGTGCCAACTGCGGTTTGACTTCTCTTTGCCAGGCTTATTTCAGGGAAGCCATTATCTGCAGAGGAAGAGGATATCGATGTTGCTCGGGAACGAGGACGGGTTTATGAAGGCAAGGCCCAGAGCGACCTTCTGAGGATCTATGATCTCACTAAGGTATTGTGCAGTGCATCGTTTGGCTCTTGTTAAAGTATTGCTCTGATAGTAATTCATTTCCATTTTGTTATTCAGTCATTTCTTTTTTTTCTTATTCTTTTTTTTTATCAGAGGTTGATTAATTGCTTTAGTCGTTGCTATAGGCTTTTAGAAAATACGAGATTGTTATTTATTATATACAACGTATAGACTCAGAAAGCTTCTTTCCTCAGGCCAGCAGGATGGTGAACTCTGTCCTTTAACTTCTGTATATCCATGGCTTTGTCTTACACTTTGTCAATCCTTTGCTCTGCCTTGCACATTCTCATTTTTGCACTCAAGTTGTACAAAGTGTTGTAATATATGTACATTTTGCATTTTCATATACCAGAAACTTCCACAGCACTTATACACACTTTTTTTGTCTGTCTCTTACTGTTCTATCTTGTGACGAAGTGGGTTTGCTCACCACTTGTCCCATCCAGGTCATTAGTTATAGTAAGTAGACACACAGTTATACGTTAGTTTCAGTTCCCTTTTATTAGGTTGCAAGTTTAAACATGGTTTAAAGGTTTCCGTGTGTTGATACTTACAATTGTTTGTTCCTTTTGTTTAGTTCCACCATGCAGGACAATTGTTAGGGAGGGGCCGGCCTAAGCATTTCCTGTTTCATAGGAATAGGGTGGTCATGGATGACATCACCGGGCTAAACCAAGTAGAGTGTTTTCTTTTGGTTGTTTTTGGTTATTATATAAAAAAGGTATGCATTACCCTGACCATTTTTGTAGTCAGTGGGATAGGAGTGAACTGGTAACCAAGTTCCATAGGTTAAGAGATTGCTAGGTATTAATGTCAAGCCATTTCTCTGATGAACAGCTGACTTCTTACCCACAGTGTCAGGTTCAATTCTAGTCAATAACCCAGTAATCACTGTCTCCACAGCACCTGTTTACTGGTTCCACTTATTATTCCACTTATTTAGTATTCTTCATCATTCTCATATCTCACTTATTATTTACTATTTATTCATCTTTCTCATTCTCATATCTCACTTATTATTTTCTATTTACTCATCATTCCCATTCTCACATCTCTCTTGTTATTTATTCATCATTCTATTTCCTATTTCAGAACTGTCCATAATGTTCATACTGTTCATATAATAACATACTATTTATCCCAGTATCCTTGCACTATGCTCCATATTTAAATATTTTTTTACTCTTCGTTCACTCATGCTTCTATATTGTTCTGTTTAGAGTATGTATATATTGTGTATATATTAGTGTGTATAGTTTTGTTTTGGTTGTTTTGTGTGTAAGCGCAGTGTGAGCAACGATGCTCCAAAGAAAAATTCCTCGTATGTGTCCTCATACCTGGCAAATAAAGCTGATTCTGATTCTGAGTAGATCAATCTGCTTTAGGATGGGATGGACTGAAGCAGTGGGGTATAAATTGACAACTCTATATAACAGTGGGATTTGTGCTCCCGAGAAAAAGGAGGAGGTCAGGATGTGCTGTTGGGAACACGTGCCTCTTAGTGCCACTATTACTTTAATGTGTACATTTCTTTAAGTTTTGATTGTTTAATTATCTGTGTACTGCAGACCATGGAAATAAAATAATCACCTCCGGAAACATACGTTTGAGTATGCCTACCTACCACCTTCCTAGCCACACGGGCCAGGTATCCCACACATCCTTTATTTATTTATTTGTATTCTTACTTTTTCTCGTATTCTAATTATTAGTCTGTATCACTTCGCTAGCCATTCTTTGCTCAGTATGCCACTTTGCATTTCACTGCACATATTTTATGAGCAGGACAAGTAACTTTGAACTTTGAATTAAAAAAAAAGTAAAGACAAACATAGTTTTTCTTTCTCCTCTGGTCAGGCTTAATCTTAATATTTTCTATTTAGAACTTAAGACACTTTTTAAATGGCAGTAATCCACTTTATCTGTGGATGTGTTTTAGTGGGTGGGAAGAGTTTGTGGGAAGTTTTTTTTCCCACTTGCACCTGCATTATTCAGTTTGCAAGGCAAATTAGAAAGGCAGGTCGCGAGGGAGCAGCTGTGAACATTCACAAACATCATAAGTGGGCATGAGATCTAAACAATTGCATTTTAGGGGGCGTAAAGTTCTGCGCTCCTATACAGCTCTGGCCCTTCCCCCCATGCAGTAGGTAAACTCGAGCGTGCTGTGACAGTGCGTGCCTCAACACCGCCGAGATTACCGGTTCATCCATCGGCAGATGTTCCCTCCCTGCAGGCGGCGTGGCAGCAGGAAGTGTCACCACAGCAGCCTGCATTGCAGCTCCAGTGCCGACAGCTGGACGATCTAACAGCCTATTGCTTCTTACCACCCTTTTTCACTCCTTTCCTCCCTCGGTCTTTGCAGTCTCACTATACTTAATCTTTCACTCATTGCTCACGGACACAGACGGGCGCCACACTCTATAGGCTAATTACTGAACAAGCGCCGGGTAAAACAGTTGGATGGTTATTGTCTTACAAATCATCTCACAAGGTGAAAGGTGTGGAGAGGAATTGTCTTTTTTTTCAGCTAAAACTTGTTAACTGTAAACTTGTGAAAACACTTAATCTCTACTGTAAATACATCTTTAAAACAGTGCCAAAATGTAAAGATATTAGATTAGATTTGAGCTTGTCTGCTGTTGCTGTTGCCATTGTTCATACACACCTTGATGGCTGACAATATTTCTCTGAGATGAGACACTGGCCCATCACTACACAAAAACAGCAGTGCAGTGACAGAAGGCATCAGGATTCTTCCTGCAGTGCCCTCATTGAATCCCACCACAGCTGTGCCCCATCCATTTGGGGTGTAGATAACAAATTGATCAATGAGCGCATGGCTTCGGTGGCCATGCGCCACAAGCTGAGCCCTGTCATAAATCTATGAATGCCTCTGAAGCGATCGACACGCCATCAATCATATGTCGGATTCCTGCTCCTCCCTTTCCTTTTCCTGCTGCTGTAAACAGGAGTATTTTGCTATGTGCCCCACCTGCTAGCCTCCACTTAGCTGTTGCATTAGTGTCAGCGCTGTAATCGATGGAGACCGTAATCGAAGTGTGTCCGTCTGTGAGTATTTTCCAGGCCCAGTGCTGTCAGTTTAACCTTCCAGTCACTCACTAAGTTGACAGAGAAAGTTTTAAAGAACCTTGTGACAGCTGTTTGAATTTAGGAGAGTAATAAGTGATAAGTAGCACCTTGGCATACTACGAGTATGTTCATGTGTTAAGTACTCTGTACTCTGATATGGACTGTGGGGATATAAGTAGGTAAAATAAGACATGTTTGATATGAGCTGTGCCTTGTAAGGTTACAGTAAGGCTGCCTTTATGTGCCAAAATATTTATATACAACATACTACAATCTTGCTTTGAGTGGTTTCTGACCTTAGCTTTTGTCTTCTTTTTTATGTATTTCATTCAGTTTTTTCCAGAAAATATATATTTTTTTAGCAATCATTTTTAACCAACCAAAAAACACTTTTGGATCATAACGGGTGGTGATGAAAAAGGGGTTCTTGAGCTAATCTGATAGGGCTGTGGGGCTATATCAGACCAAAAAGGTAAGGAACAGATGGTACCTCAGGATAGCACCTCATTCTGCTGTGAACCGTTTGTAGAATGAATGGACCATTCTTCTTAAATAAAGCCGTGTCTGTGTCATGGTTACCTGAGCTGAAGCTTGTGATTTTCTAACCTAAATCTATATTTTAGGTTTATACAACTGCCGCCATCACATTTGCTCAACTGTCTCACCTGATTAGACGTCTGCCTGCTTACCATGACAGGTGCTGTGGTGCTTGAGTCGGGGGGGGGGAATTATCCTTTAATTGCCTTCCTCCATACATGTATCTGCTGCTTTGATGTGACTTTAGCACCGCCAACTATCACTAAAAAGTAGTATATGTAATCCAGGTTAATAAGCACGAAGTGCAGCTGCCAGATTCTGCTGAAAGAATGATGGATCTACACAACTCTGCATTAATCAAGTGCTTTTGATGTGCCAACTGTGTCATGAATGCAATTCCATTGTTTGTCAGGCTTGAAATGGCAGTTCTAAATTTACATTTGCCTGGTAGCATTCCGACTGCGACTGGAACAGATGAGTCTTTTTAACATTGGATTTTTGGTTTAGGGATTCTATACAGGAAATGTATCCTTCACACTGAGAAACAAATGCTTTCACATTTATGTTTTAAGAAACATTCACTGTTGAAGGCTCTGACACTTATATACTGTACAGGCATTTAAACACACAGCACTCATCGGAAACTATGTTTTCAACTTTTAAAAACCGAAAAATCTTTTATAACTCAAATGGGCACAGTGCTGTCCTTGATTTAGAATTTTAAATGTCTTAACTGTCAAACTCAGCAACAACAACAAAGGCCTTGCCTCGTCTTTTGGTGCTCGAGCAAGACAGCGCTGCTTTCAAACCACTTTGAAAACATATCAAACCCTAACATAGTATTAGATGTGAAAAAACACCTTGTGCACTAAATACCTCATTTTGTTGAATGTTCGCCTGCAGTATTTTTTATTTATTTTTAAATTGTAAAGAATTGTCTCCACTTTATGTGGGAGCTTCTTTATTTCATCTGGTGAGATTTTCAGATGATGCCGAGTTGGATGCAAAATGTGCATGGATGAGACAGGTCAGCGGGGGAGGATGTGGGTGCAGCATAGAAAGTTTGATGTGGAAATACCACCTTCTCATTTCCCACTGTCGCTACATGATCTTAGTGGGATATCGACTTAAAATCTGAATGTGAGATGAATGTTTCACATCTTCTTTGTCCTGAGAGATGGGATTCTGCATCTCATGTGGTCTAGTTTTCTTTTTTTATCAATGGTAGGAGTTTTAGGGATGGCAATGTTAGCTCGTCCAATGGTCAATAGTCAATATTTTTATATAAATAATGGATGCAATGTGAAAGGGGTTACTTGAGAGTTTTCACAAAAACTGCAGTTCCCCTCTGACATCCGGAGTGTTTTAGCTTCTTTCTGCTCATTGTTTTGGGTTTTACTGCCCGTGAATCTGTCTCACCACTCTTATTGGTGTCATTTCCAGCAGCAGCAGGCAGCTGTTTAAGGTGAATGAGCATCACATTCTTACACTCCCTGCTGTGGCTATAGATTTCTCTGTATAGTGACACCACTAAATGCAGCCGCTGTAAAGCTGGTGTCCATACATAGAATATTGGTGACTTGTGAGTGTGTTGAAGGTTATTGAAGGTACTGAAGTGGCACTCAAAGTCAGGACAGATTTCCTCATGAATATTGTCACTGCAGTCACAAATACTAATGTCCTCCTCTTCTCCCCCTGTGCAAAGTCTCTAACTTTTTTTTTTTTTACTACCTTTTACCATCTGGCTGGCTCTAAATGTTGCAAATGAGCCCTTCTTGATAATTTCTTTTCCTTCACTTTCTCTGTCTCTCGCTCCTTTTTCCACCTGCTTCTTCCATCTCTACTCTTCCCCGCTGCTCTGGCCTATCGCTCCATATTTTGTCACGCTATCCTCAGTGTTATCTTCCTCACTGTCTGCTCCCCACCCTTCTCTTCCTCCAGCCTCCTCACCGTCTTTCTTCTCTCTCTCTTTCTCTGGCTGGCTGGTTGATTCATTTTACTGTCTGCTCCCTGCAGGTCTACTCTGGGAAGAGCTCCCCTGCCGTGGACAGGCTATGTGTGGGAGTACCTGCCGGAGAGGTGAGCCAAATGCTGCTGAATCACACAAGCACCTCTACAGTCCTATAGTGTATTTGCTTTTGTCCATGTTAGACGACTTTCTTACATGCGCACATTTCATTGCTTATTTTAATTTACAAGCGACACCCTTGTGTGAGAAATGATTTAATTTGCTGTTGCCTGTGAACCACAACAATGGATAAGACTAAATTATGGAAAAATAATGATAATATTTACAAAATGTTGACACATGAGATCAGGGAGCAATGAGCAGAAATTCTCTTTCTGGTCATGTGGGCTTCGATTTCCAGTTATTTCTCAAAGATTTGAATTGGTGTTTGGCTTCCAAACACGGCTCACAGAAAGCGTTGGGAGGAACACTAATCTCCTTATCGGGCTTGTTTTCTGCCATTATGCTACTGCCAAGCATGTGTGTGCTAAAACACACACAAGCAGGCAAGTAGAAGAGCATTGCTAGAGCAACGGGGTCTGTGGGACCCAGTGGTGTTTTGTTCAGTACGCTGCCAAATTAGCAGTTGGAAACTACATCAACCAACTACAACAAAGTTAACTTTTATAAAGTCTTTGACTCAGGAACCTTTGTGTAAAATGTATTACTCATTATAACATGTTAAACACAAACTCACGGTCACACACACTGTAGCGCTTGAAGCTTGATTTAAACATAATCTCAAATGCTGACATGCAGTCGTGCTCGATGGGCTTTCTGGTGGTATCCATCCTCCCTGCCACTGTTTACTCAAAGCCCAATGTAAATGCCAGTGGAATATTATGATTCACAGGGCTCGGCTGATCACACACTGCATTTCCATGCATTATTTACATCAAGCTTAGCACTCTTCTATGCATTCACAAGCACAGGTCACAAACAAGCAGGGATCAATGAATGACTGAAATCAAATATTTATGCCACAGTCAGGGCACCTAAGGCGGGTCACGTGACCGCAGGGGTCCGCAGAGACAACTTCCTGCCGCATTCCCTCCAGAGGGAAGTAAGATCCGCAGCATCAGGGAGATTAGACAAAGAAAGAGAGGATAGTGTTTGTTGTAGAAATGTACAGAGGCAGGACGAAATGCAGTTGGGAATGGTCAGGTTTTTACAGTATTTGTTTCTGTGTGCCTGGCGTGTTGATTTAGAGTCTGTTGTTTTGTTTGTGTACAGAAATACATCAATTTGATATTTTGCTAAACACTGAACTGAACCAGTCATGCATACTCTATAAATTGTAGTTTCAATTATACTGTATGTTGTGAACAAATATTTACAGAGTATATAGATAAACTTCATTAAAGGGGTTAATGGGAAATGTTTATTCAAAAGACAACTCATCTGCATACAGAATATTTGAAATGCCACACATCAACACTGTCTGCTGTGTGTTTTCCAATGAGGCTTGTATCTACAAAACCCAGTTTACCTAATGGAGCCTCCCCATTGTCTCCCTCAGTGTTTTGGCTTGCTTGGAATCAACGGGGCTGGAAAAACCACCACGTTCAAGATGCTGACAGGAGACATCCCAGTCTCCGGTGGAGAGGCCTTCCTAAATGGATACAGGTGAGCCTCTAACTCCCACTAGTGCACCAAGTAAGTCATCATAATTAGCCACCCAAGATGGCTGCTCATATGGGGATTGAGCTGAAGTTTTTTTTTTATAGCTCACACCCTTTCTCTGCTTTTCTTGTTCTGTGTAACTCAGCTTTCTATTTCTCTCTCACGCTTTGTTTTTTTTCTTGGCTAGGTAGTTTTGATGTCTCTTATACATTCTGCCATCTCTGCCTTTTCAACTTTGGTTCTATCATGTCTTCTTACTGCGATACTCTCAGTAATGCTGAAAACTCTGCTCTCGCTTTCTTCCTGCCTCTTGCACATCTTGCACATATTTCATTCCTTTTCACATCCTCGCCCTGTACCTTGCTGTTTTTTTGTCTCTGCCTTAAAGAATCAGTCATAAGAAATCTTTTCACATGCCAAAAAAGAAATACCTTGACACTAGCAATATGAGACTCCAGCACTTGAGCATAGGTAGGCTTGCTCTTCCTTATTTTTAGGAACAAACAACTGTGTTTCTTTGCCTTGGCATGCATCTCTGAGGAAGCACATCCGAGGATGGTTGTGGTGTAAGCCACGGTTGGTTTCATGTCACAACGGTTGCTATAGTGGTTCATTTCTAAATCTAGTAATTGACTTTGTGTTCAACAAAGAAAGAGAGCTGAATAGAGCAATGCCTAACACAGCAGTGTTAATGTTGATTAATGTGGGTAACGGAGATCAAAGAACAATCCCAGAGACCTTTAGGGGAAATAAAAACGATGTAAAAGAGAGAAAAACAGATGTGAGTACACCCACTCCTCTGTTTTCAGCTCATTACGCTTTCTGTGCATTGGCAAGAAAAATGATCGGAAGAAGAGAGGAAGCAGCATCTCTTCAATGAAAGTTCTTGCTGTCTGACTGTCTTCTCTTATCTGTGATTATGTGCTCACATGGAATAGCTGTTTATACATGCATTTGGCATCTGAGCCGCCTGGTGGATACTGTAACTGTAACCAAAGCAGTGGACTACCTGGGTTGGGATTGTGTTTGATTTTTATTTGATTTTTGACCAACTTTTATACCACCTTGTATACTGTACATACATAAGTACAAGAAACAAAGTAGCCATCCCCTTGCCCACCATCTTGTGCTAAGAATCTAAAAATGGTGGAGCTACTTAAATTCTTTGGTGATATAGGGACAACCTGAACCAGCTAAAGTCTTTACCACCTTTTGTTATATTGATTATTTATCAAAGCTAAAGTATAACATAATATTAGATCAGTAATGTTTTCAGTTCACTATGGCCTTTTTGAGATCCAGTAGCCTTTTGACACACCAAATCACTCCTGGAAAATAACATTCGAGGGGAAAAAAGGGGTCCAGTATTACCTTTTTTTTTATTTTATTTTTTTAAACAAGGATGCTGTAAAAATATGAAACAAAATCCGCTGTAACATTTTTCGCCTGCAGGGGGTGAAGGCATCCATATTGTTGAGTGCAAAAAGGTCACATATGCATCCAGAACTACTGCTGCCATGGTTTTACTTACCTCTAGTGGGTACACGATGGTATGTGTGGAACTGCAAAACTTTTTTTTTGTGTTTTTGTTAAAGTGCCCATATAAAAAAAAAATCACTTTTTCTGGGATTTAGGGTGCTATTTTTTTGTCTCTGGTGCTTCCACACGCATACAAACTTAGAAATAAAAACTACCCATGCTGTTTTGAGTGAGATACGGTTTCTGAATGTCCTCTGCCTTCAGTCTCTGGGTGAGCTGTTCAAGATCTACACGGCTTTCTACGTCACTAGCCGTGACAAGGTGGCTAACCGTAGGACATGCTAGCGCTAGCATGCTAGCTCGTTCTCAATGGCAAAACACTGCAACTTCACACACTAGTTTGCCATAATCTCCAAAAGAACTACTTCCTGTCCCTGTTCTGCAGGTATTCCACAAGTACCCCTCGTCTAGAAGAAGTCTCCCAGCTAATCCTGCCTTGTACTGACCGAAGTTGGAGAAAAAGTTATCTAGCTGATGGGATCTTACCTAGCTGCTGAGCATGTGCGACTCCCAACAAAGATAGTATAGAAGTGAGATATCTCACTCTGTAGCTAAAACAGAGACCAAAACACAGCAATGTGCAGTACAAAGTACAAAAATATGAAAACCATGTAAACCTATTCTGGTACAACTTCAAAATACAATTATGAACCTGAAAATGAGCATAACATGGGCGCTTTAAGTTTTTTTGCGTTTTTGTTTTCAACACTCAAGACCACGACTATAGAATGTGAGATGAACTACTCTGCTGGTCTGTTTGGAAGAGTTTCAAAGAGAAACACAGGCCTTGACACTCTCTGCTCCGATTTTCTTTCTTATGAGGGTATTGGGTAAAATGTAATGAATCCTTCCAAACAAATCAGTTTCAATCTCATTTCTCTTCAAAATACAATAGGCAACATAAATGGTGTGTGTGCTTCTTGGCCTTCTACCTGTTCTCATTGTATGTTTGATATAAAAACTCCTTTTAGATCTGTGATCTCAGTAATTAATGACATCCATTGTCAAATATCTAATCTATAAAATGTTCTCTTTCCCAGCATAAGAACAGAAATGAGGGACGTGCACCAGAACCTGGGCTATTGTCCCCAGTTTGATGCTATTAATGAGCTGCTGACTGGTCGAGAGCATTTGGAGTTTTACGCCAGGCTACGAGGGGTACCAGAAAAAGAGATCACCATGGTAACCATTATATCCTTCCATACATTTTTTGTCCTTGCACATTTTAAAACTGGGTTAAGATGAAGATGAAGATGTTGGACTACTGCAAGACATGTTTATTTGCTCTCAGAATGTTTTATTTTTATTTATGCCATCAAAATACTTTGAGTAGAATGCATGTAGGGCAAGCTGAGGTATATGTCTAAGTGATAGATAACCTCAATGGGAGAAGCCATACATAATGAAAAATGGCCGGTGGTGGAAAAGCAGCAGCTGTGGGTTATGGCTCTACATTATTCACCATGCCCAGTGGTGTGTCCGGCCCTATGCAGCCTCCCTGCACTCCTCTCGCACCGCCTGCTTCTACAACAAGAAGATCAAAAGAGGAAGAGGCTGCCAGCGACCATAGGCCTCAGACCCGGTGCCAGGGCATTGATCTTTTAGCTGCAGTGTGCAGGGACCCTGTTCTGCGCTGCTAACATAACTCTTAATTTTGCTGTGGTCTGTTGCGTCTTTTTTGGTGACAATTCTCGATCCAAATTGAGCCCTTGTGTAGTCATATTTGCATATTCGGTAAATAGAAATGTCCTCATGTATAGTATCTTCAAGAAATGTACTGGAAGTTAAAAGCAGGTGCCACAGCCTGCATGTAATTGTGACACTTAAATGTCCTTTGAGACCTGGCAATATCGTTCACTTTGGCGATGTTCCTGATTGCTGGTGTTTGACGAGACGTTATTAAAACAGCGAGGAGAAAGTATCTTAGCAGCCTGGGATTAAGGTCTTACAGTGATGCCAGCTGTCATGCCTTGTCCTTGAAAACCACATAGCTTAAATACATTAGAGAGCCAAGTCAAAATATCATTCATCATGGAAAATCTGATGATTTTGTGAACTTTCTTCTTGACACCATAATTGGTTTGGTCACTTATTTCTCTATTCAAAAGGTGGCCGAGTGGGGGATCCAAAAATTGGGCCTGGTCAAATATTCCAACAAGCCAGCAGGAACCTACAGTGGTGGGAACAAACGCAAACTTTCTACAGCGATTGCCCTGATCGGTTGTCCTCCAGTGATTTTCCTGGTGAGATACATCCTTCCTTATTGATGTAATGTACATGTTGAAATGTGATACGCTGCTGTTTTATTAAGACTTAAGAGTGTAATACTTTAAATCAATATTGATGCTGTGCAGATGGATTACAGCAGATCAGTTCTTTTTCTCTTAACAAGCACACAGAGACTTGGCTGTAGTAAGAACATGGGATAACTCATGCTTTCAAAAGTTAGTACAAAAACAGGTTTTGGATCAATCTGGAAAATCCTCACTAAATAAGAGAAGGGTGTATTTTTCAGAAGTGACTCACTGGTCATGTTTAAATTCATGTTTTTTCAAGAAAGAACCAATTCCTTTTAGAAAACGTTGAGCACACACAACTGTGTTTGCACGTATTAAATTCCTATTTATCAGGACTTAAAACTGAGGGCAAAAGCATTTTCTCACCGATGGAAGATTAATGAAGGCATGACTCAGAATAGACTGGATTGCATGCTTTCAATTAAGCGGCTTTAATGTGCATTAGGAAGTTGTGTCCGTGTTATTATGAGGGACAAACTTTAATGACCTTAAATCACTTTGGGGGCTCCCTGTGGGGGCTCACCAAAATATAAATTAACATTTAACATTATTGCAAATTTAACTTGTTATTCCATGTCCCAGCCACCACATTCCATGGTCTAATAAAGCAGTTATATACAGTAATATTATATAAATAGATTTAAATGTCACTTTATACTTACAAATGTCTTAAAATATGCAACCTAATTGATATTTGATTTACTGCCTGTAGATTGTTGTAAAAGGCATTACTTAACAGGATTTAAAGCAACCCATGAGATTATGCTGCTAAGAACAATTTGAGCCAGGTAATGAATTATTTTTCTAATCGTGTCTGTTTTCTGGCTCAGTGCTGCTTGGCCTATTGAGCTACACTGTTCCAAACCTACTTATTTACGCGCCTGAGCCAGGCTAGCCTTTCCTTTGAGGCAGTGGGATAATGGGTTGTCTGTGTCAGTTTCACTATTGTGTGCTAGCCCAGGGAGTTGCACAGGGACACATTGGGCACAGCGATTGAAATACCCCATGGGATTTGTAGGATTCTGCTAGTGAAAGAGAACCAGTCCTGGAATGAAACCAGCCAATGGACTGAGTACTGTCACTCTCTAATCATGCACGAACAGACTAGCCACGAGGAAGAAGAAACAGCAAGTCACTGAGACTCTGAGTGTGTGATGATGTTGGAGAGTGCTTCAGTGTGGGTCTCCATTATGTATACATGCAGTTTAACTCAGATTTCACAAAGACTTTACCTAGGTATGTTTTATATGTCTCCTTATACTTCTAGCTCTCCCACATGTGTACATTACGTAAACACACAAAAGGGTGACAAAACAAGTGTCTTAATAATGACTTTGGTGAGCACAAGCTGCCAGAACAGCTCCAATGCACTTTGGCTCTGGGCCTTTACTGAGATTACACAGATTGGAACACCATTATTTAAAAAAATGTTCCTTCTTTATGTTTTTCTTGATGGTGTTGGAGAGTGCCGTCTTACACGTCAGTCCAAAAATCCATAATTGTTCAGTTGGGTTGAGATGTGATAACTGCTTTATGTGGCTTATTGCTGCTCCTTATGTTTCTACACACATGTACCAGTATTCAGGTTTTTTTTTTGTCATTCATCTCTTTAAACACATTATCATGTATTATTAAGTTATCTGTTTAAATTAAATTGTTGGTGTAAATGGTATATTATGACATCCTACTTTCTTAAATGATGTGCTGAGGCAGAAAACAATGGAAACTGTTTTAAAGAGATGACATTTATTGCAGGATGAGCCAACCACTGGGATGGACCCCAAAGCCCGACGCTTCCTGTGGGACTGCATCCTGAGTGTCATTAAAGAGGGACGCTCAGTCATCCTCACATCACACAGGTGCAACATCACTCTTTATCTATTGATTTTCTCTAATGGATTCACTCTTCCCCTCGATAAGAAGAAGTCAAAATAGTTTGGCTCTTCACCAGGGATTGCAGAGAAACCAAACCATGAAATGAGCAGAAAATATTTTAACTATAATTGATTAGAGGTACACTTTAGTTGTAATGTATTGTTTCCTACGTGGCAGTTAATATTGGCTGCCAGAAACAAACTGGCTGCTATAAAGCTTTCATGAAGCATGAGGGCATATTGACTGACTGGTGCTTTTTTTCCTCCATAAAAAGGGAAACTGTCGATATCAGTGCTGGAGTCCTTTCATTATCCTAGACTTCCTGGAGCAGAGTTAGTCCCAACTTTTTTTTCTTCTGTAGTGTTGGCCTGTTGGGGCATGGTTTTGAGTGAGTAGAAAAATATGAAATGCCTAATTTCTTCCGAAACCTAAAACTTGATGGCCCAAGTTGATATGGAGCATTTAACAATTTGCATGGCTATTCATTTGACCATTTCCCAAATTGCTTGGGTTTTTGAATAATTTGTGCCCCTGGCAGGGCATGTGAATAATATGTGCTGTTGTCTCATTTGGAATATATTAACCTCATTACATGTTTTCCCTTCATGGAGAAATAAAATCATTTGTTGTTGTCCAAGGCAATGTGGCTGAGCTGCATCCAATCATCCATGGTATGACCAGGTGGTTGTGTTTTGTTAGGTGGCCGATTCACCAGGTTTTACAAAGTCATAATCCTAATTGCACCATTTCTCAGAAAGGCTTCACAGGTTTTGCCTCAACTACAAATGACTGCTGCTCCAGCCCAAAGCCGAAAGAGAAAAAATGAGAAAAAAAGAACTACAGATGGTCCCTTCCTCTCTCTCTAATTACCAAATTTGTCGTCCATTTAAGGTGTCAAAGTAGACATGTAAAAATGCTATAATTCAACCTTTAACTGTAATTGAGAAACAAAGTCTCTGTAAATAAGTAGAGATCTTCAACAGCAAAATAATGTGAGTTGGCACAGACTAAAATTGAGTTTCACCCTTTATAAAAAAAAAGCATCTGTGATGGTTTAGCCTTGAATACAGAATATTTTAGCATTTGAATGAGGCCAGACGTTACAAAAATCATTATACTAAAAAGACCAGTTTTAAGATGTCATTGTCTTTCATCAGGTGAGGAAGTAGTCCTGCATTGCCAGACCTATCTCTGCAGCTTTGTGTCGGTGACACCACCTATCTATTCTGGGGTAGCGGGAAAAAATGCTCTGGCTCGTTTGTATTTATTTAAAACAAACGGCAATCATCCTGGGTGGCGTTAAGCCCCAATAGCAGACATGGCCAGAGGGGATAGATATTACACGCCACATATCAGGCTTTATCCCAGCTATGAACATCCGTTGAGCCAGGCTAGTAGGTAAGAGACCCTTGTATTATTGCTACTCTTCATGTTTGAAACCCCCCTCCCCTTCTTTGTTTTGACAGTATGGAGGAGTGTGAAGCACTTTGCACACGCATGGCCATCATGGTCAACGGTCGCTTCAAGTGCCTCGGGAGCATTCAGCATTTGAAGAGCCGGTAAGTGTCCTTCTTTTACAACTGTGTTTGTTACACCAAGAGCCAAATAAAAAATAAAATCTTTTTGAGATGTCTCCTACTGAGATATTCTGTTATTTATATTGCATATATACATAACATAAGACCGTGTGTGTTGGCAATAAGAAAATGATTCAGGTTTTTCAAGAAAGAATGCATTTATTTTATGATGTATTGCTGCAGCTATACATATTTGGAAGATACACAAAGAGGAAGATAATTTATCAAAAAGTTTGCAGTTTTAGTAGAACCTTTGGAATTCTCTTTCTTGCCAAGAGGCAGACGCCAGTTAGCTTAGCTTTGCATAAAGACTGGAAACGGGGAAACAGCTAGCTTGGCATGTTTTACACTTTTGTTTTGTATGGATAAAACACAAAAGGTATAATGTGTTCATCTGAATGCTTTAGAGGTGCTTGTAGGTGATTACAGAGGCAGGCTAGCTGCTCTGCCCCGTTTCCAGTCTTCATGCAAAGCCATGTTAACTAACTACTTGCTTTAGCTTCATATTTAGTGCACTTGATAAAGTCGTCAATGTTCTCATCTCACATCTCACGCCTTTTAATATGATATGCACCTCTCCTTTCTATATGGTTTCATGTTTCAGAGGCTGTGTAATGATAATGTATTCATTTGTTTTGCCTACCAGGAAGCTTCTTGTCTTAATACACCCACATATATGCCCCATATATTTAGGTGCACATTTAGTGTAGACGTCTACAACATGAACATGATTGTATTGATTTCACATTAAAAGGTCTTTATATGAGGCAAATGTGCAGACAGTCAGGTTAGTGTCCCAAGTCTTTCACCATTATCTCTATTTGTTTCTCTACAGACCCATAAATTCTATTTCCACCATCCTGTCATTATGCACAGGCTTAATAGGCTGTGTGCATGTCGCTTAATGCTTTTTGCTATGTCTCTATAACAGATATTCCATGCCCCTAACTCTTAGCACTCAGACCTGCTCTCTGATATTCATCTGACATTTCCCAGAGCCAGCACTTATGCCCCGAGCCCTGCATGCAACAGTGAGACCGATCCATTACCTTAGGTAGAGTCCGATGACATTATTACCACTCCATTTTGTGATCTTGTAAGAGGAAGGACATTCCACACTCACACAAGAGCTACACACACGACAGGAATATGTGGTGGAGAGAAAGATCAATACACCTGGGATAAAGGGAGGAGCAGACCATTTTTAAAGTTGTGACGGGGATTAGGGGATTCGTCTGGAACTGCAAGGAGGGGGCAATAGTGTCAAGGGTATTTCACATCAAGAGCGTTAATGTCATATTATTGGCCACTGTCTCATTGTGGAGAGAGAGGTAGATTGTAGATGGGGCTTAAAAAGAGTGAGATCGAGGGACAGTTGAGTGGCGTAGGGCTAAAGTGGGAGAGTGATGTACCAATCAGCCCATCCCAGATGTTAGGGTAATTGACAGATTCTCTGTGTCAATTACAGCCTGTCTGTAGGGGAATGAGCTTGTGGTGTAAATAATTTATGAACCACACAGGCGGTATGGGATAGGTGAGAGTCGTGGAAGCGATGGGGAGGAGGGAAGAAGCAGCAAACAAGGGAGGAGAACAGAGGGTTAACACGTGTCCTACTTCACTTAACATGCTATCAGGTAAAAGGGAATCACACTTCACAAGACAGTCAACTGAGAGAAAGTCAGATAAGCATGACGTCTACACCGATTTTTGCTGTGCTTATTTTAGATCTCACACGGACAATTTACATGCTGCTGAAATGCTATCTCTCAGTTCTTGCTACGCAGTGAATAATTTCTAATTAAGCATCCCTATCTCCTCAGCGCTTGGTGTAATTAATGTTTCATGAGGTGTGGGACCCTGTTAATGACTGAAAAGGCAATTAAGGACTGTCTTCTCTGTTTTCTTTTCTCGTCACTATCCAGCCACATGTTTGTGCTGCCATGTTGCTTCTGCCCCTCCACACACACACACACTCCTACCCTATGCTTAGCATGTTATCTACCACCATTTAAGTTGTTTTGATGATCCAGCTTTGCAGAGTAACATTTCATATTTTGTGTTTGTCTCCACATCTGAGTCCATAATGTTGGAATGGAGGGGCTGATTTTCACAAATGTCCAAGCTGTTGCCAGTTTGCAGATGGGAAGAGTTCCATCAGACAGCAGGGGTTGAAGTAGCAGGGGGAAGTATGCCGAAAGAGGCAGGTGGTGTACGCCATCGTCACACGGTGTGAGTGGCTGACCTGCAAGGCTGGGGGTGCCCCTTCTTCCGCCTGCCCCCCACCCCCATCTCTTTTCATCACAAGCCCATGAAAGGAGTGCAGAATCTCGCCGCAGGGGCAGCTCTCACATTTTGACCCCTATTGCTCACCCTCCCACATTCGCATCCCTCGCTCCCCCATCGCCTCCTCTCTCGACTCATCTCCTTCAAAAACCTCTCACCATATTACCCTTATTTATTCTTCCCTCTGGTACTCTCAGGTGGCAAGGCTTCCAACGTAGCTATCCAAGTGCTTGTTAGTGCTGCCCCCTTTAGTTCAGTGGTGACCTTGTCTTTATCACTCAGATGCCCTTTTGCTACTTTAACAACCCCGCCTCTGTATATCAATCAAGCCCCAAATGAGCCAAAATAGCCCATTTAAACTGCTAGAAAGTTAGTCGGCAGTGTGAGACGGGCTGAGGAATTGGTTTGGGTGGTGAATTCTGAGCAGTAGGTCGGCCATTTTGAGAATCCCCTTTATTATCGTCCTCCATGGCTGTGAAAAACATCCTCCCTACCTATCCGGATTTTGAGTCCATCAAATCAATCACACTTCCAGGAATTTATGAAAGGCTGACAGAGAAGAGGAGAAATAAATAAGATTTTTAAAAAAATGTGCAAGAGGCTGTAAATAGTGCTTTAGTACAGCAGTGTGCTGGTGTGAAAGCTCCCAGGTGTTAAGTAAACCCAAATGAAGTGGAGGAACCAATAAAAGCAGCTTCAAAGCTCCCCTATAATCTTGTCAGTTAGAGAGGACACCCGCTAGCCGATGCAGGATTTTTCACTGATTGATATCGTTCACATCCCCTCTTCCTAGAGTACCTGCAGTAAGTACACACCATAGCCTGGAGTCTTATTTTCTCCTTGCTTAAAGCACGTCATGATATAAAAGTGGAGGGTAAAGTGCCTTTAATGCATTAAGGTAATGCAGTGTGGGCGCTGGAGAGTTTTTACAAGAGTGGTGTCTAAAAGTTTGGATCAATCCCCTAAAGTTGACGTTGAGACGTCCAATAAACTCCTTCCCACTCATTCTGCGTCAGCTCTGCAGGTGTGCCATTAACTAAATAGTTTAAGGTATTTAAGTGTGTGTCACCAGCGGAGATGGATGACAAAATAATTCTCTTTACGGTTTACGATGCATGCGAAATGTAGCTGTAATTAAGACTGCTAGAACATTGACAGACAGATGGTGTATTGTATACTGTACATATCGAGGGAGCGTTCTGCACTCAAAATATGCAAACTCGTACCTAATACCCTTGATAACTGGTGAGAATCTTTTATGCAGAAATTTACATTAGATTTATTATAGCTTATTTTGAGGCACGGATCTATATTGACATTTGATCCTTCAAGGTCTGCACAAATTGGTACGTGGCTCAAATGTTTTTTATTAGTTGGATTGTGCATGTTTGAAAATCGAGTAGTAATAATTTTACAGGCCAGATGATGGCCTTCATGCGAGATTACTTTTGAAGCACAATATTGCATGCAAACACCTTGTAAATATGTCTGTACATACAAGCAAACTGCCACTACTTATTGCTGAAAACTCACGAGGACAGGTTTAATAGTTTTATTTGAACGCAATAATCTTCGCTCAAGGTTCAATTACTTACTTTTATCTTAAGCTACCATTTGCATATAACTGCTAATGCTAAACTACTATTTCCAAGGTAAAGAATGAACTTCATGCTTAAGTTTTATTCTAAGTTACTTTAACTGCTCATGATCTCACTTTAAAAGTTCATCACTACTTGAAGGCTAACCATAACTCACACTGAAAACTTGTTCAATTGTCAGAGACTAGCTGATTTTCTGAAATTAATTTTAAGTGAACTAAAATACAGTTTAATACATCCATTTTCTTGACATCTTTTCTGTTTGGACAAATCTATTCCTCTATCCATTCATCTATCCTCACACTGCCTACGGAGCCTCTGCCTAGAGCTTTGTTAGCTCCCCCTCCAGGAAGTAAAGACACTTTTTGGATAACTTCCTGCCTGATCAAAGCGTCAGACCACCCAAGCAACACTGTGACCTCATGCCCCGCGTCCGCCCTCCCCCCTGCGGACACAAATGCAAGGTTTGACAATGACGAGGGTGACCTTTCTAGACTCCCTCAGATGAAGGAAGGCAGCAGAATTATTTTCTGCCTGTCATGCCCTTATCTGTGTCTGGCTGTTGTTTGTTTTAAATTACATGGAAGAACGGCGTTCCAGCAGATTCGGGTGGAGAAAAGGATCGAGGCAGAATAACGAAAATGTAGAAAAGAGAACTGCAGCACAGACAGTAAAGTGTCTCTGCCATGCTGTGTTGAGCTGCTGCATCATATCTCTAATATAAAATACTATGAAAAGGATTAGTTGTGGCAATGTGGTGCAGTCATGACTTTACATAATCCATTCATTATTTTTTTTTCTATGCCATATTCAGCCCTAAATTGCAAAGATCTTGCTTTTAGCTTTAAAATCACCAATCGGCAGTTAAAAGCTAATTAATTGATTTAAGCTTGCTGCACTTTATGTTTTGCATAACGATATCTAAAGGCCAGTTTATACTTCTGCGTTGAATAGCCTGACGTGCACCTCCCCAGAAATGTAATGAAAAATGAAAATTCACCCTCCTTCTTATCTGCCTTACTGTAATTTGTTCAATGGTGGTACAGACCATTTCCTCTGACATCTTCTACTGTATGTTTTCTGTGGCAATTTCAGTAAAAGAAACTGTTGTTCAACATTTGTTAGCTCCAACTGTCAGTCACCATTGTTTGAAGCACAACGCAGTGGCATGGAAACCCCACTGCCAACTAGCAATTTTGGCACCGTAATTGTGGAGTGACACAGGCACACCAGAGCGCATGTAAAAAATGCTCACAACGGCGTAGGCTACAGTGCAGAGCCTACGTACAACTATATATGCTGTATATAACTTTATAAGCCTACCTTTCCCTACACCGGCAGATTTTATTTGAGGAGAGCCACAGCAGACAGTGTATCAAAGATAACATAACTTGTTTTGTTGTGAATATGTGAGGCAGAGTAAAAGATTTATGAACATAAAAGAAAAATATTTTCCCAAAGTGCTGCCTGAAGCCCATGTGTAGCTGCAGACAGAAAGGAAATAAAAGTAAGCTAGGCAGGGAGATAGAATGAGGGTAAGCCAAATGATAAGCCCTTTTACTGTCACTGACAAGCAGCATTTCATTACCCACGTATGCCTGAGACCATTTCGCCAAACCCTTTAGCCACAATACCTCCTGGCCTTATTGGATTTTTGCAAAAATATTTTTGCATCTTGGCTGAGCCTGGCAGTCTTTGGACAGCACATTTCCTGAGCCTGCAGCTATAATAAACATGGAGGGATTATGGTCATAGTCTTGATTGGATGATAAATTAAGCTTGATGTGTGAGGATGGCTGTGATGTTATGGTGGTGGTGGCGTCTGATTACAGACTGTGTCATCTGTTCATCAGAAATTGATGCATCTTTACACAATGAGAAATGTACTTTGGCTATACTTTATAAAATGGATTACTCATAGAAGACGATGCTGCGTGTGCAAATCAAAGCAGATTTTAATTGGAGATTTGAGAGATGATTTCAGAACTACAGTTTTTTGGACTGAGCACCTTACCAATGTAGATGTGCATGTGTTTTCCCACTGAAAATGATCAAAAGATCATATTACCTTGACAAGTCCTACTGTACAATATCCCTGAGTCAGTTTCTGCCTAATTTCAGTGGCGCATGTGAATCGTAATTATATTAGGATGGAATGTAGTCATGAAAATAACAAATTAGTTTGGATACTAACTAAAGGGAGCCTCTTAAAGAAGGGCATAGCACTGCTACAATTTCTTTTATGTTATAATACTAGAGTCGTTGAGACCCCTGTTCCTCTGATGATCATGACAATCCTACTTTTCCATTTGCACTTTGAGCTGGTCAGTGTGGAGTATAATTTGAAATGGTTGAAGGTCTGTCTAAAGGGCTGCTGCTTAATGACGCGCTAACATGGTGATACTTGCAGGGCACCCATAGTTTAATCCACATGAGGTGTACTACATAAAATATCTTAGAGGTTCATGGGGATGCTTTTGATCACCCGTGGTGCGCAGCTCCTGAGGAGATCACAGTACAGGCACAGTTCTCAGATCATCCCTATATAGTAGGCTTGATGCAGTTGTGGTTGTGGATAGCATGCTATTTGCTCATTTGCATCATAAAATGGGAAATTCTTCAGTCATGCATTCTTGTGTGTCATTTTGAGGTTTAATTCCCTCTGTAACATTGTAACTTAAATGTGTGAATATTTAAACATTGTTTTTTTCTGAACATTTTCGTACACTGTGGTATTAATGCTAACAAACACCAAAATCCTTCCTTATTTTCCCTCCTCAGTCTTTGTAATCTTTGTTGTACACCATGTGGCAGGAGACCGAGGTCATGGAGCAACATTAGAATGATAAAGCAGACCCAGCTCCTGTAGATCTGATCACGAGATGTATGCTGGCATGTCCAATCCTAATGCACGAAAATTCTACTCAAGCAAGGTTCAGACCTCCCTGTCCATGTGCCTAAGCATGATTCTAAAAGTAGCATTAAAAAGACACTCATGCATTTCTAATGGAAATGAATATTAGATAAGAATTCCCATAAACTGTGCAATTTATGCAAAGTTACACTATTTTTTCACTATGCCTCGTCAACTTCAAGCAGTCGTGTTTTTAACTAAAGGGTCTCTGCTACCCATGGGGTCCGTTCATTGTGTGTCTCAGTAGCAGCGCAGAGCTTCACTTGCTATCTCACTCCTTTTGGGATTGTGTAGGCCTGCAGTTTATTCACAATATCTCTAATTGCCACTAAGGGAGACTCTGACTCTCATTGCATGTTGCTCTGTACTAGCCCACAATGGACATTTCCATGAGTAAATCCAACATTAGGGAATTAATTAGGCAGAAAACAATGGGTCATAAGAGTGCTAATGACAGAATAACAAGGCACAGACTCTTATTTGGTGCTCACAAGAAGTAGCATACAACTGGGAAGATGCAGAATGCTAATTAGCTTTAGAGCTTAGCTGTGGTGTATTTTCATCTGTGACAATATGTCATGTCTAGGAATATTGTTCATATTGTAAAGCTATACGAGTTGAGCATGTTGACTTATTTTCTAAACTGTGGCTGTTCAAGCAGTTATATTCTATCTGCATTACTTATCATATACTATCAATAACGTAGGATGTTTTGTAAAAGATTCTTCAGACAGAGCTAAAATGTTTAGATTAAGGCAGCAATAACTGATTTTTTTTTTTTTTGCCACTTGATGGCAACAGAACAAGCTGTAAATACAACATTGACATATTACACCTTTTCATTGTTAGCATACAGTCAGCTGTTTACGCATCTACCAGAACCTGAGGAATATTTACATTGATTTGGAATGTTCTTTTTGGCGGCTTGTCAATGTCAATCCAGTATTGACTCTTTTAGCTGTGTTTGGTCTCCACCAACTTTTAGGGGTAATGTCTGGCTTGTCAGGTGCTTAATGCTCCAACCTGTTTATCACCTACTGTAGTGACTGACTTTGTCTGTCTGCTGTTTGATGCTGGTCAGGTAGTATATAGCAGCTGTAGAGCTTAAACACTACATAGAGCTAAGGTGATCTTCAGAGTTCAAAATGAAGTCTCCAGCATAAATCTGTCTCTGTTTAGTGATCCCACGTAATTTAGTGGTTGTCAGATAAAGTTAAGTGGCTAGCAGGCCTAATTAATTATTACATAACCGATCCAAAACAAGATACATCGTTTTTCATCCTTTTTTCCTTAAGTTGATAGAATCATGCAAAGACTTCTTAGCTAATATCCACCCTTTTCGAAAAAGCAATTTCTGTTTCACCGGTTTGGGCTTTTTTGCTTGACTCAAGTTGATGCTTTCTTTTACATTTGGTTCAGGAGAGTGTGTTGAAACCTACTATTAGTTGAAGAAGTATATCCATCAGCTGGTGACATTGTTGCAGTGTTGTTCAAGTCTTAGCTGCTTTTGCTTCCAACTGCTTGTGACTCACCTGCTTCTCTTGCTCACCACATCCAGGAAGCTTGAAATGGTGAGCAATATGAGACCAATTATATTTTGTCATGTATTTTGCTTCCCATCTCGTCGCTTTCTTCCAGTGCACCATGCCGTGACAACAGGAGAAAATAAAAGTTCATTATTTAGAAGGCCAGCCGTGAGCAATTTGGCACTGGCATGCTTGTTTGCACTTCTGTTTTTGTACTAAAAGCTTAATTGTGGCCTTTTATTCTAGATTCGGAGATGGCTACACAGTAATTGTGAGGGTCGGTGGCTCTCCTCCTGCATTGAAACCAGTTGAGGACTTTGTCCAGCAGTCCTTCCCTGGCAGTATCCTGAAGGAGAAGCATCATAACACACTGCAGTATCAGCTCCCATACATACAGGGAGCTTTGGCCAACATATTCAGCCAGTTCACCAGCCATCAGCAGAGGCTGGGTGTGGAAGACTACGCTGTGTCCCAGACCACGCTGGATCAGGTGAGGCCCAAACTATTTCTTAATGGCTTAGCTTCTTCCCATATACAATACTTCCATAACATTTGCCCTCAATTGAGAGATGTAAGTGAAACGTTAGACAGCACTTTGATTAATGTAAATAATCAGGGTATGATAACATACTGTATATTTCTGCTTATTGTATTAAGTTGGTAATACAGGTCTACATTCTGTTTGCATCAGATGACATTTCTAGAGGTGAACATAGTCTCTATAGTATCATGCTCCAAGGGTAGGTTAAAATCAATCATCGGAAATCTCTACGTCTCTATCCATTGTAACTACTACACCAGCCAGCCAGTTATTCCAATATTTTGGTCTTCATCTCTACCATCAGAAATGGTAACAATATATTTGTTAAACTTGTTCACAAGGCTTACCCACACAGAGCCCATGCTCGTTTTGACTTGTACAAATGATTTTCCCCCGCATTGGGAACCTGACAGGCTCCATAATGTGTTTAACATGTAAGCTTTGCCTTTGGCATTAGTAGCCTAAATTGTAGAAACGTGATTGTTTCCAAAGGTTTGTTCGAAGCATAAAGTTGGTGGTGACTACCAGTGATGGAGTTGAGTTGAGCATAGAAGTGGAGTTATTAATACATTCTTGAGAGCACAACATCAGTTTCTGCTGATTTCAGCTTGTACACTAGCATGCGATGCACAATTTGAATGAAAATCTTACCTCTGACATGGGCAAAATTTAGGCTGACTGTAGAGTATCCCCGGGCCACGTTCTATTGTCCAACTGTAATTCTGTGGAGTGCCAGCTCAGTTTAACAGATCATTAGCTCATCAGTTAATGCATTCGGGATTCTAAGTGCTCTCAGTTAATGCACGTCTGCTCAGTCCAGGATCAGGAAGATTTAAAGATCTATCATTGCCCACACGTTGTCCTCTCCCATTTAGGTTGTCAGACTGACCAATGAGGACTACACTTGGTTTGTGTAGCCAAGATAGTTCAGCCGACAGGTCCCAGTATTGATCAAGAATCTGGACTGAGTTTTTTTTTTTATATATATATATATATATAAAAAGCTCCACCTGCCAGTTTTCTTTTTTCATTCCAGCCCAAGTGCTTTAGCTAGACCCCCTGATTGGTGAGATAAACTGAGCCCTGCACGTTACACACTGGCTTCACCTTGTGTTTTCCAAATGGCCCCAGGGACCTGATGCAATCAGGCGCTCAGAGGTGATTGTGAGTGTGTCTGGTCTTAGCCATTAGCTCAGCAGCAGAAGACCAGGTGGGGGGTAAGGATGACCTCTGAGGGGTCGAGATAGGTCATCGGTCCACTCCACCATGGGGGCGCCTTTTCTTGGATTTAAAAAGAAAATGTCCTGACAGAGATGTGAATGTGGCCTTGGTGTGAATTTGGCACTGTTTTTCTTTAAATTAAATAACATGATATAAAGAATACCAAGAATGTTTAATTTCATTATTATTTATTATATATATATCATAAATAAATAGTATATATCATTGTTATCAACATGATCTCCCTGTGGATAACCCCTAATTTAAGATAAAACCATCACATTTTGCAGCATTATTTAAGTAGAATATGCCTTTTAAGCAATTAGTTCACCACAAAGAAAAGAAAGGAATTCATTAAAAGCTAAATGCTTTAACCTAGTGTAGTTTACAGTCAGATTGGTTTGTAAGGATGTTTAGCAGAACCCTGTTTCTACTTCACAGACCATTGAAGTCTGCCAATACTTCTACCTTCAACTTTGCGTAATGTCTGTTTTAACTTTTTCGTCAACTCGCCCCACATCCAGCACTGGTCAATATTTACCAGATAGGAGTCACTAAATAAATCATACTTGGATCAGGAGGTCACAGTATTAAAACACAGAGGGGAGGACTGGAGAACCTGTGGAGAACCAGACTGTCACCTTTCAGCTGGTGATTTATAGAGAGTAGCCTTGACCTATAGTATAACACCAGTCTTGCACTACAATTAATATTGATCCACACAGCCTGGAGCTCACGCGTTAATGCTGATGGCCAAGACTGTGCAGTGCAGATGGAGCATTTGAAAGGAAAATGTGACTTGTCTTTTTGATCTATGTTGTGTGGAAGGAATGTAACATATTTACTACTTTGCTATATGTTTACTTTTTAACTTCAATATATTTTTTTTTTTTTTTTTTTCCAAATATGTTTATTGATTTTCAAGAAAAGATTAGGGAAAGGGGGGAGGGGGAAAAGAAAAAGAAAAAAAAAAAAATAAACCTAACAATGAATACTAAATATACTGAACATAAAGGAACACAGCACATCTAAGGTTACAATAACATTCCATGGTCAAGGTAAGGAGGGATACCATAAACAAAGACATCTTAAGATAAAATTAAATGAATTTGACATCTATAAATCACATTTTATTTTTTTTCACAGTGAGGTCTTATAAAATAGCCAGTATCTATGAATTCACATTTCTAAGATGGTTCAGTATCGGGTCCCAAGTCTCGTCAAACTTGTTTCCTCTGTCTTCATTATACAATCTTAGTCTTTCCAGGTGCAAAGTATTTGACAGTTCTCGCAACCACAAACAATATGAAGGCACAGAATCTATTTTCCATACACATAAGATTAGCTTTTTTGCAATTACCATCCCAAATTGAATGGCTCTTCTTTCAGGTTCATTGAAGGAGTAGAGGACACTTACAGCCCCCAGAATTGCTACCAAGGGGCAGGGTGCCAGATTCTTACCAAAAGCCTCAGAAAAAAACAGCAAGATGCACTTCCAATATGAAAAAAGTTTACTACATGCCCAGAAAGAATGTGCTAGAGTACCTATCTGGGATTTACATCGGTTGCATATCGGCGAAATATCAGG
Source organism: Percina caprodes (assembly GCA_013375575.1). NCBI lineage: Eukaryota > Metazoa > Chordata > Actinopteri > Perciformes > Percidae > Percina > Percina caprodes. Next base: position 315,056 of record JABXJD010000214.1, on the reverse strand, counting down.
GTAAAATTTGTGTAACTTTTCTCTTGAATAATATAGCCTATGGAGCGTTTTAAACTGTATTAAATTGTGTCTAGTATTAACTGAACATCTTTGCACATTACGTAGACATTCTTCCCAAATGTCATCATTCAGTTCCATATTCAACTCCTCTGCCCACGCCCGTTTGTACACCTCTGTATTCATCGAAGCCCTACCATGAAGTATACGGAGAAACGCAGAAATGGCCCCACGGGAGCCCGGTTCGAATTTGTTAATTGCCTCTAGAGTATCATGTTTGTTCAGAACTTCAAAGTTTGGTATATTTTTTTTGATAAAATCTCTAATTTGCAAAAACCTGAAAAAACTTGAAGCTGGTATTCTATATTTGGCTTGCAGCTGTCCAAACGAGGCAAAATTTCCCCCCATATACAAATCATTTACACTCTTAATGCCTTTCTGTTTCCAAGCAGAAAAAGCAGCATCATTTAGGCCAGGTATAAAAGCATGATTTTCACAAATTGGAGTATCAGTATATACATTTGGCGCCTTGAAATGGAGCTTTATTTGCTCCCATATTCGCATGGTGCCATTGATTACAAAGCTATTACCATAGTGTGACTTACTAACTTTGGTGGGGCTGTTGAGCATAGCCAGCAAAGAGGTCTTGTTACAAAGCAATCGTTCTATGCTTAGCCAAGCAGGGCAGGAATAAGAAGAGGAGGGGGGTCCTTTCCTCCACCAGGCAAGTAAAGACAGATGAGCCGCCCAGTAGTACATTTTAAAGTTCGGTAAGGCAAAGCCACCAATATTTTTTGGTTTACATAGATGTTTTTTGGAGATCCTGATGGCTTTGTAGTTCCAGATGAAAGGAACAATAATTGAATCTAATTGTTTAAAGTAGTACTGGGCAATGTAGCATGGAAGAGACTGGAAGAGATGCAAAAAACGTGGCAATGCAATCATCTTAATTGCATTGATCTTACCAACAAGAGAAATAGGAAGAGTCTTCCAAAATTGAATACTCTGTTTAAGTTGTTCAATCTTATTTGCCCAATTTTTCCGTAGAAGGTCATCAGGGTCTTTAGTCACAGTTATACCAAGATATGAAAAGTCTTTAAGAGCTTTTTTAAAAGGAGTAGAGCGTATAAATGTCATATCGGCTTGGTTAGAAATTGGCATTAACTCACTTTTATCCCAGTTAACAGAAAATCCAGAGAATCTGCCAAAATTGCTAATTAAAGACAGAAGGTGAGGTATTGAGGCTTGAGGGTGGGAAATGAATAAAAGAATGTCATCCGCATATAGTGAGATATGATGCTTTTGTCCATAAATGTCGATAGGAGAAATTAAACAACTTTGTCTAATGCTGATTGCTAGCGGTTCAATGATAATTGCAAACAAGAAAGGAGAGAGGGGGCACCCCTGACGAGTTCCACGACCGATTGTAAAAGGGTTTGAGATATTTTGGTTGGTTATAACAGAGGCGGTAGGGTGTGAATAGATAATCTCGATCCACTTTATAAAAGATGGCCCGAAACCAAATTTTTTAAGGGTGAGCAACATATAGGGCCATTCCACCTGATCAAATGCACGCTGTGCATTTAAAGAAATGATTGCCTTCTCTTCAGTATGTTCTGTATACAGAATATGAAATAGGCGGCGCAAGTTAAAGTACATATGTCTACCTGGCATGAACCCTGATTGGTCAGGATGAATAATGGAACAGATGTGCTCTTTTAATCTATTGGCTAAAACTTTCCCAAGAATTTTCGTTTCGATAGGTAGCAAGGAGATAGGACGATATGAAGAGACCTGATTAGGATCACGTCCAGGCTTGGGTATAAGTGAAATATTGGCCTTATATAAAGTGGGAGGCAACCTAGAGCTCACCAGTGAGTGATTCAGCATTCGTAAAATAAGTGGGGAAAGTTTATGACTAAGTGCCTTAAAGAATTCGATACAAAAGCCATCTGGTCCTGCTGCCTTATTGTTGGGGAGAGAGGCAATCACATCTTTTACCTCACTCAAATTGATGTCTGCATCCAGTGAGGAGGAAGATTCCCCCGACAACCTAGGCAGTTGCAGATCTTCAAAAAAATCCTCCACAGCCCCTGGATCAAATCCACCCTGCGACTGATAGACCTTTTCATAGAAATCAGCAAAACAGTCATTGATACTTTTAGGATCCGTCAGGGGTCCCACCACTCCCCTTGATAGAATGTATGGACCTGGACGCCTGAGATTGTCTTAATTGGCGGGCAAGTAATCTTTGGGGTTTATCACCAAACTCAAAATATTTTTGCCGTACTTGGGCCAACAAACGTGAAACATTTTTGGACAATATAGAATTATATTCATACCTTAGTGCTGTGATTTTCTTCAGTAATTCAAGTTGGTTGTCCACTCTGTATAGTGCTTCCAAATCTGATAGCTGACTATCAATTTCAATTAACCTAGCTTTAGATTTTCTTTTCTCCATTGCTTCATAAGATATAATGTGGCCCCTAAGAACAGACTTCATTGCCTCCCAAAGTGTGGAGTCGCTAACTTCACCGTTATCATTAGTGTCAATGTAAAGATCGATTTTGTTCGAAAGATAAGAGCAGAATTCTCTCTCTTTCAGTAAAGCGTTGTTTAACCGCCAATTAAATTCCCCCCGTTTAAGATTCAAATTAAGCTGTAAGGAGACCGGGGCGTGGTCTGAAATGAGAATGTTGTGGTAAGTGCAATCCACCACTTGTGATATGAGTTTAGAATCCAAAATAAAATAATCGATCCTAGAATAAGATTTATGAACGGCTGAAAAGTAGGAAAAATCTCTTGCTGTGGGACTAAGGAGCCTCCAAATGTCCACCAGATTATGAGACTGTATCAGGTTATTAAGAGCAGTACATCCCCTTGATGTATTAATTTGAGAGTGTTGCCGGTCAAGGACCGGATCCAGCACACAATTAAAGTCTCCACCCAAGATTATATTTGTGTTAGAAATATTAGATATAGTATTAAAAAGGTTCTGGAAGAAAATGGGATCATCAAAATTTGGGCCATATACGTTTATCAAAGTCACAGGTATCGAGTTAAGCTCCCCTTTGACTAATAAGTATCTACCTTTATCGTCAGAAATGGTTTGCATGTGTATAAAGGGAGTGTTTTTCTTAATAAGAATTGCCACTCCTCTTGCTTTTGTGCTAAAGTTTGATTGGAAGACATGTGACGCCCATGAAGGACATAATACTTTAGCAGCAGTTTTTTTTATATGAGTTTCCTGAAGAAAACATATATCAGCTTTCAGCGTACGCATATGAGCATATACTTTTCCTCTTTTAATGGGCTATTCATCCCCCTTATATTCCAGCTGACTAGATTAATACCACCACCACTGTGTTTACTTGGCCCTCTTAACATAATATAGTATGTAAAATAGCTTATCACCTGACCATGGCATATAGGATTGTGCAATAGACAAAAAAAGATGTGCTAAAGCAAAGAGAACCCCAAACAGAACATATGTACACATCACACAGGTAAAACAAAGACCACGAACGGTGTCATCATACCCCAAACTAAAAGTCAAAGCCAAACAATGGCGCCGAATTAAGGCCCATTTTAGCATTTAACTGCCTGTCCCCCTAACTACCAAGGCGCGAACCACCCTATCATGCTCACAAGATATTAAAGCATCTAACCTCACCCAGATTATCATATATTTATCGGTCAAGGATCAGTCCATGTCATGACCCGATCAAATGTCCGTGTCCCAGTTATGAGCCTCCCGGCTCAGGAAATTTTCGGCTTCAGCCGGAGTATTGAAGGTGCCCGTGCTATCATTAACAGTAACCACGAACCTTGCCGGATGCTTAAAGCCACACCGAATTTTCCTGATTCTGCATTTCTCCTTGATATGTTGAAAAGAAGACCGCTTCTTCATGGTTGCTGATGTTAAGTCAGGAAAGATGAATACCGGGCGCCCGTCATATTGTAGCGGTGCCTTCTCCCTTGCAAGCCTGAGCACCAACTCCTTTACTTGGAAGCGGTGCAGCCTGGCGATGATAACTCTCGGTTTCCCGTCTTTCGCTGGCGCTGCGCTTCGGTGGGCCCGGTCCACATCCACGGGGGAATCGAAGTGCTCCTTCCCCAGGAGCTCCGGTAACAACTTGGTGACAAACTCCGTTGGCTTGCCGTTTTCGGCTTTCTCCTTTATTCCAATTATACGGATGTTTTGCCTGCGGGAGCGGGCCTCCAGGTCATCTAATTTAGCTTGCTGTAGCATGCACTGGGATGCTAGGCTCTCGTGTCGCCTCTCCAGGTCGTCCAAGCGTTTTTCATGCGATTCAACGGCGTCTTCTGTTGTGGACACACGTTCACTAACGGCTGTCAAAGCTGATTGAAGGTTGGAAAGTGACCCATTAAGCTCGTCGAATCGGTCGTCCACGGCGCTTTTCATCTTGTGTATCGCCGCTAAAATGTCGTCGTTAGTAGCCGGGGGCACAGTGCCACCTGCATTAGCACTAGCTGCAGTAGCACCTGTCAGCTCCGCGGTCTCAGCTCCGACATCTTTTGCGACCAAATCGTCTTCATAAGAACCTTTTTCGGCTCTGCACCCCTTGCCTTTTTTCGACATTTTCCTGCTGCTCGACATACGACCGTTAGTACTTTGTTAAAGAACTTATGGGTGAGGTGTACCAACAAAATAAGGTGGAGCAACCTACAAACACGTCTACTCCTCAGCGTGGTCCGCCATCTTACTTCAATATATTTTGCAAACATTTATGTTTCATACCTTCTCGGAGTTAATGTAACACAAACCCTTCCTGCCTATTACTGTATTAAATACTTCTTAGCTTCTATAGCTAGAGAACAGTCCTGTTTTTAATTCCTTCTCCTCTATTAGACGCTAACATGTTTTCACACACTGGGACTTTAGTATAGGTAATTTACAGTCCATCCAATTAACTCTGAATTATAGTAAAATTAACGTAACATAGATGCATAAATGATATATTTCCCAGAAAAAAATGAATTATAAAAACATCTACTAGGGGTAAATGATAATGTGTAATGATGCTTACAAGCCAATATAAATGCCTATTGATACTTTAATTATTTATAAAAGCATTTTGCTACATGTAGTATGCATTAGTTTCAACTTTTTCTTTAAAAAAATTTGTGAATTATTTAGTATTTTACTGTAAAATAATACTGTGATGCCATTCCAGGCGTGTGCTCTTATAATTCATAGTGCAGTTGTTTTTTTTCCACTTTTAGACCAACAGACAGATTCTTCCTCTGCTAAACAACATTTCAAAGTCGATGTTGTATTAAACGTAGAGCTTGACCATGTGGGTGACATGTATGTAAAAATCGGCATTCTATATTTAGCAAGAAGTCTTTTTGGTACACAAGAGAGGTTAATTGGATGATTCACGTCGTTTCCCTACTCTGTTCTGCCTCAGCGTGCATCAAATAAACACCCAAATGTACCCTCTGCAAAGTAATTAATGCCTATATCCAACTGTTATTAAAAGTGCCACTCAACAGCACTGGTGCATGACGTTCAGGCCATCAATGGATGGTTGGCTAAATACAGAAAGTGTACATTATGAGAAAAGTCACATCACAAATCAGGGGATGAATTTACCATGGTCATCTCAGTCACAAAATTAAATACCATCTAGGATTCTTACAGAAAGTGAAATACAACTAGGACTTCTACAATTCTATTGGGAAACTATACACCCTTAACTATCAATATGAAATGCTGTGCATGCCTCAGCACATCAAGCCAATATCAGCCAGTGGCAGGGTCGGAGGCCGAGAGAGATGGGTGCAGGCTGTATTTGTTGCTACTGTCATTCTTATCCTCTTACTCATTCTCCCCTGATAAGATGCTTTGACAACTGTGACCTTGACACACACTGTTGATGGTCTGACATCACACACACAGAAGCATACTTTAGCCTCAGGCATTCTGCAGGCATAACTAGCTCCTTAGTTACAAGATAGTCTGCTGCTTTACTTTTTCAACACCCACCTAGCCCCCAGTTCCACAAGCTTTGAGGTCAGGAAGCTCTACATATGTAGCTACTAAATTCCAATAAAATTATAGTTTTATTGTAGGATGAAACATTTTGTTAATGCTTTGAAAATACAGTATACGAAGTGGCAAAATCCTGTTATACCTTGGAGTGAACAAAGAACCATAATCCACTCATGTAGAACTACAAATTCTTACTGGAAGCATAACAATTTGATTTTGTGAAATCCTGTGTTTAAACAATCTGACGCCTCAGTTAAAACTGAGTTGGAATAGAGAAAGAGCAGAATTTGCCACCGCTCATTGCTACTGCCAAGCAGCCCTTGAGCATGCATTTAACTCTAGCTTCAGCTGTTCCGCTGCTTGAGGCCAACAAATAAAGTAGGGCTGTATTTGTGCTGGTTTGCTTCCAAAAGTGACTTTAAAACAGTGTTTTCCAGGAAACAAGTATTTGTGCCCACTAAATGTATCCTAGGTAAAGAAAAAAGTCAAATTTAAAAATCTTTAGCTGTAATAATACTTTCCTAAACGGACTTGAACCAGAACATCAAGATTGTGAGCAGGACTACGTCTGATGACCCGTCCTTAACATAGTAACACTGAGACCAATGCACTTTAGATGTGCTCTTTCGAGGGCGGGTAGCTAGCCCGGTCCTGTCCACGGTGAAACAATCTGTCTACCAGCATCTCTAAAACTTGTTTCAAAGCTCAAGCTCCAGACTTAATGCAGAAACATAAGAGTGGAATTGTTTGTCACCTAACAAATCATTTTCTCACTGTATATAACATAATATAGCCTATTACAAGAGCAATAGAAAATGCCTCCTTTCCACACTTTCGCTACCAGACGACAAGCTATTCCATAGTAGTGGAGTTCAAAGTTCAAAAAATGGAATTTACTATTGTTAGACTTTTTCTCTTTATCATACCATAAAACTATGACGACAAATTATATAAATTGGCTAATTAAAAACAGAAGCTTCAAAGGCCGGCAGGATAGATCTTTATTACTCTCACTTTATTATCTAAGCTTCTTAAAAACAAAAGCTCAACAAAAAAACAAAAGGACAGTATTATTTATTTCTGTTCATTAATGCTCTTTCACATGTATTTACTTTCTGTCCCATTTAATTTATTGGCGATGTAGCTATGAAAAATGATGTAATTCATAGGGAGTCTGAGTAGTTTCTAATGGAATTGGTCTGGGTGACTTATTTATTTATTTTTCTTTCATTGAGTTTTTAAATACAATCCCGTTATTCACATATACTTTATTCACACAGCCACTAAGATTGTTTGAATGAAAAAGCAATGCTCTTATCACTTTATATGAGTTTCTTTGTTGCTTTTTCCTGTGGAGTAAAAACTGTGTAGCTTTATCACAACAGACAGCTAATGCTAAGAGAATAAAAAGCCTGGACTACAGCGATGTTTACAGCACAATGAAATACACACAGTCTTTTATGAACGCCATAGGATTGATTTCTTCTGACATTAAACGGGCATCACAGAGAGAAGAATGATTGTTTTATTCCCTTTCTCAGTTGGTCAAAGATGTCAAACTGACATTCACTGTGTGAGCCTAGACGCTTACTTGATGCTTCATAGCCCTTGTCTGGCAACTCATTCACATGCGCCCCTTGTCTGTATCGCTATTTCTATTTGTTTTAGAGGCATAGGGTGGCAAAAAAGAGATCGGTAGAGAAATGTCCACAAGCCCTTCAGTACTATATGTAGTATACATTTTTTTATCTTGCATTTGCCTTTAATAAGGACCATCTTCTCTTTGGTATTCCAGGTCTTTGTGAACTTTGCAAGGCACCAGCAGGGAGAGGAGGACTCTAAGGCCTATTACAACACAGTGGACACTTCAGATGAGCTGCCATTACAGTCTGTGAAGACCTTCCAGGTGGCAGAGAAGGTGTAACGCCCATAAGATACGATGCACTTACAGTGGGCCAGCACTATATCATAAACAACTTTAAATTGGTCTTTTTTGCTCAGCCTTATTCAGTCTCCAAGCCCAACAATACCTGGTATTGGTCAACAATGACATGTAATAGTTTGTGTTGTTTTTTTCTATAACCATTTCTACCCAAGCTTAACCAACTAATCTAAACTTGTCTATAATTAAATCCCAAAACCTTGTTTTCCTAAAATAAGAATATTTTAACTTGTCTACACAACCATGTGGTTGGAATACTATATTTCACAAAGGCTCAACAAATGAGACAACACCAGTTTGTATACTGCTTACCTTATTATAGTGTAGGAGAATTTCATGACCAAATGATCATCATACATTGCACAGCATTTGCGATACCTCAGGATTGAACTTCAAATGTAATTACATTTGAGATTTGCTTATGTTTTCTGTTGGTTATAATGTTAATATGTTGCACTGTAAAACTATATACAAGAGAGGAGCTTGCCCTGATTGGTGAATGTGATCCGGTCAGATATTGGGCACACATACATATTTATAGACGCATCACTAAATATCAATAGCCAACTAATGTCGCACAGAATATTTGGTCCCAAAACACATTAAACCTCAGTTAATTCCTACCTCACATTGTTATTTGCTGACAGGGACTTTAATGATTGCCCCTGAATAGAAATCATACCAACGCTGTCAGATGTACTGGCTTTGAATGTCTGAAAGAGCCTCTAATCAGCTGTAGATGGTGTTTAATTAAAGTGACTGAGGTTACAGCAGTGGGACAATACAGAGTCAACCAACTGTCAAACATCTTTGGTCTGCAAGAAAGACAACACCTCCCATGTTTGCACCCACCACCAGCAATACCTCCACCACCATCACCAGAGCCTTTGTGAATGTAACTACACATATCAGAAACATTTCTCAAGAATATCTAATGAATGTATGAGCAACAACAGATATATATTTTATTTAAATTTTATTGCATTGTTGCGAAATCTATTTTATGTAGCACTTATTAGCAGGATCTAAATAAACTATCCCTGAGATTTTATTTTATTTTTTCGTCACAGGGCAAGGTGGTGTTGCCACTGGTCCGTATCACAGAATATAGCAGTTCCCCTCATGCAGGCACAGTGATATGACACAACATGCCTTGTAAGCACTTTAATAATCAATGGACCCTGGATAACAGCATGCTTAATTTACAATGTTAACATGTTATATTATGCTAGTATAGAGACAGATTTTGATTGTAATTATTGCTAAGCCCCACCCCTTACGTTACCATAGCTATGCCTTATAAGTTTACCATTTAGATATATGCTTACAATGATAACCACTCAGAAAACAAAAGAAAGAATGTTTTTAAATTGTAAAATGACCTTTCTGCCATTTTGTTTTATTTTTTATTAAATTACACAACATAGCTGTAGCTGTAATATGTACAGATATTATATTGCAAACTTGGACAAACAAAATCATAAACTGTCATGTGGTCTATACTGCATATCTCAGACAAAATATCACTCAGGAATATCTACATGTAAAGGTAAATAATTATTCATAACTGCATTTGTATTCTTTTCAACATTCTGCTCTGTATTATACAACACTGAGAGATTGTAATTGTCCTAACAATTAAAAACCTGAATGCTCTTTTGTTATGCAGCTTACATTACTTGGCACTTACTTTAGAATATAAATACTTCTTTACTTCATCCATCAAAGGCACTCTGGTGTACTTTTCAACCTCCACATAATTAGTTTGCTGTGCTAAGTCCTCACATTACTATCATGCCTGTTGCAAAGAATAATGAATTGTATTTGTACGGAGTATTGCTTCATGCCAAGACAAATGATTAAATGTGCACAAATTGTTATGGAACTGACTTTAATGTTTACACATTGTTGTATTTGTCCACTGATTCATTGGATCCCAAGAACTTTCTACATGCTGTCTTATTGTCATGTCTTCCCATTCACTCCATGTCTTTCCATTTGAGTGCCGCTTTCAGTAGAAGGCTGACACTTGTTGAGTCTCTCCTATGTCCATCCTTTTCCTGAGACGATTGGATGCTACAATTCAGACTGCACCAGAATGTGTAAGGCATTTTATTTCATTTTATTTTACTGGAGTGGAAGATGCATGTTGTCTGCCAGATGTTTGCCAATGAATATATTTTCTTGTCAAACTATCACAAAGACTTTTAGTGTGTTTCTTTTTCATTTCTTTTACTTTTTTTTCTCCTTCAAATTCAAATCCAGTATGTCTTAAGGTTAAACCAATTGTTTTTTCAATTTCATTTCAATATCACAATATGTAGCTCTTGTTTTGGGACAGTCTTCCCTCCAATAATTCATTAAGAAGTCTCATTTTTTTTTGTAATTCTTAAAACCATAAAAACTTTTTCCCCTCAGGATTAGACAGTCAAACCTTGGCGGATCTATTTAAGTGTCTACTTTCAGTCTAAATTATAGAGATGCCTGTATTTGAATTTTCTGTCTCCATATGAATTTTCTGTTTCTCTTAGCTGCATATGTATTGTTTGTTTATTTGTTAATGACCATGACTGGTCAATAACACACACACTCACATGACTTTTTTGACTGCAACTCTTCCATGAAGACCACTTCTGGCCAGACTTCTCCAGACAGTAGATGGGTGTACCTGGGTCCCACTGGTTTCTGCCAGTTCTGAGCTGAAGTCCCTGCTGCACATCTTCCGATTTCGAAGGGAAATAAGCTTAATGTGTTTATATCTGCTGCACTAAGAGTCCTTGGCCGACCACTGCGTCTACGATCCTCAACGCTGCCCAACTTTTTGCAAGGGTGCCTATAAGAATTGATACTGGTTTGAAGGAAAAGGGGTGTAACACCAAATAGTGATGTGATGTAGATTTTTCTTTTTGTTCGCTTTGCATTTTGTAAATTGATGAAAAATAAACAATCATTTTTATTTTTTAAAGCATTCTTAGTTTACAGCATTTTTTTCACACCTGCCTAAGACTTTTGCACAGTACTGTAAATGTATATGGTTTAACTTGAGTTTAGTTGAGACTTTATATTGGGGCTCTCTGCGTCTATCACACCTCTCGTCTTTCTTTTGTAATTAGGACGACGAGCTCTGAGGCACAGAGGCAATCAGTCAGCTGGGAACTTCAAGGAGGCGATAAACCTTAAGGTCTGTCTTAAGGTAAAATTACTTGTCACGTTCCACCATTATTCCCTCGCACTTTTTGGCCCAGTGTAATACTGAGGTTTATGAGCAGAGGTTCCATTACAGAGCTGGAGAGTTGGGTGTACAGGACTGAGCGTGCATGCTATTATTTTAAATGAGCCATTCTCTCACTGTGGTTTTTCATTAGTGTACTATACTGTATAATATGCAGAGCCAGGCTTGGTTTTTCCCATGCAGACCAAAAAATGAGAGGCCTTTCATTAAATATAAATACAGAGAGAGAGAGAGAGAGAGAGGCAGTTTTTCTGTGCAATTGTAAGCATTAGTATTTGGCATGAAATGATAGAAAGTGGGAAAATACACCCAGAACATACATAAAAGGTATTTTCCATTTCAATTAATTAAATGCTGCACCAGTTTTTGTTTTTTGGATGAAGTTTGTCATTGTGTCTCTGGCAGTGTCTGCTAATTTTTCATCAAATTATTCGGCTTTAGTTTACAAGTTTGCAAACATATTACACCGATAATTCTGATTCTGATATGATTTTTTTTTAGCTCTGACATACAGTATGCTGCTCTTTTCCATGACTCAACATTTTGCTGATCCTAATGTCAAGTTAAAAGAATAAAATAAAAGGCATTTTCAACTGAAATGGGAAGATTACAGAAGTTAGAGGAGATTCAATGATCTGCTCGGCAGCCGTGCTTTACAGAAATCTCCTGTTACCCTTTCAGAATGTAATCACCCTTTGCTGTTCTTGCTTGGGGCTACCTGTTAAATAGTCTGCCTAGAATAGGTAGTAATCTGCTCAATGTCTCTGTGTATCTCACTGTAGTTAAGCTACTAGAGACACTTCGGAGCAGCTTGTACTTTCTGTCAAGTGATTATTCCTATCTTATGTTTTAGTTTTCATGTTTTTTTATGACCTTTCTCTGTCATAGTCTCAACTGAACTCATTAGAAAGATGTGGCATCATTTTTCAGAATGTTTGAGCTTACATAATCTTGAAATGCTTTGTTGTACTTGGATTTTGGAGACCCTAAATGTTAAATACTAACTAAACAAATTAGACATTAAAGTCGCATGGTTAGTTCACCCGGTAGAACGCGCCAATTTATAGAGGTTTACGCCTCAACGCAACGACCACAGGTTCGACTCCGACCTGCGGCCCTTTGCTGCATGTCCATCCCCCCTCTCTCGCCCCCCTTTCAAGTCTTCAGCTGTTCTGTCAAATAAAAGCCTAAAATGGCCAAACAAAAGTATAAAAAGAAAACAAATTAGATGTTATGAAATAAGAAATATCAGAAATGGGGTCAACAGATGGAGACAAAATATGTAATAAGAGCTGTGAAATTAAGGGAAAATGTGAAGTTTTTAAAAGTGTTCACATTAAGAAACATTTTTATCTCATCTTGAAAGTCTTCATCTGTCATTCATGATGAACAATGTATTGCCTTACTTACTTACTGCCCATCATTTGGTAACTTTATATTCCTCTACATTTGTGTAAATTAACTATATAAGTATACAGGGGGATGTTTGGGTCACATAGTTTGAAACAACCTTGATCATTTAAATACTGCAAAAATAAGTGCTGTAAATTTTGAAAAACACCTTGACTCTCATTCTGGCAGTCCAAACTATATGAAAACATCTCATGGATTCAATAATTAAAAGGTCTCTGCTGTGCCAGCAGTGGGCTGATCATTTTTCAACAGGCATAATGCTGCTAGAGACTAAGGTGTTCAGCGGACGTGTGACATTTTAATATTAACCTTGCTGATGTTGGAGACAACCTTTGACAAAACACATTACAGCTCACTAATATAGCCAAACTGAAAAACAGGTTTGACTCAGACTTTTAAAGTAGGATACTTTATACAATGTCAAGATGCAAAATCTTTGCAGGCTACAATACTAAATCACATATTTATATTTTTACTGAATTAAAACGTAAAACACATATATAATATCCACGTGGCTTGTGGCTATAACAATGTGCCGCCTGAAGCTGTTCCTCACTTAAAAGTAAAGAAGCTGACATGGGGATAGCAAATGTCCCAAATCTTGAAAAGTTGCCCTTTTAAAGCCTTTGATGAGATCAGAAAGCTATTTTGAGACCTAATTATGGTTCTGAGTTGCTTTATGTTTTTAACTCTGAACTTTCTTTAAACACTTGTTTGATTATCGTATTGCTATTCGTGTATAAAATAATTTATTTACCTATTTGTCTCCATAAAAGTGTGTAGACTTTTATCTGCAAAATGAAGGTCGCCCATCTCAAGGGGCGGCACCAAGCGTGCATTTGAAAATTTCACTGCACACAATTGGATAACACTACGACCAATCACAACAACACACGGGGTGACGTATCCACAGCCCCATACGCTTAGCTACCAGCGGAGCTAACTGGTAGATTAGACTAGGCTCGTTCGAGATGAGCCAGGTCTGCGCAGAAATGATCACCGGCGATCGGCGCCCGTTGCATGCCGGTTAGATTTGTGTCCAACTTGATCCCAACTTGCTCTGACGTCATGCACACGTGGCAACGGAAATCTAGAGCAAGGCGGACGCAGTTCTGAGACGAGGCGCGCAGTTCTTTTCACCAACTGCAAGAGCCAGGCGGACCCAGAGCATGCTGGGAAACGCTGGCTTCTCAGCTGATTTAACAGCTGATTGGTTCACAATCGACTCAACATGATGACGTCTTGTATAAACTTTATTGATTTTGAATCGGAGGGATTTTAATTGCTATTTGTCTGATTTAAAGACTTATTCTGTACAGAACACGCGTTGTGTGGCTGATAGTGACGTTAGAAGTCAGAGACTAAATCCGTTCAGATCACGGATCATCTACAGTCTGTTGTTAATTAAAATCAGCAACAGATTGCATGTAGAACATTCTGAGAGCTACTCTGTCATTATTAAAACAACTAGAGAGTGTGTACCAGCTGATATGTGATCTGATTATATTTTATTAAATTGGAATCGCACCACAGTGTTTTTGTCACTTCCTGTTCAGTTTGAAGGCTGCCGTCTGCTCTCGTCTACTTTACAGGCGAGGAGGCGCAGTTCATCTCGAACAAGCCTATCTGTTCAGCTCGCCTCTGGCCCGCCTATATCACATACACCGATGTGATTGGTGCAGCTCGCCTCTGGCCCGCCTACATCAGATACACCGATGTGATTGGTGCAGTTCAGCTACAAGGGTATAGTTAATGAGCAGCATTACTTGATGCCAAAGTAACTCGCTCAACAAATTCAAATTGTGCTCTTGCGAGAACTCTGAATTTCCAGACAATGTATTTTCAATTCCAATTCAAACAATGTAATTATTAAATAATTATAGTTAATATAGCCTCATGAAATTTTCAACATTGGGATTTCTTTCTGTGATTTGATGTTTTTTAGACATAAAACTGGATACATGGACAAAATTAGACACCAAAGGGGATTTGATTTAAATATTAAATATATTACTATTTAGATCATTTCATTTAACTGCTGCTTTTTAAAGCTTGAATGATAGAGCTACAGGTTGGTGGGGGGGGGGGTTTACTGGAACAGCCCCAAATGTGATCACATTTTATTGGGAGAGAAAGGCATTTAGTTTACATTTGAAAAAACACAATCCGGCATTTTGTTGCATACATTTATAACAATACATAATTACACATCCTAACACACAAGGTTACATTACAGGAAATACGTATGAAGATATACAAATGTAAGGTAGATAACATTTCAGTAACAGACCTATTAAGTTATGCACCACAGTCAAGTCTATTTTCTAAGCTGTTGCTCCAAACATTACATTTGTAGAGAGCCAGAAAAGTCACGCTTCCCTCCCTGCAGGCAGTCTAGGTCAAATCATCTATCACTCAACCCATAGATGAAAAGTATTTTTTTGTGATCAAATTTCTTTTTCTTTTCATTTTTATATTCAGAAAACATAACATTCATGTTACAAACAACACGCTAGGCATAGGAACCCGTCCCGGGGCCACAAAAACACAGAGAGGAAAAACGGGAGGAAGGGAGACAAAACAACACATGCAGAAACAGACACACACATATACAGACACAAGACAACGGACCAGTCACATACGCAAAGAAAAGAAGAGGCTGCAGCGCAATTTCACAGCATGGACTTCAATGAGTCAGCAATGCTGCGCCAAGTCCTTCCCGGGGCTCCAGCTATGCGAGCTGTAGACAGTTCCATATATGTTACGTCCAAAAAAAGAAAGGAGCCATGTACAAGTGGACAAGTCATGAGGTGGTTTCCAATGTGTTGCAATCATTCTCTTGGCCGCTCTAAGTCTGGCAAACACAGCACGTTTTTGAGCTTTAGAGAGCTGAAGGACTGACAGGTCATTCAGAATCAAAACATTGACAGTAACCGGTACAGTATCAATCAGGGCAGATATTTTGGATGCAATATTGTTCCAGAACTGACCAACAGGAGAGCAGTCCCAGATTATGAGAAGATATGTACCTTGAGCTTTAATTGGGCTGAAAGTGCATAAAGGGCTGTTAATTATTTTCATGTGGTGCATTTTCACGAGGTTGAGATACATCATATGAATGAATTTGTAGTTAATCTCCTTATGGTCTGGATTGCGTGATACTTCTGGAATGTTAGACCATACATCATGCCAGTCGAGACTGACACTCAGTCCTGGGCAATCGCTTACCCAGACCCTCTCGATAGGAAGGCCAGATATCACCAAGAACTAATAAAGTCTGGGTACCATACCGCAGTTTTTAGGCTGCACAGTAAATAACTTCCGTTTAGGATGGATGGGCAGAGTCCTCTGCCAGGGGACACCGTACGCCTCGAGTGCCAACCTTAACTGAAGGTAAAAGAAGAAAGAGGAACGTGGCAGACTGAATGCATTTTGTAAGTCAGAGTAGGGTAACAAGCCAACCAAAAATGTCTTTTAGACAATGAACTCTCCTTTGTTCCCATTGGGGAAGCTGTTATCACCAATCAGGAGTGCTGTATTATTGAATAATGGGGAAAAAGTGTGCCAGTTACAAGCTACACGGCAATATGTTTCAGCTAATCTCCAAGTCTTGATAAGGTGAGAGATAATGGGGCCAAAGCATAGCTGGCACTGTTTGTCTGAAATATTGGCAAAAAGAACGTCATGGAGTGACCAAGGCTCTGTCAGAGCACTTTCTAAGGTAGCCAGCAAACAGACACATATGGACTTAACCAAGTGAGAGGGGGCCTCAACACAAAGGACCA
The DNA here is from genome assembly GCA_013375575.1 of Percina caprodes. Lineage (NCBI taxonomy): Eukaryota > Metazoa > Chordata > Actinopteri > Perciformes > Percidae > Percina > Percina caprodes. The sequence continues at coordinate 298,668 of JABXJD010000214.1, read as the reverse complement.
GAAATAATGTTTGAAGTTGGGAACATAGAGGCCACCATCCTCTTTCCTCCACTGTAAAGTCGACCTCTTAAATCGTGGCCGCTTACCTGTCCAGATAAATTTGGATACTGCTGATTGTAATTTACGCCAGTAGCCAGCAGGGAGAAAGGTAGCATAGAGCTCACAAAATTTATCCTGGGTAAAACATTAATTTTAACCACAGAGATACGGGCTGGAATTGACATCGGGAGACCTATCCATTTTTCCATATCCTTCAAAACGCTGTTCAGAGCAACAGAATAGTTATGTTTAATGATCTGGTTTAAGCAGGGGAAGGCCTCAGTGCCTAAATATTTAAACTGCTTAACAATGGGATGTCGGCAGAGATGGTTGAGTTGCGGGCAGAATCATTTAAATGAAGTAGTGCAGACTTTGACCAGTTAATTTTAAAGCCTGATAAGCTTCCATACTCCTCAGAGGGGTTCTCTAAAAAAAGAAAAAATGATGAGAGATGATACTGTGTATTACGAATGCATATTGGTGACACAAAGGAAAATAAAAGAACAGTCCGTTAACTTAAGCATTTCATTGGTAAGCATATAATAGAAATTGCCATCAAAAACATTTGCCGCATAAGCTGACACAAATGCAATTTTCCTAGCACCACTTTCTGTTGTGGAGATCACAATCCTGCCTGTATCATCTGACCAAGGGGACAACACTTTAGAGTTTCCGTTTGCTTTTTATGCTCGCTGATGAGGATGCAATTGTGTGATAGAATCTATTGGCTAAATGGCCGGCGTCCACCTGCAGTAAATGTGTCTCCTGTAATAATACAATGGCAACATTTCTCTTTCTTAGTAAGACCAGAGTGGTGGCTCATTTATGAGGAGCATTCCGTTGCCATAATTCCAAACTACAAGTGAAATATCACACATTATCAATTAAGCTGGCGGCGGTGAATGCTCTGTACTGGGCGCCGTCTCTGATCTTCAGCGTTGCAGGATAAAGCAGGAAAAAATCCAGACCCTTGACCTGTGCTGAATCCATGGCTCGGTAGTTGCTGTAATCCGGGGAGAAGCGAATTTTCCGGCCCACAACGACGAGCGGGATTTCCGTGCAGCGTGTAGGATCGCCGGCCTGGTTGTGTAACGGCGCATGTTGAAAATCAGCGTGCAACTGGTAGTGCTATTCTTCTTTGGGCTCTCATAATCTCTATCTGAACATCTGCTAGATTCTGGAGCCACTTAGGCAGCTAGGTAGCTTCAGTATCGCTTCGTTGTGCTCTGCCTTTGCTTGCCAGTCTGCCTTAAGTAACTATATCAAGCATATTGTGGTAGAATACCGGAGTAGGAACCATATAAAACAACTTTTTTGGCAAACTTGGGCTTGGAGCTACACCTCAAGCTCAATCCCGTGACGCCGATGAAAAGTATTTGAAAACAATTGATTGACATAGAGAAAAGTGAATAGTTCCGAAACATCTGTAGCCCTTTTTTCACAGAAGACATATTTTTAGACATGCCACAGCAGGAAATCAAATTAATGATGGCTGAATTCAATTTAGTTGCTTTATCTTCACGGTGATGTATTGTGCATGCTGGCTCACTGTCACACTGCCATGACTGACTGGGACACTTTTATAGAACAGAGTCATCATTACTGTTATAAGTAACTTTTTTTTTCATAATTGCGTAAAACTAAACAGGCTGAGATGATCATGCTCTGTCTTTTGCATGACAACTGTGTTCAGTAGGTCATTTTCATTATTACTGATGTTTTCCTAACTTAAACTTAATGAAAATCTGGCATATACTGTATGTCGGAAATCCAAAGCTCAATATGAATGAGCAAGTCAAGTCTGTGTGCAGGTAGTATTTGTCCCGTGGAAATGAATGTCAGCAGCTTCTTGCAGACAAAAGAAATGAGAAAAATAAATGCTGCATTAACTTTGGTCTTTCAGTACCCTGCATTTCACACAGGGCAGACCCCAGTGTTTTGTTCTCCTCTCCTCCTTCAATTAATTGCCTTTGGCATTTGTATGCATGCATGCCACGCTAAACTCTCCATCTTGTCTCCTGGTTTTATTTATCAGAATCACAAATACTTTATTTAACGGATGAAAATACCATCTTGTCTTTCTTCTTTCTCTCCCAGTTTAAGATAGGACATGACATCTTCCAAAATATATATATAACAGCCTCTGTGTTATTGTTTGTTACTGATATTTCTGGTTTCATTAAGTTAGGGATCTTTAATCCCCATGCACTCCTCTGACGTGTTCTAGACACAGCAAAGTGGGCATTCAGTCATTTGTATGCAGGGCTGCGTTGGACTATTTTGAGTCTGAGCTCCATTCTTTAATTTACGTGGCCGACTGACCCTTGTGGAAGCTTGTGTTGAGGCACCAGAGGGGTTTGATGGCACATTCTGTGACAGGATTCAGTTTAATAGAATCTCTAATCTTTAACAAGGCAAGACTGTGTCACAAATAGCCGTGATGACCAAATATTGTCGCACTTTTAGTCCAGGGCTATTTAACTTACAACAAAGGCATTTTTTTTCTCAACAGCCACCCACTTCTCTGGGGCTTCACGCTGAGGGATGATGAGGGTTCGAGCTGGCTGTATGGGCCTCGACTCCCTTTTGATTGGTGTTCATTTGGGATCTCCTGCGGCGATGAATGCTACAACACCGCTCCGAAGTCATTTCTTAGCACCCTCCAGCGATTCTTTACCTGTCCGGCTGCTTGTCTTTGAACGTTGGGGTTTGCTGTCACAGCACCGTCAGGCATGAACTGTCTGGTGCGCTAACTGATTATGGCCATTTATATAATTTAGTTTTCTTTAAATCACCTTGATTATTACCCTTCAACGATTACATTGATTGAAAATAAATCATCCACAGACACACTGAGGACAAACCTGATCAGATGTTTAATCAAGCCAAGTACTTAAGGCCGTTTTGCTCTTCCAATACAAGCTTGTAGTCTTCACATATATTAGATGTAATAAGAAGAGCTGTTGGTGAAAGCATTTACTGTTATTTATAGAACTTTTAGTTAGTTTAGTTTCTTTCAATCAATACATAAATACACAACATCACTTACTTAACATAAATGAAAAAAAGTGTTACCTTAGGTCATGCAGTGTCATCTTAACTCGTGCATGATCAATACTGATCGAAAAAGTGTAGGTTGAAGCATTTTCTCATTACACCTACTCTTTTTACATTAAATGTTATTGACCCTCAGGATATTATCAATTTGTATAAAATGCATTATTAATTTCTATTCCACATTTCTTCTATTCCATAGTATTTATATACATATTATCACACATATGTGCAAAAATAGAAATTATTCTATAGTATACAGTGTATGAGGATATTACATGACATTCTCATCTTAATCTTAGTTGATAACCTAACATGCGGGTTGCTGCAAAACAATTTGGTGGTATATAAACGTAATTTCTTTGGGCGACAGACTAGAATTATCTTGACTAATGTAGTTTATGCAGTTTGTTTCTGTTTGTTTCAGTTCACAGTGCCAAGTGAACCAGGGCTGAGCAACAAAGCTCACATAATTAAATCATTTGCTGGGCAGAGATTGTGTAGCTTGTCGTCCAGAAAGGTTAGAGGGTTTGACAGTTGGCTAAGTCAAAACAAATGTGATGTCATGGTAGTCCCTCTAATATCAGAAATGCATGTTGCACCATTGCATGCTGACGTCTACATTTCAGTACATTTATATACAGAACATGCTACTTTCCAATCAGGCAGTTTGTGGATTCGAACAGCATTTATAGCATGCAAACATGCGCTAGGAAGAGACTTCTGACAGCCGGGTCCCTTCCAGAAACCTCCTCTTGCAGCTAGTTGGGCATGTTTTATCATCGTTATGTCATGTCTACTTTAGGGTGCTTTGAAGTCTTGGTAGTGGTCTTGACTTTGTATGTAATCTTGTCTGGAAAAGGATGCGCTCGCTTGAAAGGGCACCAGTAATGTCGTTGACAATAGAGGCGAAATAACGAGCAGGCTCTCACTGCATCTATCCACTTCATAACCTCACTGTCTAATGGGTTGGTGAAGGGGCTCGGTTTACCTACAAGTTTGCTGGAGGAGGGTAAGGGGAGTAAAAGAGAGGGAAATGAAAATTGAAGAAGTTCACAGCCCAGACACTCTCATGCCCGGCTGTTTCTCTTCTCTCTCTTCCTAATGCCTCCCAGCGCTTTCCAATCTGTTTTGTAGCCAGGCATGCAACTCCAGTCCCAGTGTTTATCTGACATCATGAAGGGTTTCGGCTTCCCCCGATCCGCTGACAGCCCAAACCCTTCAGTGTGCACACATAAGCCAACTCGGCAGATGACAAAGCGCTGCTGAGCCTGTCGGCAAAACCACGCGGCTCCCAGCATGCTTTGCCCTCAGCACGTCACCTACCTGGTCTGGCACAGACTCAGCCACGGAGACCACCTCATTATTCACTTTGACAGGGTTGTATGACCCAGCAGCTACGCCCAGGCTTGTTGTGAGAGCATGAGCAGATGCTTGAATCTGTAGCTGTGGCACTGTTTTCAAACTGCAACTGAGTAAAGACTTGTACTAGACTTCTACGGTAAATACACTGAAAGACAAATGGTCTAGTTAGGGTTGTGATTTGTGTTTACTGAAACAGAATCAGAATTGGTGCGATGCTACAAGAGTCAAGCTAGAATTATAAAAACCGACAAAAACTCAAAGATACATTTGTATCTGAATTCTTATGCAGTGCAGAGTTAGGTGTTAAAAAGGGAAAAAAACTTATTAATGCACCACACGCATCTCCCTGCAGGTGCATACTGATCAGCAAAGCATCATTGAGCTCAGTATGATTTACCCAGACCTTTATTTTGATGGCGCGATTCAGGGCCACACTTGAAGAGGCCCCTTGGTCTTCCCTTTTTTGCGAGTCTCCTCATGAAATACCAGGCAGCCTGTTTCTAAGGCCTGTGGCAATATGAGCCACACATTTTTCCACAGACAGGGGGGATTGTATATACAGGGGGAATTGTGTGTGTGTATATATATATATATATATATATATATATATATATATATATATATATATATATTCTTTCCTCCCTTAAATCAAATGAGGTTTGACCTTACTGCCGTTAGAATACAAATTAGGCGAGACAGAAGGCCCCTGTTTAAAGCCAGATCTGAATAGGGTGCCACAGCTTGGAAACTAACATTATCAGCACCCTGCACTCTTACAGATAAGCGCAGTCGGCTAAAAAAGAAAGAGATACATATGTTTACCATCACTTTACTTTGCTGCATCAGGGGAAAAACATTTTTTAAGGACTCAAAATGGCTGACCTTCAAAATGCTGCAGCAGCTGGACAAATAATCCTTATTTTCTTATGAAAAGGCTAAATCTGCCAGAAGCCAGTATTGATATTTAAAAAAAAAAAAAAGACTTCAAGACATTATATTTCTGTATCAAAACCCCAGTATGACTAGTGGTCACCGCTAAAGGGTACACAGCTTTTATCTGGCTTCTAGTTTAACAATCCAAAAAAAAGTTATGATGATGAATGTGCCATGCTTGTCAACATATGTCTTCTATGTCTAATAAAATATAACAGGTAATGTAACAGTAAGCTAGTGAGCAATCTTGAATTATGATTTCAGTATCAAGAGTGTTTTTCGGTGTTGATTAAAAATATATAGAGCTAATTTAGACATTCCTGCCACACCAACACCTTTCTTGCGCTGTATCAAACAAGGAAGAGGAAGTGATCAAGCTGGGTGGACTCACTGTGTATGACGCAGTTGTTCCTTATGAAATTGATATACAAACCATGCTGGTTCCCTCCTAATGAGTGACTCTACAGAACGTAGGAATGAATTGTGAATATGTTAGCCGTTAGGCTGCATACCGTACCGTAGTATCATTTGCTGTTACCTTCTTACCACTCCACAGTGTTCGTCAACGACGGTGTTGCATGGTATCCATAGCAACAAGTGTAATTGGGCTTGGGCCATTAGCAAAGCAGGTGGTGTGTATGTGTGTCTGTGTGTGTGTGAATGTGTGTGTGCTTGTGTGTGTGCTTGCATCTGGGCTTGTTCATGCATGTACGGGCAAGAGAGAACAATGTCCTACTGTGTGTGTGTGTGTGTGTGTGTGTGTGTGTGTGTGTGTGTAAAAGGCCAGGACAATCGATCAGCAGAGGCTTAACAGCTTTAGTCAAAGAGCACATTTCTGCTTGCCGCTCTACGCTCTGTGGGCTTCCTGTTCTGTGGTTGTTCTGTTGCTGAATTCAAATGTCCAGACTCCGGATAAGCGGACTGAGATTTTAGGGAGTCTGACAATGACTGAAGTGCTCACTGTGAATATGTGAGTTTGCAGGGGGTGCAAAGCTGTCAGATGGGACAGATGTAGCCTCGATGACGGTAAAGAGTTTATATAGGAGTTAAAGGATTTCCTCTCAGTGGTGTTTGCATTCCAAGATAAATACAGAGTTAAAGTTAACACATTTCAAAAGCATCGTTTCACAATGCCGTCAAAGGCAACATAGATGAATGAATTAATAGCATTTTCATTGTGAACTCCAACTTCTCACCAGAAATTGAAGACCTTGTTTCAGACCTTATTCCAAAGACAAGAACAAGCCGCTGTTATTTGATGTCTTCATGATCATATCAGCAGAGCAGTGAACTGTGTGAAATCTCACTAGTACAAACTACACGCTAGCAGACTCTGTGGAAGTCCACGCAGAGCCTACACCAAATATCCACATGAGAGCCCCTGCAGACTAAATGAATTTTGGCAAAGGCCTGCCCTAACCCCTCTGAAAGCCCACAAGTCAGCGAGTCAGGGTGAGTGTGGACATTTTGGATTCAGCACCTCTTCTCTCTTCACCCCCTCAAGTTGTCTTACTGCATCTGAAGCCTGTAAGGAAACAAGAGGCCGTAGCAGAAATGCACAGCTCAAGTATGTGACTTTAGCTTTGTTGTCCAAATCCCAGCATTACTCAGAGTGACAAGCCTGATGTTTTTGTTAACACCTTGATTCATTTAATAGATGTTTTCGTATATACTTTAAAAACCAGTATATACTCACTCTACCACCTGATTGTGATGTATTTTGTACCTACATAGGTAAAGAAAATCTCACATCTTGGACTGTTTTAGTGTGCTGAGGGGCAATGACCTGGTTCTTTGCAACAGAAAATACTTTCTTTTACTAATGTAGGTGCACAAAAATAGAAGAAATGAGCTAAAATGTAACTTGGCAACAAATTGCTTTTCAATTATGCCCAGTAATTGATTTGTTCTCAGAGTCAGGTCATTCATTATCAACCGAAGCCACATTTCTGGAGTCATTCACCGAGTGTTACAACCTGCACGTGTTCTTATCTTAACCTCGCTGTTAGACAGTTAATCAAACCACTTTACTCATCAAATGGGCCGCCTAAAACTGAGCACAATGGCTCTTGGCTCTGAGGGAAGAGAGCTCTGCAACGCGTGCATGTGTTTGGTCTCGGCCTCGCAGCTGGTTGTTTGTGTTTCCAGCAGCTTTGATTACCGTGCTCCAGCCCACTTGGCATCCCACATCACTGGAATACATAGACAGTAGAGAGGAGGAGGCAGTGCTCCTCTGCACACAGTCGTCTCTGAGGATAGGGCCCACTGAAGACGAATGTGTACCATTTATACTATGGTCTAAAAATAACCTTGCTGGTGGCAAAGGCAACCTGCCTTCTCAATAAGCGGTTCTACCAGTCCATGTCCAATCTGTGTAAATGTTAATGTTTAATATTTATTTTAATTCCCTAAATGTCTTATCAGGGTATGTTTTGTAGATAATTAAATATGAGTCTTACTGTGAATGAAAAGGAAGCATAATCATGGATTTGGAACAGTTCTTCCAGCCAAATCTTTCCTATGTTTTCTCACAAAAAGAAATAAAAAGAAAGCTTTTTTTGTATAATTTCAGTAAAAAATGAGTACCGGTTTGTGCAAATGTATGTGTATTTGCTTTCATCATACCTCCACAATGTGAAAGCAGCATTAGAAGGATAAGAGGAGAAAAAAGAAGCTCATTAGAGGATATATACAGATGAAAAATAGGACTGACAAAGCAAAAGCCTCTTGAGAGCAGGAAGTCAGTCAGCATAGGTCAATCTGACCAGTGGAGTCATTATATCAGATGGGCTTGAATCGTGCTTCACTAGATAGAGATGTTGCCATTTTGTTTATTGTGATTGTAAAAGGAAAGAAAAATCCACCAAAAAGCAAAGGAAAAAATCATTAATTTTCCAGGATATGATTATTACCAGCCTTGAGCTAGTGTAATGAACAGGAACCACTCCGTTTCTCTCACGAGAAGAAAGAAGTAAGGCTGATTTGCTCGTGGTTCTACATTAATTGATGGAAAAATTGATGCTTAGACATTATGAAAGTTGAAAAAATCTCCACTAAAGTAAATAAGACACAGAATGTCACAGTTACGGTACATGACTTCTTATTGCTTATATGCTCAATAGCGTGATCATTCTAAAACTCACTTATGTCACCTAGCAACTATTTAATTAATTAAATAATAAAGACACTAGAAAGTTAAAACTCTTAAAGGAGACATATGCTCATTTTAAGGTTGATACTTATATGTTGGGGTTTCTACTTTCACGCTACAACTAAAGTTTTTATACTGACTGTCTGAATATAACTGTAAGGGATGGGAAAATTCATTATTCTTTATCATTAAAATACAATTTTTTTTTCTATTATACTTAGAACAGCCTGATTTTTTATTTTTTTTTTTTTTTTAAGAAATGTGACCTATAATTTGTGACCAATAATTTGATACTTGGATTGATGTCTGCTCTACACAGGCTGCCTAAATGTGCCCAAACGTGGGTGACCTACGCTCAGTACTGTGCCTGAACACATCCTGTGAAGACACAGACAAAGATGCTGCTCTGCTGATGTGCTGCTTTTGCTGCGTGCGCTGGAAAGACACTGTTAACTATGGAGCTGGAAGCAATTAGCTTAGCTTAGCATAAAGACTGCCGGTCACAGTTGCTTCTCAGTGTCTTGTTATCAGTGCAGGTCACCAGGCAACCAGCAGAGACGCTGCATAGATCTTGTCATCTGACTCTCTGCTGGAATGCAAAAAAAAAGCAGTTTGCTTTACAAAAAGGAAAACATGAAATTGTTTGAATTATTTTCCAGGAAAGATTTTGTCTGAGTGAAACTTCTACAAAGTTGGGCAGAAGGAAGCTGAGTTGCCTTTGCAAAGCAGTTAATCTTTATAAATGCATGAATACCCGCAAGATACAGGGGTCTCATGTTGTCGACCAATCTTCAAATCAATATCCGTTTAATCTTCTCTGTAGGTGACAGCGATATTGGTTAAGTTCTGTGCCATCAACGTACCTTCATTGGGGTTATTTTCTGATTGCAGAACCCACGGGAAAAAAAACCGATTGTCACAAAGATGGACCCTTTAATATTTAATAAAGGGTGAAAAGTTCACTATGACTTGCACCCTCAGTACCATTCAGAAGCTTCCAGTTACCTCTCGGTGGCCTCACATAGCGATTATCCCGTCCGTTGCTCATTCTCCTGCTCTTGCTGGACAGAAGGGGACATCTGGGATGACATTTTGAAGCAGATGCAAAGAGTCCATTACGGTTGCCCCCCAGCTCCGCAGCCATATTTCCTCTGTCAGCGTAACCACTGCAATGAGATTCTAAGGGAGGTGACCAAGAGCTTGGCCTCGTCTCCAGTGCAATCTGCTTTCGGGACGGTTGTGCAGACACGCACACACACAGAGCGCTGTGCCATATGGCCGCGCCACATAATGAGGGTCATTAATGTGGCGGTGAAACGTGTGATTGACAGGCTGCGGGGTGCGCTGAGTGGCAGGTCCATCCACAATCGAAAAGATAGAGTTGACGGTGTCATGGCCACACAGGCAGAAGCACATCCGCACAGTTTTTATTATGAAGTGCCGGTGGCAATGTCAAAGCTTTTACCTGGCATGACCGAGCCGACCGAATAAGGCTCCTGATGAAATTGTTTGGATATTTACGGAAAAGTCTAAGAAGCTTTCCTGTCCTCCTTGCGCTAGAATATTATTGATGCCATTTTAGTCTCGTCTGTTGTGCTTGGTTTGAAGTACTGTCATGGCTCAATATGATTATATTAGCTGTTTTATTTTTTATTTTTTTCTCGAGGCAAAGGAGTGAGCACTCTGAAGGCAGATACCTATTAAAATAGCAGACTTTCAAGGGACTTTGCTCTATGCGACATGAACTGTTAGGACATGAGAACGATCATGAAGATGAATGGCAAAGTTATCCTTCTTCTGAACTGCAGCTTTTACTAATTGGAGTTCATTGACAGCAGCCCATACATTATACAGACCGTTCTTACATTTGTAAAGAAGTAGAGTAACACAGTGTACATATATTGACTTTTGAATCAACCTCAAAGAAAACGTTTAAACAAAGTAGCAATGAAAGTTAATTTAGTCTGCCCAGACAAACTGAAAGGTCCGTGACTCTTTAAATTGGAATTGTCGTCATTGACGACTAGGAAAGCTTTTTGCCATAAAGGCGACAGTGTCTTTGTTTTTCCTGACTCTAAGGACAAAAGAGCAATAGCAGTTCATGAGTTGGCTAAAATATATTTGTTGGAAAGCAGAAAAAGCTTCTTTTTTTTTTCCACCAATTGCAAGATTATATGCAATTGGCGATGTGGCTCTGAACCTTTGTTTGTAGAAAGTAAGTGTTAAAAAGACTAATAACTACTTGGGTTTGAAGCCTTGAGCAGAATGGGTTTAGCTTAAAGGAACAAATGAAACGGCCTCTCTATTGTTGAATCAAAGTTTTGAAAAATGAAATATGTCCGTGAGTATCAGTTAAAAGTTCATTCTTTTGTTGTGGAAGCTGTTGGCTTGTCCACAGTTTAGTCCTTGGTCAACATTTCTATTACTTACAGAACATTTCCCTGGTTAAGCCTCCACTATTAAAAATTCATTTCTAGTATTGCTTGTATTCAGCATACCTGCCTGGCTGTTTATTAGAACTGTAAATCAATGTCTATGTGAGTGTCTGGCTGCTCTACCTGAACTTCTTAGGGTGCATCTATTATGACAAGTGGCAGACTGATGTTTTAAAATGTTTACAGACGTAGATAAAATGATTGAGCTGTAATAAATAATATTACTTTAGGCTATATATATGGGAAAACAAATAGATGTTTCAGTGATTATACACAGCCAAATTCATTTTGCTTCTTGTCAATTTGCAGGGAAATTGGAAAGCTCATAAAAATAAACAGCAGGGTCAATAACACAGCAAGTACTGGCCTGCATTTGGATCATTGGATAATATCAATGTGGCAGCCACTTTTCTTATATTTTACAGTGTTTTTATGTTTATGGCAGAGGTTTAAAAGCACTTTCTTTCTGTAAAAATGGGTGTAGGTAAAGGACGGGGTTTCCGTGTGATTTTCTAATAATCTCCTTGGAGGTTTTCTGGAAAGAACTTGGTACTAATCATAGGGAACATAGAAATACGTTTCTACATGAGTTTATTCAAAGACTCAGAGTCAAAACTGTCCATATTTTGTCTATAATTATTGCCAAAAGAAATAGTTCATTTCTGGAAGTTTTTTTTTTTTCCTCCAGATCATTAATGCAGACACATTTTGTATTTATTTCAAAGGAATAGTTCAACATTTTTGGTAAAAGCACTTATCTTTTTTACCAAAAGTTAGATGAGAAGATTTAGAGTTGTACAAAATCTTCTCAATTAATCTTCTAATTCTCAGCAAGGAAGTAAAAGTCTGACAATGCCTTTGAGAACTGATGGTTACTTTTCAAAATGGCCAGGATTTAAAAAAATAAACTGTCACTGATGGGTCACTTCATCAGGGTGACAAGTTTACGAGATTAATATAAAATTACATTATTATTCTAATTTAACATAACGAGCTATTTGCCAACTAGAAGGGGCCTATTGAGGTGTTTTTGATTGCAAGAGAATTGCAGGGCAGAGGTAAGCTGGGAAGCCCAGGTCCCAGCATGTGGGTCCAAGGACACATGATTGACATTTCCAAAGACCTCTGGAGTCACAGCCAGAGCCTAAAAGCTGCCGGATTTCCCGCCGTGTGAGCGGCCCCCTCGAATGCCCATCAATGCAGAGGCTGTGTGTGTTCCACCCACATTAGGCATCTCGAGCTGTCAGGGAGACATTAACAAGGCAGGTTGTGCCCTGTCCTCTGCACTCAAACTCCTGTTCTTTCCCTGTTGACTGTTTGCTGCGTCCTATCCTTGCACGGCCTGAGAAGAGGTGATGGACATGGCATTGTTGCCTTGAGGCGCCTACATTAACAAATAATAACACATGTTTACCAATCTTGCAGTGATCACTGACATTGCTTTTCTGCTGTGGTGTTTAAAAGTAAAGAATTTAGAAAAATTGCTGCTTCATTACAGAAAGTAAGTCTTGCTTGTCATTGATTGAAAATATCTCTCACTGGTTACAATTCAGCAGTGATTTAGCAGATTAAACATTGAGTGGAAGTGCAGAAGCAAGAAGCAGATCTCACCCCCGCAGACTCAACCTGATGCCCAAAGTCTTTTTTGTTTTTCTCCCTTTGTCAGACAGCCTATAGGGAAATCAACTGATGAGGCCATGCTAGCAACAGGGTTGCTATAGAAACTTCACATATAAGACTTAGGCTGGAATTTGTCACCAGAGAGAAAACAAGAGAGAGAGATATAGAGACAAAGAGGGGGCTGTGTTGAATGCTCACTGGAGAGGCATCAAAGGTGGAGTCATTTGCAACACAACATTAATGCCATGTTTTATTTCTTCTCTTCTATACTGCATCGGAGCTGCAGCGTCCCCCATCAAATCCTCACATCCTGCTGCCGGCCTGATACCTGAGAGGAAAGTTTCCTTTATGTCCCACCAGAACATGTGATAGCAAGGTAGACGCCATCATGTTTTTGTTATGACATTATGAACAGACTTGGACAATACATTTTACATCTTACCCATCAGCAGAACAGTCCTTTGTAAATTTCAAACGTATCACTATGGAAATAGCATATTTTTGGTGAATTGTCCACCTGTGAGAAGTACATGGATGTAGTGTACGTATGTAGGCTAAATATAGGGCGTACGTAAGATTATGTGAAACTATGAAAGTGGTAGCAATTATCTTTAATTGTCCCGCTAAGGGAAAATTCTGCTACATATCTAATACATTAAGCTGAATGTGAAACTCTTTAATGTAGTTTATATTGCTGATGATTTAGCAGGACATGATGTACTTAGTGCACATGCCAACAAAGAAAGAAAAATACTTTCTACACGGACAACTTGTTCTTCTCCCGACATCTGACAGGGGCATTCAAATCTTTCATTACTGTGATTGAAAACAAATGGATAACAATCACTTCTAATGGAGTGATGAAAAGAAATTGGACTTTACTGACATTCTTTATGAAAATCTATATTCAGTTTAAGACCAGTTGAGAGAAGATGTACCTGTAGAGAAGGAAGATTAAAAGTGATTAAATGGGGAAATTCATTTCTAGTCGCAACAGTTGCGAAGGCTCTGCCCCTGATTTATGACTGTCAAAGCCCATCTTTTCAGTCTGGGTGACACATGAGATGAGCGTCAGCGTTAGTCAGGCTTCAGGCTCTGACAGGAGAGTTGCAGAACTGTCTCCCATCTCTCACTCTTGCCTCCCACCACTCTGAATCCTCCTCTTTCTATACCTCCCCTCTGTCTTTCTGTGTGACTTTTAGAAGAGTGGAGTGAGCATTGTTATGCTGAGTTAGACTTGCACATCTCTATCAAGTATCAATGCCCTGGAAAGTGTTTTGGGGAAAAGAGAGATGTATTGAACATCTTTCTGCCCATCCTCATCTCCCCCCCTGCACACACTGCCAGTGGGAACAGGTGAATGTGCACAGGGAGTGCATGTTCACAGAAACACACAGTGGTTCAAAGCCAGATGCTGCTGATATGAGAATCTAATGGAGACCCCCTCTCCCCCTTCTCCTTCTTCAACAAACCACACCAAACTCTCTCCACCTCTTTTTGTAGTCAGTGTTGGCAGCAAGTGCCTCACTTGGATCCAAGCTTTCTCAGAATAAACCTTAACCAGAGCTAGTTGGAGTTGAGTGTGAGGCAGAAAGTTGGAATGTCACCTTCTGCTCTTTGGCATCTGGAGTTGGAGGGCCAGGAAGGGTGCAATGGGGCACAGTGGGAGCCCCTCTGAACCTTAGCCTCGGGACAGATGGCAGGTTTGGACCCTTGGACTTGCTAATGAGCAGGTCGTGCCAAGCGGTGTAGGACACGGGGACATAGTTTAGGTTGCTTCATCATAGCCATGATCTGCCATGTCACTAGGGTGATGCCAAACCCATCTGCTTATCTGATGATAACATACAGTACATTAAATTTAAAAAAATGGCAAATTGGTCAGCATTGCTGCTTGGCCGCTTTTTGGGGGTTTTTTTGTCCTTGCTTTGGCTGGTTTTGGCGTTGTGTACTTATGCTGCCATACCACTATCAGTGGTATTGTTGTATGACATCCCGTCATGTGTCATGACCTGGCTTAAAGGTACGAACAAAGGTGAAGAACACACGTTTGCGTAATTAAATTAAATTAATTTAAATAAACAAGGTAAAACCTGCTATCAGTTTATCAAAAATGTGTGTAGTGAATGAATGTGTGAAGATGTAGTGATGTAAGAAAGCAAAAAGTAACTCAACCCAGTCCAAACAAACCAAGCTACCTTGAGAGAGAGAGAAAGAGAGAGAGAGAGGTGAGAGGGTGTGAAGGAGGAGAAGACAATGGGCATCTAAAGCGGAATTTAGGTTTGTGCTATGTGTGCTGCTGTACCTTGTATGTAATCTTGTCCAGAGAGAGAGAGAGAGAGAGAGAGAGAGAGAGAGAGAGAGAGAGAGAGAGACCAGCCACTCTTCTTTGTGGGCATGTGAGCAATCAGCTAATCCAGGTGTCTATCATTAGTCCTTATTAGCCCGTCATCAGATCCCAGCAACCAGAGGGACTTGAAAAAGGTCTTGAGGCCTAGGAGCCGTCACACAAGGAAACTGTCCAAGGATACAAAATAATTTTGATTTACATAGTTCAACTGAGCAGTTTGGTTAAATACATACTTGATTTGTCTAAATCAACTGCTAAAGCCTCGAATTTGTAATAGCCTATTTGCATATTTCAGCAAAATGTATACTACTTTTTTTACAGGTGGATTTTGTCCCCAATCTCTTAAAGTGGCTATTTGTAACTTTCAGTTTGTGTTGATTCTAGCGACAGCTTTGGACAAAAGCGATTTTTACCACACCTGCTGTCGCAAAGCTCTTTTCTTTGGCGTGCTGTATTGCCCACTGTAGTTGAGTTTAATTCATAATTCATTCATTTACAATACAAGAAGAAGTTACAGATGCATCGTTGCATTTCAAATGTTGCATACGTTGTCACTGTCACTGCGTCACGAGCCAATGCATTAAGAGTTTATTTTAGCAGCCAAGGTAATAACTTAGAATAATATAGCGCATTTCATGAAACCCATGGATGCTTTAGACAACTACAGGGGGACAAGGTAAATGGAAGGAGGACATAAGTTAATGTTGACTACTGACCATACAACCACATTGTGCAATCCAAAGTTATTTTATGAATGAAATAGACATAGTACATACCTGAGGGCCAGTTCGGGAAAATACATGTTTTTTTTAAGAAAAGCTTTACAGTATGCAATCCCTAAGAATAACACTATAGTGTATGTTAGAATTTGAAAGGAGAAGAGTTATTTCCACTCAGAACTTAACCTCAGTTGATCTTGAATTTGGGAATTGGCACCATTCGTGTGTGAAAAACAGAAAAATGTGAAAACACCACAGGGAAACATTTTCACACCTAAGACATCTGCATTTTACACTTTAGATGGGCCTCCAAATTGGTCACTACAGCAGATGGAAGCTCTGATTGGCTCCATGTAGGCGTAGAGACACATGAGGTTGTATGTATTATCAGATTCCCAATAACCTTATGGTTAACCCTTGTAATCTGCTCATATGCCAAATGTACAGTATATAACTGTTAATATGCGTATTTCTTGTTTATCTTAGATAAATGTGCAAATTTCTAATCTGCAATTCTGATTGGAAAAAAAATCAAGATGGACTATTTCAGGTCCATGTGGAGCCCACACGCTTTTTGTTTGCCTTCCTTTGTGAGGCCTTTCTTATTCACAGCGGAGCAAAATCATGATCTGCATTCATATCTGCCCCAGTTATCGATCTGACTGTTGGGCTCAGATGTTGAGAGCTAACACTTCAGCTCCACTGTGAAGAATAGTAACGGCTGATATTGGTGGGATAGACAGGATGCATCCTGGGAGCTTATTTGTAAAAAGTACAGGTGTAAGGAGAAAAAGAAGCGACAGGTTGGAACTTGTGATAGATGATGAGGGTACACAGTGGAGCAGTGACAGGACAACATCAATAGTTAAAGCATCAGTGATGCATTGCATGTTGTAGTTTTGCAGCACTCAGTTGAAGTTGAAAGTATTTTGGGGATTGCAGCAGCCCACACCCATTGCTTGTCATATTTAGGAGGCATAATGCTTTTGAAACCTTATTGTCAGGCATAATCAGTCATCAGCCTGCTCACTGGAGGCCTTTTTGTTCCTCCAACCAAAGAGCTGAAGGGCGGCTGATTGACAGTGCATGACAGTCCCAGGTCCCACCTATTTGATATTGCCCTAGTGTGTGTGTGTGTGTGTGTGTGTGTGTGTGTGTGTGTGTGTTAATAACCTAAACATTCCTGTTAAGTTTTTCTAAGCATGCAAACTCCTTTAGCACTAATGCCCTGTTCTACCTTCACACACACATTTCCAAACTTAAGCGGCCTAGATCCAACTTAGCCTCTTACAGAGCAGGTGACCCTGATGCCTTGCTCAAGGGCTCCATAGCAGTCATTGTTGTTGGGTGGGAACAACTCTGGGCCTGTCCACTTCCATTGCATTTGAGCGTTATATAGTCAAAGACGAAATCACCTCCATACGTGAAATTAGTTATTTTAGGTGCTACCATAGAATGTAAAAATAATGGATGGCTCTTTTTCTCTGCATTCCATAGCTCCTGCTCTTTAATTACTATTAAAATAGGCTTACTTCCTCCTTAACTTCCCTAACTTTAGTGCAACAGCGTGCGCGTCTGATGCCATTATAGTTCTTTTGCGCATGCGGTTAGTTCAAAACCGCAATAGATATAGGCCACGTTATAAAAGGTAATGTGAACAGCGAAACCAAAAATCGGATCTGAGCAAAAAATCCAAATTAAGCATTAAGACGTGTGGTGTGAACGTAGTC
Organism: Percina caprodes; assembly: GCA_013375575.1. Classification (NCBI taxonomy): domain Eukaryota; kingdom Metazoa; phylum Chordata; class Actinopteri; order Perciformes; family Percidae; genus Percina; species Percina caprodes. Next base: position 281,272 of record JABXJD010000214.1, on the reverse strand, counting down.
TAAGTAACCAGCTAACGCTAGCACTAGCTAACTAGCCTGGTGCATAAGCCTCTGTCCTGATTGACCGGTCGGCGTGCCGCCATGGCCTAAAGCATCCCCTGCTTCATCGTCTATTTTAGAACAAATGGGGCAATGATTTACATAATGAGCATCATGCTGTATTGAAGAGGTCTTGAAACTAGCAATTGAGACCATAAACTTGTTTGGAACATGTTTACTCAGGTAATAAATCAAGTGAGAAGTAAGGTCATTCTGTCATTGACTTCTATACAAGGCCACTTGTTTTTGCAACCCGTGGAGTCGCCACCTGTGGAAATTAGATAGAATGCAGGTTTAGGTTTAAGGCACATTCTGCATTGACTTCACTTATTAGGCCTGGAAGTAAGTGGTTGCTACCCTGATTGTGCCAACTGCCTGTCATAACTATGCATGCACCAATAGTACATTTTCAAATAAGGGAGGATGTTGTGTTTTTCTCTACATATAGACAAAATGAATCAAATGTTTTTTTGATGAAAAGAAAACAACAAGCCTAATTTATTTACTGCTTGTAGTGTTTTGTGTGAATTTTAATATAATTACGTGTGTTACCAACTGAGATGTTAATGTTAATATTGAATGACAGTAGACCTAACTAGACTACTACTACTACTGCTACAGACACCAGAGAGATGGGCTACAGCCATGCTAACAGCTTTCTGAGGCTACACTTACATGCTAATGTCAGCCTTCTGCCCACAGTGACAATGGTAACATGTCCGCTATGTTAACCGCTTAGTTTAGGCAACATTTTCTAATTAGCACAACACAAACTAGCCTACAGCTGAAGCTGATGGCTGAAGATATCCATGATGCAATGGCACACATATAGAACTGCTTTCTTTGCTAAATATATCAGTTAAAACTACAATGAGCCAAAATGCTTTTTAAAATATCTTCTGTAAATCAGGTTGATATGTATATCATAAGTCAGTCCTGCTTTGTTTACACCAAATTGTACTCAGCCACAGTCAACATGTAAAGCAAATTAATTACACCATGATGAAAATGGTTCTACAGCCATTCTGTGTTATCAAAATTAAATTGTGAATGATACACTGAAGTTAATATTCAGCAGAGAGGGTCTTTAAAACACACTTGAGACTAACAAAAGACATTTCTGTCCAGACACTGTCCAGACTCCTGAGTAGGCACTCCCACTTCTTCCCTCTCCAGAGCCTGGTGGGAGAAAAATAATTATTCTCTTCCACCACCAATATACTTCTGCCATGTACATATTCTTGAATAGGAGTCATATACAAGGGGAAGCTAAATTATGCACTAAAATAATTTTTAGATGTACATATTAAATTCACTTAAACAACATCTATCATGGCCCGCCAGAAATGTTGGTTTGATGCTGGTCACAGCATGACATCATACTCATGTTGAACTAAATTGTGCCGCTGCTTCATTGTGTCTGGGCAGCAAAGGCCAGGCCCCCTCTTCTGTGATGAAACAGTGCCATCTATGGTAATACTGAGTGAAAGACCTGCATCTTTAATGCAGACAAACCTATTGCAGTACTCTAAGCTTTATTACATGTCATCCTATATAGCCATACAGTGTGTAGCAGTTTCTGTATGTTTACACATGTTTAATCATGCTCTTTGAGGTAGCTTTCCATATATTTTTATTTTTTTTTATCTGACCTGATTCAGATTTCCTCTTAGAATGTCTTTAAGAGATAAAGTAAGAGGAGAAATTGCTCCAAAAATTAGTCATGGATAAACCCAGGGCTTATGTGACTGTAAATATCCATCTGACAGTTGGAAATGGCAGTAATATGTCAGGCTTGGCTACTGTCAATCATACTTAAAGATTGTTGCTAAGGCCTATCCTGTCAAAGCTACCTTGGAATGTATCCGACTTTTCTGTTTTTACCAGCATTCCTGCCACTGAATTTGTAGGGTGTATGTTATATTTTATATGGTGTATCCTAAAGTTTGATTTGATTGCTTGTTGTTATTTTAAAGCAGAGCCCATTTTAAAGGAAAAGGTAATTGTGAGCTGTGACATATCTTCTTTTTTGCCATTAACCATCACAGCAAGGTTATTATTATTTAGACTCGGAGATTAACTGTCGACTTTGAGAAAAACATCATTTTGTCTGCTTGCTGTATAATTAAAAATTACCATGACCATGTTATATATTAAAAAAACTAATCAATATTCATTTTACAGTTTATTGATACATCTTGTAGGAAGTTTCTGGCTTCATCCCAGTATACAGTGGTGCTCATAAGTTTATGAACCCATGCTAAAGTTGACTAAAAAGAGGAATAAAAACATAATCTTTTTAGAAGTTAATTGTAATGCCTTCATTAGAATGTTAGGAAAAATCAACCTTTAAGGACACCTATTTTATTTTTTGACCAAATAATGTATTGTGAATAAATAAATGTTCCATAAGTATACACCCCCCTATGTTAAATTCCCATAGAGGCAGGCACATTTTTATTTTTAAAGGCCAGTTATTTCATGGATCAGGATACTATGCATCCTGATAAAGTTCCCTTGGCCTTTGGAATTAAAATAGCCCCTCTCCCCCATCATCACATACACTTCATCATACCTAGAGATTGGCATGGTGTTATTTCAGTTAGCCTAATAGCTGGTCTGATTTGCATTGAGAGATGATTTTATGGAAAGTACCCCATGCCAATCTCTAGGTATGATGAAGTGTATGTGATGATGTGGGGGGGCTATTTTAATTCCAAAGGCCAAGATAACTTTATCAGTATGCATAGTATCCTGATCCATAAAATAACTGGCCTTTAAAAATAAAAATGTGCCTGCCTCTATGGGAATTTAACATAGGGGGGTTTATACTTATGGCCCTTGTATTTTAAGGAACTTTAGCATGGGTTCATAAACTTATGAGCACCACTGTAGCTCTGCTGTGGAAGGATGAATATCTTAGCAATATTGTTGTTTGTATCAGCAATTCACTAAACTCTGCAAAACTAATGCCATTCCCACCAGCCTCAGCTGCCCTTTGGTGAAGTGGTGAAACAGGGATTTGTAAATGTTTTCATTTGCAGTTTTGCAGTTTTGGCCTTTACTTTTGTTCCGGGAAAGTTGCTCTCATTTTGGCTGAAGAAGATGGGCAGGTGGTAAGAACAGCCTCAGACAATCAGATAACAATGAACTCATCTCCCCCGTTTCTGTTCTCTATTAAATGAGAAATGTATGGGCCCAACCCAGACTGAGTGTCCTGGGAAAGAACCAGTGCCCAAGGATTCTGGAAGGCTAGGGGTTAGCCCTTGGGGGCTAAAAGCCTGTCTGTTTCTCTCCCAATCTGAGCCCTCAATTACTGAATCAAAGGCGAAAGGAAGACCAAATGTCATCATGTACCTGGTCCTCAGCTCACCTTGCTAGACTCGACAGGCTATCTCTTCCTGCTTGTTCACTCTTTCTGACTTGAACGCACGGAACAGAGCTCCTGGGATCCTTGCAAGTGAGCTGCTGGTTGTCCTCCAAAGAAGCTTCAAAGTTCATTGCTCTTTCTCGGCAGGAGTGCAGATGGGGTGACATCCCGTTACCTCCTTACTTTTTTCCCCCACCCACTCCTTTGCTCATTCATGAGCTGTTCCCACATGAATGAGACATGTCAGGGCTGTTTCATCCCCCTTCCACTACCTTATCTCCCCGCCTGTCCTTAGAAGAAATGCACTTTTTTATCTTATTATTTAGTAAACAATTTCAAGGCTTAGAGCATAAGTAGTGAGAGGCTTATCCCAGTAGTAAAACTACTGCAGTGACAGCTGGAATATGAATATGACTGACATAACTTGACTGGTTTATGTGAAAAGCACAACCAGCTGTGAAAAAAAGCCTTTTTTTTTTTTCTTTGGGTACACTGTAGAGTTAAGATGGATCCTCTCCAGATGATTTCTGTGTGGGATAGAGGAATGAAGCGTAAATTTGCTCCAACTCTCACGAGAGCTGAAATAATAAAAGCCAGTCTCAGTTAAAGCAATGCATTATGGTGTTTGGCAAACCACATTTTTAGAGAGTAAAGCAATAACATTATGGAAAGCCATGTACATGCAAAGTCATGCTGTACCCTACTTATCGGTCCGTTGTTAACTTACTTGCTCTGGAGCTTTTAACCATGAGTTACCAACCATCAGTGTTGTTTGAAGTGTGTGGCTGGGTGAATATATGGTGTGATGTGTGTTGGATGGTGCAGCAAACCAAACAAAGGACAAAATGTTGATGGATGCAGGCTGAGAGAGAGTAAGACTCCCAGGAGGACAGTCCTTTATGCCCAACTGGCCAGGTACATGCACCCACTCCCAGTACCTGCAGAACAAAGGAGTAGAACAGGCCTGGCAGGCAGAGTGGGAGAGGGTGTCACATATCCCACACATTTCTCCTCAGCAGATTAAGTTTGCTCAGTTGCCATTGACATTTAGATGTGGAAACTTTCAACGATCCTTAGCATCTCTCATCTGTGTGAACTTTAAAGTTGAGTTGTGGATGGCAGACAATTTTGATCAAGTGCAGTAATGACAGACTCTGCCATAGACAATAAAAACTTATGAAGAAGTAATTACAAAATGTGAATACAATTGATGGCTATTGCTGAGAAATGGCGACCATGAACTGTATCAAAAACTAGCTACACTTTGGCCCCATTATCTCTCATCTCATCATAGATTGGCTGGAACATATTGCCATATAGCTTGTAACTGGCACAAATGTTCCCCTTTATTCAATAATACAGCGCTCCTGATTGGCGGGAGACCTATAACAGCTCCACAGTTGGAACAGAGGGGGGTTCATTGTCTAAAAGACATTTTTATCGAGGTTGGCTTGTTTCCCTTCTCTGACTTACAAAACGCATTCAATCTTCAATTAAAATCAGCACTCAATGTATACGATGTCCCCTGGTAAATGGCTCCGTCCATCCATCCTATCTGGTGTGTTTTGGGTCATTGTCTTGTTGGAAGATCCATTTCAAAGGCATTTCCTCTTCAGCATAAGGCAACATGACCTCTTCAAGTATTTTGATGTATTGAAATTTATCCATGATCCCTGGTATGCAATAAATAGGCCCAACACCACAGTATGAGAAACATCCCCATAACATGGTTTTTGCATGGTTCTTTTCTGAACTTCTTTATATGTTTTCCCTTCTCCAATCAACTTTTTAATCAAAGTCAGCTGTTCCTCAGCAGCAATGTCTGGAACGACCCATTTTGCTGAGTATTTCAGTGTGAAATGCACTATAACCGGCATGCACAATATTTGCTCCCTTCCTTCCTTAAATATGGGCAATAATTGACACCTGTTTCTTCACAGAATCAACCACCTCTCTAATTGAACACAACACTACTATTATTTTGAACATGCCCCTTTCAATTACAGATTCAATTACACAGATTGAGAAGCATGCATGTCAAGACTGTTGGGTCTGTTGGTTTTCTATGACTCTACACTTACTAATAAGTTATTTTCCAGGTAGAAATATCACTTCTACCAAAAACTATGATTCATGAAGTTAATGATGTTGGACTGCTATTATTTGGAACACAACTGTACTTCCTGCTAGTTTCAAAACCTTTGACAATTTCACACGCTGCATAACTTAAGTCATGGATGAGAAGTCTATGAGGTGTTGTGCAAAGTTTGAACAGTTACATTTCATTGTTTTGTCAACTGATTAGATGTTTGTTTTTTTACTGTACATTAATAACATACTTTATAATATTATTTTAGACTTTCTTCAAGACACCAGAACATCATTTCTGCATTCATTTATATGTTGCAGATTTGCTTCATCAAAGAAGGGCAAGGTCGAAGTGGCTTGAACTACTATAGTTATATACTCTTCATTTACTCTAATTGCAACTATATCTATGAAGCTTCTCCTAAATGTTTTTAGGCAGTAATGGCTGACATAATTTGAATCATGATGATCCCTCAAAGCTCCCACTTATTTGTCTTATTCCAACAAGGCTGTACACATAGCACACTTGAACATGTCTAATTCAAACCTCAGTGGGCTCATGAATATTTTAAAGAATCCTTAACTAAAGTATACACTGACTAATATATGCCAAGAGGTATCAGTGTAAAAGTGTTTCCTTTTTTCTGTTTTGCCTGTTTTGAACACCTAGAATCATCCCACCTAGAAGTCATTTTGTGACAATTAATGGATGTCAATAGGAATAGACATCTCTGGCTTTGCTTACTTAAGGCAACAACTGTGTACTGAACTCCTCTAACAAGCTGCCTAGCAGCACCGTGGAGAAAAGCGGCTGCTTAAGTGAGAACAATTGATATTTAAGTTAACAACATGCTGAATGAGGGAAGCAGAAGAGCTGTTGTATTGTGATCCTGAGCCAGAAACAGAGTGATTAGTTCTTTAGGGCCATTATTGAGTGTTTTTATGCGGGGTTCTTTTTAAAGAGAAGATGTACTGATGCATGTGAATATTTAGCCAATATGTGCAACACGTGCTGTGGTCTTCTATAAGTGTTTATGATTACATATCCGGGTTATGTCCAACCATTTCATCTTATTAATGCAACACAGGCACCTTTGTCATCCCTGTAAATGTGAGCAAACACAGGTGTTAAAACCTTTAAAGCATTTGTGTAGTTGATTTACCTCATTGTCTTTGTTACATAGTGAAAATTATGTAATAAAGTGAATATAAATATTTAATTTGTGATCCAATCATTATTGCGTCACCTGCCTCAAATGTTCCAATGTTGGAGGCTCCAACTATAACAAGGTTGTTTAAACAAGGTGAGATAATGGTTGACACATTGCTTCCTGTCCCATTAAAAGAAGCACTTCTAAAATATGAAGAAGAGTAGTTATTAAGACAAAATGGTATTCACTATCCATTATACAACTACTGACTAACTCGTACTTATGTTAAATTTAATTGGTGACAGCCTGCTGCACAAAGCTTTGTACGGATAATTGAACCTTATAAAGCAAAATGTTATCGGGGATGACAGCTGAGGATACTTACTCAAAACACAGTTAGGGACACTAGACAGCCATTAAAATGTCCTGGATTTTTTTTCTACTTTTGCTGGGGAGCTGTTGTGACTCTTTTGTCATAGGAATATATATTTGGAAGACCCATCTCCAAACCTTTCAGTGATGGACCATTATCTGTGTAAAGTAGCTACATCTCTGGACAAGTGCCATAATGTTAAGGCGTCTCAAAGAGATTAAATCTCAAAGGACTATATGTGAGATGGTAAATTGGTCTAGATTTTTCTGCCACTTTTATTGTAGAGATGTGTGTTTTGTTGGTCAATCGACTTACAGTTGTACTGCTGTGCTACTGCATCACTATAAGCGGCTTGCTTTGAAAGACACCGTGAAACAGACCACGTAAGTCAATCCCATTTTGTCTCAGCAATCAGTAGTGCCACTGGATCAAGCGGGATGCCTACAAAAGAACTGTTTGGATTGCATCCTTGGAGGGATACGTTTTAAAGTACCACAATCCAAAGCAGTATCTTTAAAGGTCCCATGACATGGTGCTCTTTAGATGCTTTTATATAGGCCTCAGTGGTCCCCTAATACTGTATCTGAAGTCTCTTTTATATAGACCTTAGTGGTCCCCTAATACTGTATCTGAAGTCTGCTGGCGTGGCCTTGACCAACTGCCACTTTGCTTGTTTGAAAGCCATGATGTCTCTCTCATGGGTAGGCCAAATTCTCTGGGAGGGCAGAGCAGAGAAAGCCTAACCTTGCCCCTTATGACCTCATAAGAGGCCAGATCGACCCATCTGAGCTTTCATTTTCTCAAAGGCGGAGCAGGATACCATATCTAGCCACTGGGGGACCATAGGCAGGCTGGGGGAACGCATATTAATGTTAAAAAACCTCATAAAGTGAAATCTTCATGCCCTAGGACGTTTAATTACAAAGTTGTATTACTAATTGTCCTATCTTCAAATCTTGAATTCAACTACTCAGCTGTACTTAATTAACAAATTGCTCTGACCTCACAGTGGTAAAGTGTTGCTGGTATTTAAGTGGAATAATTGTCTAAAAAGACAAAGCTGTAAAGCGCAGCTTAATCTGATGCTAATGGTCTCGGGTAGTGAACCAGGGTAAAAATGCACAGCTCTGCTCTGACTATCTCAGTTGGCAGAGAAGTTGTTATTCTACATTAAACAATCTGGCTGCCAAATTGTTGATTTGCTAACAATAGGTGTTGATTAGAGAGATTGAGAGGCTGTTCACGCATAGAACTTGCATAGCTTCAAGAAAGGTGTTTAGAAGTGCTGAAATGAGTAAATGTGATGGGTGTGGATTTAAATAAGTGCACAAAATGTCCCACTGTTTAAGCAATCTGTATGATGATGCACACAATGCTATATATTTTGATATATAGTGCAAATTTCAAACAAAAGATGTTGGCAAATAGTATTATGTACTTGCTTCTTTCAAGCTGGAAAATCATAAAACAGTATCATGGCCTGAAAACAATGTAGATGATCCCATGAAACGTCATCCACAGAAACATACCCGCCACTGTTGTACTGTAACTTTCTACTTCATTGTTTTTTCTGCATCAGATAAAACTGAATATATTTTGTATTGTGTTTAATACCATTTCCTTTATGTTGGGTTTGTTTTCATTTAGGTTCTTGTTTTTTTCTTATTATTCTTATTCTTATTTCTGTGATTCAGCATTTTACTTGCATTATTTGACTAAACTAAATCAAATGTGGATAAACAGCAAAAATCATTGAACTTACAGCAGTGAGTGATTTCTTGAATAGCTACATTTCCTCATTAGACAACAGAGCCTTGATGTGCATTCAACAGCTGTGTTTAAAGAAGAAGGGAGAATCATAAAATACCATTTCTATGAGCAGCTTCTATTTTAAGATTGCCACAATGTGTTATTGTCTCCAACAGGTCCTGCAAACCATACGACCATGTAGGTTGTTTATTGCTATCCTCTAATACGACCCATAGGTGGCAGGAAATACTCTGCAACACAGTTTTAGAATTGGTTTGGCTGTAGGTCTCTGATTTACACACACACACACACACACACACACACACACACACACACACACACACACACACACACACACACACACACAGAGAGGTTGTTTTTCTGATCCTTTTCATGGCTCTCAAATACAATGTCCCCTTCCACAGTGCCAGCTCCATCATTGCCCCTTTTAACAAGGTGATATCCAGACACATGGGAGCAGATGTTGCAAAGAAAACACATTGTGACGTGATTGGTATCGATGCACACCTCCCACCATATCCACTGCATAATTTGGCGGATGGCAACAGGATAACAACCTGCATTATGAGGAGACAGCTGTCGTCATGGCGCCACGGCAGCCATTGTATTGGCTCCTGCCTTCTTTTAGGCAGAGGCGGGCAAGCCAATTAGAGTGATTTACAGCTTGCTTGTGTCGTCACCACCACCTAAACCTGTGTCTTGGTCCAACTAAAGATAATGCATGGCTACTTGGGTGGTAATAAGGAGGGCATAATGAAGACCGTTGTTTATTAGTGAAATGGAATAAAATCTAAAGTAATTCTGCTACCTTTTTAATTGTTTGCTTGTCCTTTAACTAAAAGGGGATATAAGTAGGATGTTACTCTCTACAAAGCCATGGATTATACTGTATGAAAAATAATTGTACGATATTGAAAAATGTGCCTGTCTGAGAATTAAGGATCTAATTCAGTCTTGAATGCAGTGTTTTGTGATCATGTCAGAGAATGTGATATTGAACATATAAGTGAACATATCTTCTGATAACAATGTATATACATCTGCATTCTGCTTCACATTTTACCTACGTAAAATACTAATGTCACTGTCAGTTTTATGTCACATATTTTCTATGGGCCATGCATTTTAATGCAGTACATTTTCATAAAGTCTCTTCGTGTTGCATACTTATTAATGTAGCCTAAATTCTGCAAACATTTGTTACACTGTGTCATTATTATGCAACCCTAAATTCCTTTGTAAATTCCTTTGAAACAAACATGCATTACCAATGAGGATAGTGCTGTCTGATTTAAATATGAAAACCTGAACGATGTAAATGAGCAGTGGTTGGCAAGTTTGAAGTATTTTGGAGTAATGAATCCGATGCACAGTATTTGATGAAATCGTGAAGCAGATGGAAACTGGGAGATGGCAAGGCCGTGTGAAATACAGTAGGTGCCCTTGTGATTGACTGTCACTAGTAATCCGAGCAAGCTTTGAAGTGTAAAATGATGATGGGATACAGTTTGAATGCATTTGCACTTCTATCAACAGCTTCAGATGTCACAGGCACGGCACATCAAGGTTCATTCAAAATACACACGGTTGTGCAGCTATAAGATTAACAGGATGCGATAGCTTCAGACTGCCAGTCTTTGTTGGTGTGGCTAGAAGTTTAGAATGAATTTCAATTTAAAATTAAGTTAGAATGTGGGGACTTAAAGCTACAGTCACCAAGTAAGGGCATGTGAGTATGACAGTAAATGCAGTAAATTGTAAAAGCCATCTTTACCACGTTTTAAAACTATTCTGAATTTATCTATAGTATAAACTAAGTAGGATACCACAACATAGCTAAGCCTTTATGGGCCGACGTTGCGGAACATATGTAATATGTAGCCTTTTCCTTGGTAAATAATGACAGACACACGGCAACCCAGCCCAGTAGGTGGCGATAAGAAACAAAATGGCTGTCCAACCAGAGTCCAACAATAACAAAAGTGAAGAAGAAGCACGTTGTCGCCTGCTCGTGACATATTTTCCCCGCGACTTTCAACTTAAGTAAGTGAGCTCTCGACGAGCTCTAAATACATAGCTAGCTAGCTTTCTGGAGACGGGTCGTGTATTTACCTTGAAAATGCTCAAAAAGAAATCAAGTAGCACTGAAAAGAAACGAAAACACTCGCAGTCTGAAGAAAGACACGAAAACAATAAACGCAGAAGTGCCGAATCCTTGGAGGTAAGATATTCAAGCTAGCTAACAACTAGTGTTATGCTAGCTAGCTACTATCGTGTTTTGTTTAACACTAGCTAGCTAGATATTAAACGATAGAGTAACGTTATCTGCGTTGCTCTTGTATTATCTCTGTCTGTAGACCCATGGGATACGGAATTCAGAAGTTTAACTTAGTTACCCGACGTTGGTTTCAAAAACAGTCATGTGTGAATCTTATAATTAGCTAACTTTAGTCAAGCTGTGGTCGTATATGTTTGACTAAAGCACGTAACCTTTTTAGCTTTAACAGAAAAACCTAAACATTTTAGCAGTTTTTTTCTTTAATATTCATCTAGCTACGTACTACTATACACGCTTAAACTGTAATGTATTTTTTTAAATGTAATAACGATTTTATTTGTTTGGCTTTGTGACTAATTTATTCCCAAAGCTAACATGCATTCTCACCGTGAAGTTGGTTCTGATAATACTGTCAGTGCTACAAACATTACATTAATTTTGTTATACTGGCTTTGGCAGCCTGTTGTCAAAGACATCTTGGATAGGCTATGCCAAACATGGAGCAGAGAAATTAATGAGACTTTGATACAGTTTTCCCCGTTAAATCGGGGTGTGAAAAAGTAAAAAAAAAAACACCAACAATAAAACACCCCTGTCGAAGTTGAAATGTCTTTATTGTCCCGAAGGGGCAATCTGGTTCACCACATCTAGCCAATACGTAAACGTTAGCACAAAAAAGCACAAAACATGAAATAGTAAATAGATAAACATAAATACACATGTACACTACATTTAAAAGATGACAAATATATGCTCTAAAATGGGCAGGGATGGCACAAATGATCTCAGGTATTTGTTTTCGGAAGGTATACCTCCTTCCTGATAGTAGGAAGTAGAACTCTGAGTGTGCTGGGTGAGTGGTGTTCGCCGAAACGGCCATTGCCCTCTGTGTGGCTCTGTCCTCATACAGACTTAATGCTCTTGAGGTCATTGTCAATTATTTACCAATTTTTCCCAAGTCTGTTCTTGTTGGTTACAGTCAAATGGCCAAAGCAGCAGATCATGTGTGGAATCCAATACAATTAAACAGCATCACAAACTACAGCCTCCACATGACCATACAGTGGTAACAGCATCTCTCTGAAGTTATTTCCACAAAAACTAAACATGTCAATGAAATGATTGGGATTGATCAGAAGGGTCTTGTATGTGTATTTCATTATCATTATTTTTGCTAGATTTACCTAGCTACTACAGTCAACTAAGTGTAGGTTGCAACTGTGTGACCTGCATAGGTTTTAATTTTAAAGCGCTTGAGAACACATAAACCTGTGTATTAGATAATAATTAATACTTAAAGCCCGTTTGAATAACTCGGAGAACCTCTTTTGCAATATAACTTACACAAAACTACTTGATTTATGTTGTTATTGGTATCATTCATGTTTAAGGTAACACACCAAAAAGAATCGTAATCTTTAAAATCTTCAATACTGGGGCGCCCAGATAGCTCAGTTGGTAGAGTTGGCACCCGTATATAGAGGTTTACTCCTCGACGCAGCTGGGCTTGGTTCAACTCCGACCTGCGACCCTTTGCTCCATGTCATCCAGACACTGTGTCTCAGTAACATGTTGTTTTCTTATAGCAGGACTCTAAGGATGAACTGGCTGATGCAGAGCTGGACAGGATTGGCAGTGACATTGAGGAGGGCGGACTAAACCTCACCCTGCCGTTCCAGCCCATCACTGCTTATGTCACCAACAAGCGGGAGATGCTGGAGCAGTGTCTCCATGTGCTGGGGGAGAAGAAGCTACGGAAAATGCTGCCTGATGAACTCAAGGTGAATGTGTGATTATGTTTTCTAATTTTAAACTCATGATCGTTGTATGCCTGGAATAAGACAGGCTGAATGTAAATTATATCAGTGTTTGAAAGTTTGAAACCCATGTTGTTCACTTAAATTATGTAACGACGACGATCGATTGGGGGGAATTTGTGGATCAGAGGACATACATTAGCCTCATTTCTCATTAGATGCTATGTAGCGTTGGACTTTCTTAAATGTTGTCTTCAAGATGTCTGTCCACCACAAACCGAAATAAATCTCTTTTGCCATCACGCTGGATTGTTACTGAGAAAAGTTAGTGGTTTTAAGGACCACATTTCGCGCTTTGGCAGGTGTTGTCTTCCAACATATATGGCCATGTTTTGTACTGTTGGCTACATTCCAACAGCGCCAGCTCTGGCTGACAAAGCATCAACACCTTGAGCAATAGTGATCATTTCATAACAAAAGGTTTGTTCCATCTTTTTGTAGGCATACAGTATACTGTATTATGTTGCATATAATTGTTATATTTAATTTCATTGTAACCGATTTAAAAGTCACCTTATCCAAATTTTATTTTTCCACATCTCTTTAAGTTAGAGAATTGCTGCTTTTCGTTATTTGATGTACTGTGTGTTTAGTTGCTAGTAAGATTTTTATCTATAGCTACAAGTTAGCTATGGAGCTGTATATTAAAATGGAAAAGTAAGGTTAAAAACATACCTATGTTTGTGCCAACTCCAGAAAGCGTATGAAATGTTTGTTTAAAAATTGGTAACCCATATCTAATATATATGAAGAAGTATTTCCATAGGCTTCTGCTGTTTGCTTGGGGGCTATTAAAGCAACCCATTGTCAAAGATCCTATTAAACGCATTATCGTTTACAGGGCTGTAGTTTGGAGGAAATCCAAAAGATGTGCTGGGAGCAACTGGAGCCGATCTCAGAGAACAATCTCTTACAGATCTTAGCAGGTAAGACTTAAGGCCTGTTTGGCACATTTTCCCACAACTACACACTTTCTGGAACAAAACAGTCTTAAAGCAATCTAGTATTGCAAACATTAACTTAAGCTGTATATTTATATTTCTAGGGGAGGAGCTGACATCTGGAAATGGTGATGAAAACACAGAAGAGACCGTGGAAAGCCAGTGAGGGAACAGTTTGATAACTCATACAGTGCACCTTCTTACTTATTCAGAATGAAAGTAGTGTTCTCATACTTTTATGTGTTTATTACATTTTTCTTCCCCATCAAGGCAAGACAATAATGTGGACTCTACATCTTGCCTCAAAGAAACTGCAAAAATAGAGGACCCTAAGCAAGGTAATTCATTTTAATGTGCTGAAGATCTCCCAGGCACTCAAAGGCCGAAAAAGCTATAAAAAGTACAATTTTACATTCAAAATCTTGGTTTAATTTCATTTTTATTTGTTTTTACAGAGGGTGGTGGTTCAGGTGAGGAGAGTGACGTCCTAAGCATAAACGCAGACACTTATGATAGTGACATAGAGGGACCCAAAGAGGAGCAGACTGTTAAAGCTGTGGACAGGGCATTGAGAGTAGTGGACAGCAGCAGGGAGAGCGCTGACCCACTTGTAAACCCTGACCCAGCAAACCCTCAACCTTCCACAGGCCCTCAACAAACCGAAGCAAAAAAAGACATCCAAAGCGACATCGACAAAAGTGTCAGTGAGATATTGGCACTTTCATCCTCTTCAAACAAAGAGGAAGCTAAAGAACAGAGTGTACCGCCGCAGTCCACAGATGTTATTTTACCTGTTCAGGGCGCACCTGTTTCAAGTCGTGCACCTACAGCAGGTCAGCCGTCAATTCAGCAACTGGAGCTTCTGGAGTTGGAAATGAGGGCGAGGGCCATCAAGGCCCTGATGAAAGCAAGTGATGGGAAAAAAATGTCTGTAACCAAAAATGTGTAGTGTGTTTAATTTGTTGTTGGTTGATACAGCATAGGGCATCATTTTAACCCCTGCTTTATTGTTCTGAGTGTACAATTCAATTACTCCATATTGGAATGATATTACAGATTAATGCAAAATTAAACACATCTGGGCCTGTCCTACACTGAATGAATGTCTTACAATTAACATATTTCCAAATGTATTTTTCGCTTTGGTCACTAGATGGCAGTGTTACCCTGCCGCTGTCTATACATAGCAATTTCTTTTCAAGGCAGCATGAAAGGCAAGTTTTCTTAGTAATGTTATACACTTGGGGTAAACATTTTACAATACTAGAGGATGTGGCAAATTCAGAAAGACCGTTTTGTACGTGGGCTGAGCTTTGCCAGCCAAAGTAGGTTGCAGCAGTGTTGTGCTGTCATTTGCAGTAGACAAACCTGAACACGTGTTTGATGTGTCAGGCTGAAGTAGGATTAGTAATAGCATGCACTGGCATCCCTTCCACATCTTTTCCATCTTCTAAATGTGAAATATATCTGAAATAGTTAAAATCAAGTAAAAGAGCCTGCCAGTTTTATCCACCACAGTAACTTTAAAATGCGGTTGTAATTAATACAGTCTTCCTGCCTTGCACAATAGCGTTTTTGCTGTAATTCATTCGGAGACAGCGTTGTTCCTGTATCAATGCATGGGTGCAATTACATGCAGATGCAGAGCAAAACAGCTCTCTGCCCCAAAGGAGACAATGAGATGTATGATAAAAAGTCAGTTGCTTCTTGGGTATCTGCATTTGAAAGGGTTATTTCATGGGAGGAATGAGGGTTAAATGCCTCTTTCTATATGCACGTATGTGCATGTTGCTTTGTACTCATTAATGATGTGAAGAGGAAAAGGTCCACTTTAGTAAAAAGGGATAAAATGCTTCTAAAGTGATTGTAGTCGCTATGATTGGTGAGTAATTATCTGTCATTTTACTGCTATTAGAATGTCAATTATATTTTGGTATGAGCAGATAAATTGCTTTTAAAGCAGATCTCTGAATCAGTGGGCAAAAAAATGGATTGATGGACATGATACCATTTTATTTTTTAAAGATAATGTTTTTGGGCATGTTAGGTCTTTATTTGACAGAGCAGCTGAAGAAATGAAAGGGGACAGAGAGGGGGGGATGACATGCAGCAAAGGGCCGTAGGTTGGAGTTGACCAACTGAGCTATCTGTGAACCCTGTTCTGAGTGAGATTTTTATTTGAAATGAACGTTATGATCCATGGTAAAATATTGAGGTATGATGCTTCCAAGAATGGTGCTGTGGTAAGTGTCAAAAGTAAGGTATGATTAAAAAGTTTGTGTGCTCACCGTTCATCTGTTTAATAGCCACACCTGTCATTTTCTCAAGTGCTGTGACTAAGCCTCTGGTTAGTGATGCTCGTTACACGAAAAACCCTAAAACGGTGGTTTATCCTCCCAACTTTATGTGGAACCTTTTTTATTTTTTCTATGTAACAATGATCATAATATAATTCCTCAGTTTTTTGAGAGGTACAAGTGCTAGATACCATGTGCTCGTTAGATGTTTAAATGGAAATGTTTGGTGTCTGCTATCACCTCTCTCTGAAAGACATCAATTTCAATTGCTGTACCGCAAAGTCACGTCTGCACAGTTTTCTAGATGGACCTCCTAAAATGTATAGTGGAATGACTTGTGTGCAGAGTCCTATTTGAATGACAGGAGAGGTTGTGCAGTTATTGTACTACAAGAGTTTTCTACATTTGGATTGTTTGCAGATATTTGTTGCAATGCCTCTATGGACAAAACCTGTAGAGGCGTAACACTGGAATGGGCTCCAATCCGGACTTGCTACAAATTTAGACCAATGTGTTGCTGCATCTAATTAAAATTCCTGTTAATTTAAAAATGTTCTTACCAGGTTGCTGTTCACAATGTATTATTTTAATAATATTTTAACAGTTTAGTACATTTATATCAATGTAGTTTTTGTTAAATTTTTGTTTTTAGTTAGGAAAGCAATATTTAAATCAAATCTGATATTTATAACGTTTAAAATGACATGCTAACTGTAGCAACTCTAGCCACATTGATGCACATGTGCAACTGTACAGGTAAGTAAAGCACATCTGGATGCTGATAAATGTCCGCAGAGGCTGTTCGATGTTTCTACTCAGCTTATCAGGCTCAGCTGTACGTTACCTGAGGCTGTTGGTCACTGTTGAATTACAACATGGCACCACACATCTTTCTGATTATTATTTAACAATTTTACTTTTCTTCTGTGCTGTGAATATTACAGCCTTGAGCCTATGTAGGAAAGCTTCAGTCTCTTTGCTGTTGCTATGGCAAAAATGGCCCTATCACGTTGTTTTGGTGCTCATTTCTGCTGCTTTGATACTTATATTTTTGGTTTGTTTGGAGCATATTATCATTATTTTTGTGCTTTCAATCTATGTATGTTAGTGTTGTATTTAGTGCTGTATTTTTAGGTTTCTCTTAATTTTTGTGCTTTCCATGTGTTTTGTTTTTAGCAGCCACAGGGAATTGTAAAAGTAGATGTTACCAAGGTAGCAGAGATAAACTGTAGGGACAAAAAAGGTATTGAAAAATGTAGTTGTCATTCATTGTAAATACACAGCCTGTCTGCATAAATAAAGTAATTTTTTTCAAATTTCATTAGTAGCATTTCTGTTCTTTATGCAGCAAGAAATTAAATTGAACTAAAGGCTCATGCTGACAGGGAATAAATAACTTAGCACCTCTGTATGACTAAATTAATTGATTTCCCCTAGCAATGACTCATCAGACGCATTTAATTTTCTTCAAGTTTTAGACCGCATTTTCCTAAAGCTAAATATGATATGTTAAATGTAAGATGTAGTTTGTTTTGTTTAAATATCCAATTCTATATTAGTGGTAATTGCTGTTGCATTGGCAATAATCACAATTGTCATCTTATGGATTACTCTTGAGATTTTTTTGACAAGATATGGTATGCAATTGGAAATGGGGAGAAAAGGATCCTTCTGTTCCCTGTTGAATCCTGTCACTGAATGGAACAGAATCACAATTGTGGTAGTTTCATCTATTCAACTATTCACTTAATTTGCGCGCATAAATTCTTTCATTAAAAAAAGACTCAAAGGCTTTAAGTTGGGCAGATCCCTTTTTGAAAAATGTGAAGTGGGTGATTGTAAGATGGTGCTATTTGAAAGGGAAGACCTCCCTTGTTTTTAGTCACACTCCAAAATCCTGGAAAGATTTGAACATTTGATATTCCACTTCTGTGTAGTATCTACATTTTGAGAAAAATCTTCCCCTCCACTGACTCCTCTGACATCTGACTTTCAGATTCCATGCATGCTCTCTCCGCATTGCTCAACTTCGGGGTCTGCATTTAAAATATGCATTAATACCATCAAACAAGCATTGAAATTCTGTCGGGTAAACCAGCAAGCCAATAAAGCAAAATGCTTTTGAAGGATATCGGAAACATCAGGCGGGATGGATGACCTCGCACAATCAAATCAACATAATCAAATGAAATATCACAATATTACATCAAAGCCAACTCCCACCGCTACAGCAACTGCAACACAATCAACAAGGATCAACAAGTTCAATCCTAACGGTATCACTGCATTCTCACCGAAATATTATAGCTAATGGCATCAAGTGAATAGATATTTTACTAATGGAGTAGGCTCAGTGAAAATCTGTGGTATTTAAATGTTGTGACCATGTAATCTATCTTAAATCCGACCGATTCCCACAAAAATGAGAATGCAGACTGCAACACTAATCTACAATATAGTGGCATGCAATGATTTAGCACTCCTTTTGAGAATTAAGGGTAAAGGCATCCAAAGTAATTATTTAAGCATCAGATTGTTTCTTTTTTTACATCAACACAAAATACACTGACGCTCATTTGGGTATAATAACTCGCGCTTTAATGTAAAACATTCTGTCACCACACCCAATAGAAATAAATCTAAAGTAATGCAGCCATTTAACTTTGATGAACGAGAACATTACCAATAAAGTATATATTTTACCATGTGGTCGTGGATGTATAGTAATTGGGAGTGATATTAAAGGAGACATTAAAATAACCTTTTAGTGTTGAATTGAATAAAGTTATATTCAGACGGTGTGAGAAAAATGTTTCTTGAAAATTAAAACATGCAAACGTGTTCTAGTAGAAACCCAAAATACATATGAACCTCAAAATGACGACACCATTTCTCCTTTCATATATTATATTGTATTACTATACCGTTTATTGAATTTAACATTAACAATTTGTTTCACATTGTTCCGATACTGTTGTACCATGAGAGTAATTTAAATTTAGCTAGTGTCCCATGCAAGGCAAAAAAAACAAATCTTAACATAGAACCACACAAACATTTAAACTTGCCTACATTATTACATCTTTTGTGACTTAGCCATGGTTGTCCTGATCTCTTGTAAATATATTACTACTGGATTTGTCAAAATACTGAACAGTAAGAACAATGAATCCTAACATATACTGTACATTCGGAAATATCCTCAGTATACGGTTGTGGAACACACACTGATCCTACCTTAATGTGGTACTGAATAAACATTTCAAAGACTTAGACGTGAAGAATAAAGTCTAAAGCCACCCTATATCCAGTTTCTTTAAACTATTCACATTTTATGTGAAGCTAAGCTTTAAAAAGCTGCGCGGATGTAGTCCCAGCTGTCCTATGAACAGCAATGGACCCCCAAAGTGTCCCCCAGACAGATGATGGATCACTGCACACAGCCCTGGTAACTCACACTTTTATGATGCTTGGTTCAGACTACACCATTTGTGCATCAGTTGGAAGACATTGAACTGTCAAATTCTGGTGGGGTGCCATTTATTTATTTTTATTTTAAAGATTTATTTCCCACAGAAGCTCAAAAGGACTCAGCCAAGTAAATTACTTTTGTCAAAGTTGTGATTAAACTGTCAAATTGCTTCCCACCACCAGCTGGCAAGCAATTGTATTACATAAGTAATTGTCAAAAGGATTGTCAAGAGAGGAGTATATTGCTCCATGAGTTTCTGTCTTTCCATCAGGGTTTTACGTTCCTTGCTTTAGTTTAATGGCTTTGTTGTGTGTTTTAACTACATTGCAGCATGTAGCTCTCTGGGTTAAAGTCATACTGTAGATACACAAGTAAAAATGAATCTTCACTTTTGTTATTTTGTGTCTGACACTACCAGTTTTGAACACTGGTTTTATATGTCTCTTTTGGTTTTGGTTTCTGTGACATCATTCTGTTACACATTCTTTTATATTTCTTTTATATCATAATAACAAACGGGGCATATGTCATTTGTCCCTTTTGATAGCTGATAACTTTTGTGATTAGAACTCACCAACCTTTAGATTCCTATGTATTCAAAAGTTATGGAAGATAAGTCTAGCCATGTGAAATGACACATTTAAAGACACGCGTTACTATTACACAATATAGGCATGAGTCATACCACCAGTAATCTGAGCAACACAAAAGCTTACCCCCACACTACCACTTCAAGCCCCAACATCCATACTCTCCTCTTTTTCATCACAGCGTATAAATGCAGTGCTATTTCAGTTGCACTTCTTGACAGCTAATTAAACAGCCAGTGTCTGCTTCACCAAAGTGATTGCTTATCCCTTGCTATGATTGTGAGGGGTTATACAGAAACAATACTTTTAAAACTTGAATGCCATTTTCATGTACACTCACCAAAAGGATCATTAGGAACACCTGTTTAATTTCTCATTAATGCAATTATCTAATCAACCAATCACATGGCAGTTGCTTCAATGCATTTAGGGGTGTGGTCCTGGTCCAGATCATCTCCTGAACTCCAAACTGAATGTCAGAATGAGAAAGAAAGGTGATTTAATCAATTTTGAGCGTGGCATGGTTGTTGGTGCCAGACGGGCCGGTCTGAGTATTAAACAATCTGCTCAGTTACTGGGATTTTCACGCACAACCGTTTCTAGGGTTTACAAAGAATGGTGTGAAAAGGGAAAAACATCCAGTATGCAGCAGTCCTGGGGGAATGCCTTGTTGATGCTAGAGGTCAGAGGAGAATGGGCCGACTGATTCAAGCTGATAGAAGAGCAACTTTGACTGAAATAACCACTCGTTACAACCGAGGTACGCAGCAAAGCATTTGTGAAGCCACAACACGCACAACCTTGAGGGGGGGGGCTACAACAGCAGAAGACCCCACCGGGTACCACTCATCTCCACTACAAATAGGAAAAAGAGGCTACAATTTGCAAAATCTCACCAAAATTGGACAGTTGAAGACTGGAAAAATGTTGCCTGGTCTGATGAGTCTCGATTTCTGAGACATTCAGATGGTAGAGTCAGAATGTGGCGTGAACAGAATGAGAACATGGATCCATCATGCCTTGTTACCACTGTGCAGGCTGGTGGTGGTGGTGTAATGGTGTGGGGGATCTTTTCTTGGCACACTTTAGGCCCCTTAGTGCCAATTGGGCATTGTTTAAATGCCCCGGCCTACCTGAGCATTGTTTCTGACCATGTCCATCCCTTTATGGCCACCATGTACCCATCCTCTGATGGCCACTTCCAGCAGGATAATGCACCATGTCACAAAGCTCGAATCATTTCAAATTGGTTTCTTGAACATGACAATGAGTTCACTGGACTAAAATGGCCCCCACAGTCACCAGATCTCAACCCAATAGAGCATCTTTGGGATGTGGTGGACCGGGAGCTTCGTGCCCTGGATGTGCATCCCACAAATCTCCATCAACTGCAAGATGCTATCCTCTCAATATGGACCAACATTTCTAAAGAATGCTTTCAACACCTTGTTGGATCAATGCCACGTAGAATTAAGGCAGTTCTGAAGGCGAAAGGGAGTCAAACACAGTATTAGTATGGTGTTCCTAATAATCCTTTAGGTGAGTGTATATACAATGTGAAGAAGAAAATGCCAAAAGTGTATCGTCCATAAAGTTCTTTTTCCCTCATCTCAGACTTATATTCCATACACGGTACCTAGCTAACTTAGATGTTTAATTTGTGAATAGCTCCGTTTGTCACATCATAAATAAAATCGACACATTTTTGTCCAACATGTGGTAAAATGCGTGATAGTTCCTGTGTAATAATTGTGATTAAAGTTGTTGTGCTGTAGGTGGATAACAACCCTTAATTAATGAGCCTCCTCAAGTTTTGCCTTTGAAAGTGAGGTCATCCTACCTGTAATGTTTAAGTGAGCGCAGACTAAATGAGGGATTTGGGAACAGATGTTAAAATGTCATTCCTGATATGTTCCTCAGCAGGAACAGGTGTTACTGGGCCCGCTGGTAAATGGAGCCTGCACGCTGGCAGGACAACACGCGGCTGTTCATTTCCGTGACCAAATGCCTAAAGCTTCGGGACCGGCTCCAACTCCTCAGGACCTGTACAGCCTGCCTGGAGCCGTAAGTTTGCACAATGTGTGGCTGCACATTGTTATTCATTTGTCGATGCTGTGCAAATAACTCAGTGGTGAACAATGTTGGCAAATGCATTGGTTCAAAATGAGAACGCAACCATTTGGTGCAATGTTAAGCAAAAATGTAATCGTCATATGAATTTGTGCTGTGTGTTTGGTTATAATAATAATAATGCAGTGTATTTATTTTTACAACATTCAAAGACATTTTACAGAGTTAAAAAAAAGAGAAATCCATAAAATAAAAATCCACACTAAAATAGACACAATCAAACATTAAAAGCAGCTTTAAAAAGGTGAGTTTTGACTTGTGATTCGAACATGGACAGATTGGTTAAGTCCCAGATGTGTTTGAGGAGGAGTTCCACAGGGAGGGGGCAGCTAGAGAAGGCTCTGTCACCCCAGGTCCGATGCTTGGTCCTGAGTGGTGGAGACAAGAGGTTGAGTTTATTAACTATTTGTTTGTCAGAGTCTAAAATAGTTTGGCACATGAATCAAGATTTTCTGTGGAATTAATCAAGGGGAGTTTGAAGTGGCTCCAACATTAATCAACATTTCCTCGCCATTCAGTTTAATCTGGTCCAACCCAAGCTAATCAGTAGCAGGCAATGCAGCCCCCTTAGGACTTCACACCTCAACTTTTATGCCATTTTTGAAAGATGAATTGACTTATCACTTCGTGCAATTAAAGGTCATGTGAAAGTGATGACTCACTTCAAAAATCAACATCCTGAAACCAAAAGATCCATCATAAGTCATCCTGTATTCATGGCAAAGGTCCACCTATGATTGTGCTCCTCAATATTTATAACCTCACCTCAACCTATTCCTACGTGACTCATTAGTCACAGAAGTAATGATATGGCATAATAGAGCAATCAGTGTTGTGGGTGTGAGTGATGGCTGTGGCTTTAGACATGCAAGCTGTGATGTAGTACATGTCTGAGCAGAGATGCCCACTCTATCTCTGTTTTCTTGGTTCCCCCAAGGAAAACAAACAACATCCTGCCACCGAGACTTAGACTCAGCATTCACCCAAGCTTTTTTATTTTATTTTTAAATTCATTTTAGATGGCTGAGAAGTCATAACAGCCATGTTGGATGTTTTATCAAAGGTTTATCATCCTTACGCCAGGCTCATTACACTGGTGCAGAGACTGCAAAAATAAAACGTGACTTAATCAAAACCAAGCAGGCCTCCAGAATAATGGCTCCCCACAGCTGAATAATATTCAGCTGCTGGCCCCTGCCTGACTGTTTCTCATATTCATATTCATATATAACAGTCAGACAGGGGCTACAGTTGTACTTAACCTCATCAAGCACCATTTAGGTGATGGAGGACACCGATGCTGAGGCGAGGAGCTGCTAGGGGGTTGTTTGGTTATTTTCAATTCACACAATGAAATGAATCAGCAGTTTAAAGGTAATTACAGGAGTACATTTTATTTTATGATGCATTCTTTATACGTATTAAAAGAAGAGTTGTGTGTTATTTGTTTTCAACATTTTGGGATGCCTAGATTTCTTTGGAGGTTTTGGCCGGCAGTATGTGCTTCCCCCCAATAAAAAACCACCCCCAACTAATTCATTTAATGAAAAATCTGGAAAGCCTTAAGCGTTGCACAGAAATCCTAAAAAAAGCTTCAACAAAGTCTCCCACATCCACATATCCTTGCTCAGGTAATGCAAGATTCAGGTTTAAAGTTTGAGTAAAAGACAATTGCAGTGTTTTTGCACTGGGGTTGAAATGTTCCCCCCGAAAGCTTTTCCAAAGTGATGTGTAAGTGTCTGTTTCTTTAATGGGCTATGCCATGGGAATGTTTCCATGGTAACATGGCAAAGGCGCTAGTACAGCTCAATGCCACTCTCTGGGGAGCTTCTGCTTAGTGGAAAATGATGATAATAGCGCAGAGTGTTGGATAAAACTCAACTGGGGAAGACTAACCCCTTCATATTGCATGGAAAGGAGACAACGTTCATCTTCTTCTGCGCAATCTTTTGCTGGCTTTTAAAAAAAATTTTTTTAAACCAGTTCCCTTAGTTACAATACTAAAGTGTGTTCTGTATCCATTGATTTTATTTTTGCAATTTTATACATCTTACTTTGACAGAAAGCAAAAGTAACTGTTCAAAAATAAGGAGCACAGAGAGACGCAGTGGTGCTGGTTTTAATATTTTCTGAGTTTGTGCTATCACATTTGTGAATAGTGCTCGTTTAGAACTTGTAGTGCCCTATATACAGGCATTTTGGAGCTTCACCTGTTCTAAAATATGCTACTATACTATATGTGTTATATTTTAATTGTGGGCCGTCATTGCAGTTGTAAATCCTAATACAATTTAAAACATTTTAGTGGTCTTGGAAAGTTGCAGCCACAGCCTGGGAAACTATTTGACCCGGTGACTCAGATCTCAGATACCTGTTTACACCCCACCGGCACTCTGTTGCTCTTTTCCCAGCGCCGATATGCGCGCACGTGTGCGTGTTGTTCAGTGTTAGATGTCGGATTCCAGCAGCTTAGAAAACACAGCGTTGTATTAGATCACAACTGTGCATAAATTACATGCACAGCGAGTATTAGGCGAGGAGAAATAACTGAAGACTGAAACTCTTTGGAGTTGAAAATGTCATATTAATTTCAAACACATTACCCCCTGCCGAAAGACTTAATGAAGAAGCCCATTAGAATGTCATACCTGCTTACTTGTGAATTTTGTAGAAAGTTTTTTTTTTTTTTTGATATGTCTGAGTCAATCACACAAAGTCTTTGTGATAAGGCACTGCTCAGTGAGCCTGAACCCTCAGTTCTACTCTGGGAGCACTTGGATATTTTATACACGGCTGTGCTTTGAATAATTTCCAGGCAGAAATTCTTCTTTGGCAAGGCACTCTATTTTCCCTCTGCCAGCTTAAAGGTTTTGTCCTTGACGTCACTTTGCAAAGTGTGAGCAACTGATATGAAAGAAAGACTTGAATATGTGTTTTAAGTGGAGCCTGGGCTGCTTTTTCTAGACCCTGCACAAAAAGAGACTGACCGGGTGAGGCGGAAAATGCAGCCAAGTAATAGTCTCATAACTTTTAAACAGAACACAAAGCACTTTTTTACTTTTCTTATAAGCGTCCTTTTCTGTTAAATATGAATTTTATTCTACGTTATATGGAATTACTCTGTTTAAAGTGGTATTCCTGCAATTTAGCATTGCACTTTCTTTAAGTTGGAAGACATGCAGCAGATTTAGGGTGGGGGTTAGCCCATAGTAACGGTCAAACTCAACAAACCCTAGATGTATGTGGATTTCCCATAATGCAACTGGAGCTCCTTGTAACTGTTTTGCATTACACCTAATGCCAAATTTGCGTGTGAAATTGGTGGAGGGCCCCTTTAATAAAGTGCTACATTTCATAATGTTACAACAGATTAATTCATTTATTCATCCATTCATTTCTGTATAAGTGTACTGTATGGAAGAGGAGTGTGCCAGTGGGCAGTGTAGACAGCTGGACTAATGTACTGACTATTGTGTATTATACTGCTTGAAACATGTAATGAACATAACAGTTTTGTACAATATTTGTGTTGGGTTGTTGACACATCTGGCCTACTTGTATTTAAACTCGAACAGAATATTTTTTTTTTATTGTCAGCATTCTTTCGGTGGAGTTTGTCTCTCTGTACACGCGGAGCATTTCCTCCTCTGACACATTGCGGGAGTGCTGGGACAAACACCGGATGAGTGACTAAGAAAACAATTCCCCTGGATATGCCTGTTGTCTCGCTCTTCCTCTCTCGCACGGTCTTTCTGTGTCTCTTCGGGGTTGAATCACATTTCTCTTGCTTCCCTCCAATGTGTCTCTGTCATATATAGGTGCATAGGCACATGCACACGTACACACAAACATACGCTCACTTCTCTGAAACACATACAAACCCACACACACACACACACACAATTTGACAAATCCCCCCTTCTGCCAAAAATTCGATAAATAAATGCATTGTCTCTTCACTTTCTGCTGTCGGCATCAGCCTGTCTAAATTGTCTGAGAAGGCAGTGGAGTTTGAAATTGAGTTCAGAACTGTATGCTGTGTGAAGGGGCACAAGATGAGCGTATGTTTGCTTATCTATTCATATTGCAGTAGCATTCAGTAGCGGTTATGCAAGAAAGGGTCAGTTAAACACGGTGAGGTGTTGTTGGTGGGAATTAAAGAGAGTTTAAAGGAAAAGTCTTAGGCAGTGGCATTTTGCCCTTGCAAAGGGAGCAATAGGCTATTCATCTCAGGGGTAAATGAAGCTTTAAAGTGAAATTGTGCAGTTACAGTGAGTCCTGTACGTTCCTTATTCCTCCAGTCCCTGGGTGCTGTGTACCAGGACGACTTCTTTTTGACAGTCACTATCATTGTTCTAAATGCCATCTATGCTGAAGCTTAGTAGTTGCATACAAAGCAAAAGGGTAATTTTACTTGAATCACTAGGTAGTGATTGAATAACTTCACAGTGATTTGCTCTCTCCTATTTCTGAAAAGATTAATTTCTTTCCCAAAGCCAAAGAGTTCATGCGAGAATAATAGCACCTGCCCACACTAATTTGCCAAGAACAAATGATTTTGCTTGAGAATGTAACTTTTGTGCAGCTTTCCTGAGATTTAATCAGAGGTATTATGCAAACCTTCCCTTCCTCAGCTCTTTTCTTGCCATTCTGTGATGAATGTGTTGTTACCGGATGATGTATGTTTATAGATTGCTGTTGATAACTGCTGTTTTGAAGAGTTATAGCTTCCCCTCACATCACAGAAAGTGCCTCTGTGCGAAAATCATTCAGGGATTTCTGGTTTGTCTCTCAATTGAGCACAACAAATGATAACTGTGCATTTGTTAAAAAAAAAATAGCCATCCCTAAACTTTGTTTCCAGACTTTTTGACAAGGCTTTTTGAATGTCAGTCCCCACTACAGAGTCTGGCAGTCTGTGGAAAAACGATTCACGTATTTTTTTTTTTAATATTAGCAGTGGTTGAAGTGTCCTTCAATGTCACCAGAATTGCTAGTGTGGGGGTTGTCCTCTTGAACTTTTCATTTTAGAGTGACAGAAATTGTAATGGCAGCATAAATCCTATCAAAGTCTTTGCATTCTCAGCATTACCTGTAAGAACTGTCCAGAGGTCAACTGATAACACTGTATGTAACATGAATGCATTTCATCTAGAAATGTAGGAAATACAACAGTAGGTGACCACTTTATTTGACTTGTAATCCGCCTTCTAAGTTGAAATATATAGTGCCAAGAAATATATAGTGAGATACTTTCACACTGTAATGAATAGCAAAAATATATAAAACTTAAAGTTCCCCCTTTGAAGTTTTCTTGTTAGCAAGGTTTAAGTTTCATATATTTTGTTTTTGCTATTAAATGCTATGTTTACTGTACATTCCTCTTCTTAAAAATGCATTGTGTGTCCTTGAGGTCTAACTCTTTTGAATGGATTTTCCTCCTCACAGACACTTAGCCTTGACCAACTGCCACTTTGCTCGTTTGAAAGCCATGATGTCTCTCTCTCATGGGTGGGCCAAATTCTCTCCTTATGACCTCATAAGGGGCAATATTCCAGATCGGCCCATCTGAGCTTTCATTTTCTCAAAGGCAGAGCAGGATACCCAGGGCTCGGTTTACACCTACACTACCGTTCAAAAGTTTGGGGTCACCCAAACAATTTTGTGTTTTCCTGAAAAGTCACACTTATTCACCACCATACGTTGTGAAATGAATAGAAAATAGAGTCAAGACATTGACAAGGTTAGAAATAATGATTTGTATTTGAAATAAGATTTTTTTACATCAAACTTTGCTTTCGTCAAAGAATCCTCCATTTGCAGCAATTACAGCATTGCAGACCTTTGGCATTCTAGCTGTTAATTTGTTGAGGTAATCTGGAGAAATTGCACCCCACGCTTCCAGAAGCAGCTCCCACAAGTTGGATTGGTTGGATGGGCACTTCTTGGTACCATACGGTCAAGCTGCTCCCACAACAGCTCAATGGGGTTCAGATCTGGTGACTGCGCTGGCCACTCCATTACCGATAGAATACCAGCAGCCTGCTTCTGCTCTAAATAGTTCTTGCACAATTTGGAGGTGTGTTTAGGGTCATTGTCCTGTTGTAGGATGAAATTGGCTCCAATCAAGCGCTGTCCACTGGGTATGGCATGGCGTTGCAAAATGGAGTGATAGCCTTCCTTATTCAGAATCCCTTTTACCCTGTACAAATCTCCCACCTTACCAGCACCAAAGCAACCCCAGACCATCATATTACCTCCACCATGCTTAACAGATGGCGTCAGGCATTCTTCCAGCATCTTTTCATTTGTTCTGCGTCTCACAAATGTTCTTCTTTGTGATCCAAACACCTCAAACTTGGATTCATCCGTCCACAACACTTTTTTCCAGTCTTCTTCTGTCCAATGTCTGTGTTCTTTTGCCCATCTTAATCTTTTTCTTTTATTGGCCAGTCTCAGATATGGCTTTTTCTTTGCCACTCTGCCCTGAAGCCCAGAATCCCGCAGCCGCCTCTTCACTGTACATGTTGACACTGGTGTTTTGCGGGTACTATTTAATGAAGATGCCAGTTGGGGACCTGTGAGGCGTCTGTTTCTCAAACTAGAGACTCTAATGTGCTTATCTTCTTGCTCAGTTGTGCAACGCGGCCTCCCACTTCTTTTTCTACTCTGGTTAGAGCCTGTTTGTGCTGTCCTCTGAAGGGAGTAGTACACACCGTTGTAGGAAATCTTCAATTTCTTAGCAATGTCTCGCATGGAATAGCCTTCATTTCTAAGGACAAGAATAGACGGTCGAGTTTCAGATGAAAGTTCTCTTTTTCTGGCCATTTTGAGCGTTTAATTGACCCCACAAATGTGATGCTCCAGAAACTCAATCTGCTCAAAGGAAGGTCAGTTTTGTAGCTTCTGTAACGACCTAAACTGTTTTCAGATGTGTGAACATGATTGCACAAGGGTTTTCTAATCATCAATTAGCCTTTTGAGCCAATGAGCAAACACATTGTACCATTAGAACACTGGAGTGATAGTTGCTGGAAATGGGCCTCTATACACCTATGTACATATTGCACCAAAAACCAGACATTTGCAGCTAGAATAGTCATTTACCACATTAGCAATGTATAGAGTGTATTTCTAAAGTTATCTTCATTGAAAAGTACAGTGCTTTTCCTTCAAAAATAAGGACATTTCAATGTGACCCCAAACTTTTGAACGGTAGTGTATCACCATTTCTAGCCACTGGGGGACCCTAGGCAGGCTGGGGGAACTCATATTAATGTTTAAAAAATGACATTTTCATGCCTTGGGACTATTTAAAAACATTGCCTCATAGTGTTACACTCCACAGGATATCTAATACTAATAGTTGTGTAATCTGATTGTATCTACTCTATTGCATTTAGATTTATATGTAGTCCTTTGAAGTGTGTCTTCTCACATGTGTGCACTATGTAACTAAATATAGCTACAGGTTTTCATTTCCCCAGCATCACTCAACATATATTTCATGTATTAATACAACATTGAACATAACATGAATATAACATTGTATTAGATTACCGGTGGTACACATGAACCTCAATAAGAATGCCAGACTGGAAAAAGAAATCTCATTTTATATTAAACACCTTAAGGTCAGATTGGCCATTATCTACTTTTAAGCATCTGCAGTCATTAACTGAGTAAATATACAATTAACGCGTCATTTGGCCTCGTCTTCAATTTTTACAGAGCTACCATCTCCTATTGGCACGTTACAATTACGCATGCAAACTAGCAAACGGATTTAATTTTATGCTATAGAAGTCGTTTGCCCTTTTCCTGAAATGCTAAGTTGTTTTAATGTGGTTAATGATGTAATTAGTTGTTCTTGAAAAGAAAAAATGAAACGCTACAGCCAGGGATTTAATGCTTTCACGATGAATGGAGAATGTATTCATCTTGACTGGCTCGAGGCTTGCTTTTGAGGCGTGAATTCGAAAAGTGCAAAGCACATAATGAACACAATTACGAAGCGCTGCTGTTGGGGGATGCTCTTTAAACATATTATAAACTTTGATTGATCGGGTCTGTTTACATGCTATGCTGTTATTTGTAAGAAAATGCCATCAGTTTGACAGCAAATCCCTGCCTGCAAATGTCACACTCTACAAATCGATTGTCAATGTTCACTTTAACCCTTTGTTTTTTGTTTAAATTTGACTACATTCTTCAGTTAGACATAACTGTGCAGAGTAGTGATGAATGAGTGTCAATAGGCTTGATTATCCGTACATTCTTTTCAAGCACTTAAGTGTTACTTTTTACCTAGCCTGCTAAATTTAAAGTCCAGTCTGTATTCTTTCTTATTTCTTTGAGTCTCTGAGACACTGCCATTATATTAGTTACAGCCAGCAACTCCCTTGAAGTTTACTGGAATCAATATTTCAGTGCTGAATGGCAAGCTTGTCCTTAAACAAAAATAATTGCCCTTGACAACTTGAACAAGCGTTAGCGGTTTGCCCTCCTCAGAGCCCATTAAAAGGTTTTTAATGAGGGGAGAGTGGCATGCAGCAGCAGACCCCCCACTAGCTTTTTGTACAATGCACTGTCACCTCATTAAATCCTGATGACGTTCAGAGGTATTCCGGGACAGTTGTGAGGCCCATGTGTTACTCTGCGGACGCTCAGTCGCCATGGGGGCACTGCCCGGGGGCTGCGGGTACCAGCTGGACTTGGCACCACAGCTTGGCCCGAGACAGTGATAATGGCCTCCCTGCTTCTTGTTCCCATCACATGCTTTGTCACTTTAAACTGCTCCGTAATGTCCTTTGTGGGCTGTCATGGATTGTACAATAAAGAGAGGCGTGTAGGCAATCCAAATACAATAGTAAGCAAGCTGGGAAGTTTGCTAGGGAGGCCTGCCTTGTGGTGGGAGACCTCGTGCTGGTTTGATGTGCTATACTGTCACTGACTAATGCTTCCATACCTGTTGTATTCCAAAAACAGTAAATTAACCCATTGTAATTAAATGTATTATGAACTCTTTTACTCTGTTAGTTCAAAATAACATATCGACAACTCATGAGTCATCGGCGAGCCGAGGCAGGCTTGCGATGTTTCAGACTGTGTGCTCGACCTAAGGGCATACATAGTACTACATTTATACATCAAACCTAAAGTAGGCCTAGCTAGGCTACGTGTGAAAGAATGGCTTTTGGCTTTGCACGCTTTTTTTTGCGACAGATCCACTCCTAACCCGCTGATTCGCGCGATTGACTTCAACAACTCAATAGTCGTCGAGGACTCGTGAGTTCTCGAGTGAATCCCGGGTTTCCTATAACCTGCCTCGGACTGTCTCTCTGCTCACAAAGTCGCTTGAGTTGACTTGTGGAGTTATACAGCTTTCGGCAGTTAAGATGGCTAGGACTATTAGTAGTAGCTAATGTTGCAAAAGGTGTGTGGCGCTGTTATCATTTTAGATCGAGGACTCGAATGATCTAAGTTAATGATACTAGAGACTCGCGATTCATGAGTCAATTTAAAGACTCGGGTGAAAGATCCGAGTGAATCACGACTCAAACAGGTTTAATAGGAGTAAGTAAGTACTGTTAAGTGGTAACGTCAGTGACATGTTTGAGCTGTTGCGGAGTTTTGACTCGTACGAAGTAACGCTATCGCCAGCTCGCTCACTGTAAATTCAAATGTTGGACTTGTTAACATTGGCTGTTAACATTAAACAGGCTAACGTTGGCTAACTGGTAACGCCAACAAGCTAACAAACGCAACAATAAAGTCGCTATCAAGCGTACCAACTTGGGTTGAATACCCCGAGGTCCGGGGCTGGCTCTGCTCTGGGTTTTCCTGGTGTTTGCTAACTTTATGTAACCTTAAAAAAATTACAGCGGTAAGTTATCCCACCACGGAGAGACACTGTCACTCTGACAGTCGATGCTCGCGGTGACCGGTCCGGCGTCTGATGTGCCGTGTGTGCACACACGCAAACGTTTATGTCGTCAAGGAGGTTTAATCAGAACTGCACACACTGCTATACATAACTTGCAGTCAGTTGACACTTGGTTTTACACACACGGATACACAGATTAATTAACCGTGACGGTTAATAGTCAAGTCAGTTAACCGCCGCATCCCTAGTTACGGAGAGATCATTTAGTTACTCAAACAGAAAATCAGTCATTTACAATACAAGATGAAGTTACAGATGCATTGTTGCATACGGTAACTTTGCCGGGATGTATTGTCGGCTCAACCGGGTAACGTTATCACTGTCACCGTGTCATGAACCAAAGTATTAAGAGTTTGTTGTAGAAACCAACGTAAAAATAACTAGGGTTAATATTAGTGGTGGGATCACCAAAGGCCTTACAATACGATATCATCACAATACGATATAATTGCGATTTTAAACACATGGCAATAGTCTGCAATGTATTGCACTTTTATTATTTTATTATTTATTCCCAATTTTAAATGACGTCTCCAAAAGGAAACTCTGTCAACTGTTTATCTAAAAAAAAAAAATACATTTCTCTGTTTGTTAATATTACTTTAATTTTATTGCTGCAAAATGGGATTGTCAAGCAGACAAACTGACCAACACATGTATAATAAAATCAAACAATACTTGGCGCCTGTGTACCGATACAGTATTGCCACTGAAGATATCGATCAATACGCTGCTGTATCGATTCCCCCTCCCCCCCCCGCCCCTAGTTAATATAGCACATTTCCGGCAAATAAATACCTAATAAATAATTTGGTATAGTATTATAATTTAGTAACGTAAACAGGTCATTTCAGCTCAGTATATGAAAAATGCCACCGTCTCAGAAACGTAAAAAAATGTAACATATAGTAACTTTAAAGTAGTAAGAACATTCAAAATGTTTTAAGAATGGAATTTAACCCTTGTGTTATCCTCGGGTCAAATTGCCCCCTTTTCCTGTATCAGTGTTCTTTTTAATTACCCAAAATAACATGATTGATTCCACACAACGCTCTTTGGCAAGTACAAATCTCTACTTTCTTTAATTTTGGGGTGTCATATTCAATTTTAGAGCATTTGAAAAAACAAATTGAAGTGGTTTTGAAATAGTATTGAGGAAAAGTTGACATATTCCAGTCTGTGGTTATCCACCAACATGCATTCCTTTAATTTTAGTCTCAGTAATTCCTAATTTCTGCTTTTCTAAGTCAAACATTAGGTATAATATCCTAAAAATTAGGTTTATTGACCATAAATTCCTAAAATAACTGTAAAACTGAGGTTAATAAGTTAGTGATACGTAGTGTTAAACGTTAAACATTGAAACAAAGGGACAGAAACAACAATTTTCAATTTTGACAGGAAGACAACACAATGGTTAATATGGTGTTAGTACCGACATTGAAAAACTATTGGCAATATGAATTGCATGTTAGATGAACTACTTCGACATAAACTACAAGTGAGCTACGGCTTAAAAAACTGATTTTCTTTCTAAATATGACTGATTGACAAATTAAATTTTGATATCTCTATTTTGTCTTGCTTTCCTCTAAATACATCAT
Source organism: Percina caprodes (assembly GCA_013375575.1). Lineage (NCBI taxonomy): Eukaryota > Metazoa > Chordata > Actinopteri > Perciformes > Percidae > Percina > Percina caprodes. Next base: position 247,406 of record JABXJD010000214.1, on the reverse strand, counting down.
TTCCAGCGGTAAGGCATTTGATAAGTTGTCTGGGGAAAGAAAGCATTTTAGTCTGCTTGCTTTGTGTTTAGGTTTAGTGAAAATATATAATGTTGTTTTTGTTTGAAATATGTAAAGTGCCCTAGCTCCTCGAATTAAGACATTCTCAGCTCTAAGCAAAGCCATCGCTGAAAACAAGCATGAGCAAATCATGTCACCGTTCTGAGCCTATATTGTTTTTCAATTTGAATTAGTGCCTAAATGAAGCATTATAATACATGCACACAACCTCTTGGTTTATTATCCAAGCCTTTTATACAGTTGCTGTTATTTCAATCACATTGAAGCATGGTTTATACAGAATAATAAAAGAAAGGGGGAGACTAATTTTTAACAGCTTTAATTTTTGTATTTTGTATGCATGCTGAATATTATACCATTGAATGTCTTGAGACACCCGAGACTTAGCAGCACCATACTATAGACATGATAGAAATGAAATGTCTTCAACCCTCCCACGTTATATTTTTCAATACAGCAATAACATATCAGCACTGTTTGTCTTTGTAGTTTTACACAGCCCCAGGTTGTATGCATGAGAATATCGCAATGAGATATTGAGACACAGCAGGTGGAGAAAATAAATAAATAATGGAAAACGATATATTAATAACAATATATTGTTTGAATATTATTTACCTAGAAAGGTAACAGGCCTTCAGAGCAGCTTCGTTCTTCCGTGTTGTGTTAAACTGCAGTGGGAAGTTGAAGCATCCCTCAGGAATGAAAACCTCCAGTTCTTTGAGTGATGGAGGCGGAAATCTACACCGCACACTGCTCCAGAAATTCCCATAAAGGAATATTTGGGTGTGATTTGAGTGGGCTTATTCCCTCCTTGCTTATACTGGTTTGCACACTACAGATCATTTTAGTTTCATTTTGGAGATGAAAAAATGAGTCTAAGAGACTTTCCAAGTTCTCTTTTACTGTTCCTCAACCTGTGCATTAGTATATAAAAAGGCTTATGTTGGTATACACAGATGGTGGAACTTTGCACTTTTATTATGACGCACAAAACCCACAATATATTATTGAGACGGTATCACAGAGGTGGAGAGATTTCTGAGGTGTTTACATACTAAAGGGATAGCAGACAACAAATTATTTTTATCTTACACATAGATACATTGTGGTTATAATATCACACTGGTAAACATTAAAATGCTAAGCCATTCTCCACCCTTCCTTCTCTTCCTCTCCCAAGGTGAAACTAATGCCCTTCAGAAGACAAAGTAGGGCAAGCCTTATAAAGTACTGAGGCATCACAGAAGGCAGTATACTATTAAATGGAACGTGTGTCTGTCAGTAATACCATTTGTTGCATTTATGGTCTTAAGTTGAACCTTTAAAGTCAACATGATTTTATGTTGACTATTTTTCCTAAATACATGGCATTAAGGCAGGAATTGCGTGCAGAGGCTTTTACAAATGGGGGGATGGTCAGTACTGAGAAGGTGAGAGGTGCAAGGAATAGGTGGAGTTTGTCAGCAGTGCACCAAAAAGTGAAATTAATTTGTATCGCACCTTTCAAACACAGAGGCCATTAAGGTAAATCAATGAATTTTAAAAAAGGGACATGTGACAAAACTCGTATTTTTAGTGCATCTAAGGATTCTAGAGTGCCTACCAACCCACACAAACTGTGAAAGAAGACAACCAGTCATTTGTCAGTTTGGATGGCTCCTCTTATGTCACATGCCGGCTTGTTAGAAAATAGCGTACTGGCCCCTGTCTGAGTATCTCCACCCACGGCCTGAGCTACCTTTGCAAAGGTGCGCCATATTTTTTTTGTAGCCAAAAAAAAAAGCAGACTGGGCTTTTTAGGGGGGGCTTAAGGAGACAGGCGCTAAAACAGGGCAATCAGACAGAGGGTGAATACAGGTATATTCAGACAGACGGTATGAAAAAAAACCGTGTTTCTTGAAAGCACGTAAACATAGTTTAGAAACTATCTAGTAGAAACCCAAAATAGGAGGATGTGTCTCTGACTGGCTAGCTAATTAATTATCAAGAGGGATGCATTTAATATAGATAGGGGTTATTGTATTGCATGTAAGTAATACTATTTATTATTAATGCTCCTTTAAACCTACAGTAACTCATATTTTGGCCACTTTGGGACAGCACAAACAAGATGTTGAAATGCAATCTGTCTTCAACCCTGACACAACCCTGACCTTTTTATCGCGTTTTAACTTGATATGGCAAACTGGTTAGCATAGACGTGGAGGCTTCGTTTGGAGTTATGTTTGAGTCCACCTGATGAATGTTACTCGAAAATTCATTCTTCTTTTAGCTCCGTATTTGCTCTCCACCAACATCTGAGGTTAAAATGTGTCTCTTTAGCTGTTAAACGATCCACTATGTTCACCAGTTAGTTCCTAACTTTGTTTCTCTATGGTCTGGTGCTGGCCAGGTAGTGTACACTGGCTTTTTTGCAACAACAAAAAAGCTGAAAACGGCAACTTGTCACTGCATTCATCATATATCACATTATATGGAGTTATTTGATCCATTTTTAGTATAGAAATAATTATTGGACTTTTAATAACTCTTTTTGTGGGTAATATTCTTCAGACACTAATCTAAACTCTTGTGCCTCATTTTTATTCACTTGGTTAGCATCCTTCAGAATTGTTATTGACTTAATTTGAATCCTTTTCCACATAGTGTTTGTTCTTTTGACCTTCATGTGTAACAGCAGTGAAATTCATATGCTTGTGTATTGGCTCAGTTTGTAATGATTTTTCAATGACCATGGAATGTATTAATTTCGAATACAGCTTTCACAAGAGAGTTGAGTCTGTGAGCTGTCCTCTGCCAAATTTTGCCATTCACGTGTATAAAACTGTCTCCAATAGCCACTTTGGCATTTGTTTTAGCATTTACATATGACTCCATTTTAAATTTTTTAATAATGCTTTTCAGTCATCTGGACAAAGACAGAAGGAGCAATTGTTCGAAGCGTTCTGCATTCTGCATGCCCACTTGACACTGATAGATTAGACTACTATTACTGTCTGCCAAAAATACTGGTTGTTTTCCTTCAGAAGCTCCAAACCACCACACTTGCCAGTGAGAAACTAATATCGCTTTGTCCATACTAGGAGAGATCCATAATTAATATTGTGAATTTCATTTGATATCTGTAACTTGGCTGAGAACCTGTTCCTGGCTGCTGGGGATTTGATAAGCCCCCTGCCCTCTTGTCAAGTTGAACAGACTGTAAAGGCAGAGAGATGTACCCCAGGGACCAATGAACAGCTAAACAGATGACATGAGTCTGAGCAAGAGTTCCAATGAACTTTCCTTGAACTAGAGAAGACCGGTGATCCATGGCCATAGCGCTCTTCTCTTCTTTCTCTTTTTTTTCCCTCGACTATAACTTCTCTTTCTGCTCCTGCACACAAATTTTCCTTTTATTCACATTCCCAGCTCTCTTCCCTCTTAATAGGAGCCAAATGCAGTAGTAGTTCTTAAGCTAAAGTCACTAACAAGGCGCTGTCACAGTGTAGTGCCACTTCGCTACTTTCCCATCATGTGGGATTTTGGTTTGAAAACCAGCAGTTCATTTTCCAATGTGTGGGCTTTCACTCCTACCATCCCCTCCTCTCTCTCCCATTGCGGCTGACCAGGAGTGTTGCCAGGTCATTGGTTTGATTTATCCACTCTGCTTAGACAGTAAGCAACAATAGACCACATCAAATGAAGATTCACCAACCTCTTAAAATACAGTATGGGTCCTTGTCTGGAGTTTCAGATTTGCCAGTATTACACAATGTCTTTGAGTCCTATATTTTCAACAAGCCTTTCAATGTTTGTAATACTCTCTAAAGGGCAAGCACGCACACATCTTGTTGCTTTTAAGTGAGAGCCGAGTAGTCTGTCATGCAATATTTGATTTAAAGGTGAGACACTATGTGCACAGACGTGTTAAAGCCCTGAATAACAGTATCTGCATTGCAGAGGTACATTTACAGTGGTCTGAATATATTTCTATTTTTCATCTTTTTTTTTTTTTTTTTTACATGGCATAATCCTCATTGGTTCAGCCAGCCATTTTCTATAAGAGCGTAAACAATTCAGATGTATCTATGCTTCATTGTGTACGTGTGTGTATCACCAACAGGGGGCAGTGTAGGAGTTTATAACGATGCGGCCTCTTTCTTTCTAGAGTCAGCCACAGCCTGTCTGGCAAACAAAGGAGTGAAGAGGCATTGATTTACATACATCAGCGGTGTCTTTAAAATACTTTTCAAACACTGTCTGTCTGCTTTAATTTCAGTTGCCTTTTTTATAAGAAAGAGCCAGAAATGGATTTTTCTGCTGTTGAAATATAGGACATAACTGTCGTTGTAATGGAATGAGTGCAGTCCAATACTCAATAAAATGAACCAAACGTCCCCCCAAATTGGTTTTAAAACATACTGCTAAAACAACTCATGCTTTAAAACCCTGTTACACAATCTACTGTAATAACAAATTATTTGAACCCATAGACCCTTTGGCCAGTGGACTGTGAAGATTAAAGGTTTGTACAGTATTTTGCCTTGAGGCCGCTGTGCTGTTCTGCCAGCAAACCTGTAAAAGAGTTGATGCCTGCTGTTGAGATCTGCCCCTCACCTCAACCATCCGAACACAATGACACTGACACTCCTGTATTGATTTCTGATGGTAAAGTGAAGCCCGTCACAGCATCTGACAGATCAGGTATCGCCTGCTGGTTTTAACGTAGCAAAAATAGCAATTAGGCATTTTGGAGTGAAACGTTATACACATGTTGTTGTAATCACTTGTCTTGCCTGTTCTGACTTTTGCATCAGCTACTATGGGTCTCAACCTTTTACCACAAGAGCTTTACATATCTATGTTCTGCTCCACCTCTGTTTATTTTCTTCCCAGCAATATAAACTATTTACAGATTGCATTGAGTGATTTATAACTTTCATCAACCTCTGTTGGCAACCAAGGAATTGGCAACAATATTGACATGCCTCTGGCATAGCTTTATGTAGGTTAAAGATGGGCCGTAATATAAAAGTGACACCTTAACAGTGGAACAAAGAAGCTAGCTAATCCGAGCAGAGATCCAATCGAAACATTTAGGGAATATAGTAATACTACTTTGTCACTATTTAGGATTATATGATGAAGCAATTTGAAAATTGTTGGTACTGATCAATAACCCAAAGCCCTGTTTTTTTTTTTGCCTCTGGTCTCAGTTTCGACTGATCTTGAAGCCCTCTGGACGTGTTCTTGATTTGGTATCAATTGCACCTGGTCTATTGACTTGCACGTGACTTAGGCAGACGTCTTGGCTGCAGCCCTGGATGATTTGTTGGCATGAGAGACCTACACCTGTCAGTGCTAATATTTAATGGAAGCAGTCCCTCGGGGTGAAAATGTCATAATTGTTTGCAAGTCCTTCCCAGTTTGCTGAATCCAAAGAGCAAAACCCAAGAGAAATGTTGGACTGGTGCAATAGTTGCTCATAATACTGCCTTACGGGCCCAAACAGTGATGCTTAATGATGAGTAATGAATAGGGAAGTATTACCTTAGCCCCTCGCAATGCATTCAGCCTTGCATGTACTGGAAGCTCACTGCAAGTATTAATCAAAACATAATCATAATATTATGGACTGAGTATTGAGTCAAGTTTTTAGAATGCCTCAGCAGGCACCTTATCCATTAACTGCCCATTACAGATATAATTGTTCTAATTTTGTTGTCAAGTAACTTTAGTTATCTACAAATAAGCCATTGGACACATTAAGCTGCAACCCAAGAGGAGTCTTTTATCATTTGAAGGCTTTTTCAGTGTCACACTGACATTTCTATACTCTTGCTTTTAAACCTACACACTCAGAATTCATTTTGCAGAAGTATATTTTTGTATTGGAAGGTGTGATTATTGACAGAACCTTAAAAGAACCACCATTACTTACGTTTCCTTAACAAGGACCTCTTGTAGCTATGAAATTAGTGTTAGAAGTAAAGGCGTAAGGGCTCTTTCTGTGCTGGGTTCCGGCTGCGCTCCGGTTTGGACCGTCGTCCGCACGCGCCATACCACACCGGGAGCATCTCAGTAGTGGAGCGTCTTGCTGCTGGACTTGCAGATTATATTGTCTCTACAAGTACTTTACAGTACTTTTTTATTTTACATTTCACAGGACAGATGAAGACATGAAAGGGGAGAGAGAGGGGGGAATGACATGCAGCAAGGGGCTGCAGGTTGGAGTCGAACCGGCGGCTGCTGCATAACCCCTAATCCTAACCCTTTTTCTGTGAGGGTATAAGTACCAAGAAACAACTGTGATCTTATGCAATTAGTGAAACTTCTAAATACAGACAAGGCAATACAGCATGTGTCTCTAAAATTTAGAAGTTTCATAATTGGTGTTGATGTCTAGACCAAACTTCATAGCTGAAATAGTGAAATGTGAACATAATATTGCTGAAAATAAACAGCGTATTACCTGTGATTTATATTCCATGGAAATTAATTAGCTGGTGGCAATGAAAAGAAGTGACTTCTTAAGGGGAATTTTTTTTATTTATTTTTTTCAACACTGATGCCCAGCTTTGCATTTTTTAAATATTTTTTTGAAATCATTACTGGTCTGTTTTGAATAGTCACCAGTAAGCAATTATACTCTGTAATTGTGATTAGACCTGTAGCTTTCTCCAAGCATTTTGTTTTCATCAGCCATTCACCGGCAGATCGCCTCATATAAAAATCAAACTATATGGATATGGACAGGCTGGAGCACCATTTCTTCTGACATCCTGAAGCCACAGGAAGCTTCATTTTTGGGATTAAGGCCACACTATTCCTTATCTGTACTGCTGAGTCCCCCCTTCAGCTTGCTGGTACTTACAGATGAGATCTCTACCTTGTTGCCTCTGACAGCTAGATTGGCAGCCTATAGCCCTCTACTCCATACCTCTTACCCTGGGTCTTCTCATAATAGAAAGCAACAAACTGGACATACAGAAGAAACCCTTCGATCTGTAATCACTCCGACATGGCTAGGCATTACAATCATTGCTTTCTCAAGTAAGGGTGGGCAACATAGTTGCAGGACTTGAGGCAAATCAAGATTCTCATTTAACAAAATGAACTTCTGTGTTTCCTTAAACCTCTGGAAGAATTGTTTGGAGGCGCTGTCATCAATTCTTGCTGTAACAGGATATGGGACACATTGATGCTCTTTGAATGTACATTTAAAGAGGCATCAGCCAACAAATAAAAAGCAATATTCCTTTTTCCACAGATCTGTATGTCCTAGCTTATCAAAACCGCTTTTTATACAATGCACAATTGAAATATTTAACTGATTTCGCAAGCCATTAATGCAAATGAACGCATGTAAAGCAACACCAAAAATAAACTGCAAAGTAGAAATCTTGTAAAACAGTAAGGCGATACTTTCTACCAGTGTTCCTAAATTATGGAAGTAAATGATAGGTCGTCTGTCTAGAAATGTAAATGAACATTTGTATATCAATTACTCACTGAGTGTTGCCTTGAATTTATGTAGAAAAATTAGTTGTTTGGGGCGTACTCTAGCTCACCCAGTATGAGCGTGCGCCCCATTTAGGCTGAGTCCTGCAGCGGTTTCTTGTTTCTTATGACATACAGTATATGCTATACATTGATATATCACAATAAGCTACTTTAGGCCAATATATCCTCATTTGGCTCATTTATCAGTCAAGCTCTACTGATCACACATTTTTGGCCTTCAATGATACTTGAGAATTTACGTTATTCAACATATTTAGCTTTTTTATTTCATATTCACAGATATTGAGAGATGACAGGAAATGACGGGAAATCCCGAGCCGGTTTCTATCTGAGGACATTGAGATTTATGGTTGCCATCTTAACGCCTAAGCCTTGAGGTTGCCCCCAAATGAGCTGTGTCAACAGTTTTACAGTTAATGTGTCATCACAATGCGTTTCTCATTTTCATTTGGGCTATAGGTTGTTAACCTTCAGCCCTTAAGTAACTACAGTATATGAGAAATGTGGTGTCTATCTTCCCACTTCAGCTACTATAACTATTTATAAATGTTCTTTATAAATCCCTGTCTTAGTCATGAGATGAATTTCTACTTGAGGGAGTAGCTTCCCTTTTCAACTAGACTGGTTGCTCCTCTCAGCTGCTTTAGAGTTTACCTTTTGCGACTAAGCTGGGATGCAAAGACGTTTGTGACTCCCTGTATGAACAGGTGGTGGATGTAGATGCTGAATCTTCCTGGCACCGTCTTCCACAGGGCCGTCCCTGGGTTTCCAGCCTCACTGCTGAGCCTCAGATGTTCTTCTGTTGTATGTGTTTTATTTGTATAGATGACATTTCTCTGGTATTATGCTAGTGCTGACAGTTTTTCTTTTTTTTATCCAGCCAGTAATATCGGTTCTCTGCATCTTGTTATTTACACTTTTTAATATTTCTGTTACGCTTCATCAATAATTACTTCCTGGCTTGTTCTTTTTCATGTGACAACAAGGTTTTCTGCCAATCTTAAGAATTTGCCTGGGTTCATATCAAAAGTGTTGCTGTAGGGCACCCGGTTTGCACAGTTGGAAGAGCATGCGCCCATATATAAAGGTTTACTCCTTGACACAGAGGCCGCGGGTTCGACTCCGACCTGTGGCCCTTTGCTGCATGTCGTTGCCCCTCTCTTTTCACTTTCATGTCTTCATCTGTCCTGTCAAAATAAAGGCCTAAAATGCCCCCAAGTAGTCTTAAAAACTGTTTTACTTTTGCATTGGTGAAAGTCTGACATCCTGACAGGAAGTAAATATGTTTGAACAAGTATAAGAATGAAGAAAAAAGTTCTGTAGTTACATTACTACAATTTTAGCCAATAGCTCCAATAAAACGGTCTTCTCTCTCTTTTTTTCTTTAACACCTCTCTTAGATTGTTGTAGTAAATAAAACTACCAAGGTTATTGCCGATTTATCATTTCATCCCTTAGCCAAGATATTTTATAATAGGCTATGGCATACAGTCAAACTGCGGTTAAATACATATTCATAAATATATAATCTTTAAATGCATTTGACTTGACCAAGACATTGGTTGGATATTACATAAAACCACTTTTATTATATTTTGAAAAGGAATTGAAAAGTAGTTATTTTCCTATTTCCCAATATCCATTGTATCATGCTGTGAAAACTAACATAACTTAAGAGTTCCACTAAGAGATATAATGGGGATTATCTAACTGGCCCTTTGTGGTTTCTGTATTTAAAGCTCTGCTGACAAGTTCATAAATCACTCACGTAGCTAATGTGGATATCCGTTTTGGAGAAAATGACTATGGATTTGGAGGTGATGGTGATTGCAGAATGAAAGTAAGCACATTTGTCATTGTTATCATTTAGACTGGTGTTGGCCGCTGAGGAAGCTATTCAGGAAATGATGACACCGGGGGACCTAAATAGGCCGGGGGAGCTGAGGAGAAATGGGGAATGCACTTAAATGTGGCCATTACATCTGTTAGCTCTTCTTATTAGGTGTCTTCAATGCAAATGGATAAATTGTTCTGTAACAGAATTGTGAAGAAAAAGTCAATAAATAATTTGAAGTGCATCCATAGGTGACGGCATCACAGATATCAACAAGCCGCCCTGAGGTTAATCATTTCAAAGAGCTCTTTGAAATGAAACCCTTCACATTGTCGACCATATCTAAGAAGCTTTTACATGTCCTGCTTGGAAGTGGCTTGTTGTATGTACCAATGTATTTGACAGTTGCATCATTTAAAAACTGGAAAGGGTCGCCTGCCTAAAACAAATCCACGGTCAGCGCTTTTTAAATACTTCCTTCTGTTGCCTGTGGCGAGAAAAGATAATGCGAACTTTACCAAGCGCTCTCATTTGTGGTATCAGATTGATAAATCACCCGTAAAGAGGACACAGGATGATTTTCTGCAGTAATGGGTAAATATTTGAATGCTACATCAGCAACCGTAGGAGACGCTCATCGCTCTAATCAGTTTCTCATTCCTTGGCAGAACAATCTCACCTTAAGGTCCGGTTTCTAGCTGTTGTGGTGCTCTCAATCATGTCACATTATTTCTGTCAGCAAATGCAGTTTGCTCTGCTCAAATATAATTGTATATCTTGAAATGTCTATATTTTAAGACTACAGTACTTCATAAAATGTATTTCATCCATTTTAGTTTAGTAGGTGACGTTTAAACTGCATTTTTTGGTCCATGCTCAGTTCCTTATTCAAGATTAAATCCAGAGCACCATCATTTTAAACATTCAAACACCTCAAATTAAACATTAAAATAGGTCATTTGTAATTGCCCTCACTATTGAGTCGTATAATTGTTTTCTGATTTGACATCATTCGTCAGTGGCTTCCAATGCCGTTACAAATTACCGGTACAACCACCGTCATGGGTAAAGGAAACCAGTGTTGTCTTGTTTCAAAAGTCCAGCTTTTTCCATCCACCCTGGCCTCCTTTCTCTAAAAACTCTCCTCAACCGTTCAGCTCTTTACCAACATAAAACGACTTTGTCCTTTGCTCCCCACAGATGAAGGCCGTGATGCTTTGAGAGCTTTCTCTTTCTCTGCTGTTTTTCTTCGGTCAAAAAATAATGAGATCTTTAATTCATCAATCTTCCCTGAAACGTCGAAAGAGATCTTATTATCTCTTGTGCACAGCACAAATGAAACCTTCTGCATAGCTTTTGATGAGGAAGGCAAATATTACTTTTTATTGCAAAGAATTAAATTCATTAAGCACACTTCAGTGTGAGCGTTTGTAGTGATTTTACAATTCAATTTTCATAATATAACTTGTCTTGTTTACTTGTCTTCCCATTTGTTTTCTCCAGACTAGATAATGGTAACAATACAGAGCAATATATTGCTCTTATACTGTACAATTATAATGCCAGTGAATGCCCACTTGCTGTCGTCCTGTATGAAAAACAACTACATGTAGTATACACGTTAAGCCATTCCCATGGGCTATTGGAGGAAGGAGAAAAAAGTTTTGACAAAATCAAATTTGATACAAATTGCATTTGCTCCCAAGGAGGAGACATTGAAACCTTTTTCGCAAGAACAAGCTGACAGTGATTTCATTTGTCTAAGTAGATAAATCATACATATTGAACTTGTCTCTCACGGCGTGTCACCGCTCAGACCTGATTTAATTTGCCATTTTCTGCTGGAGCAAGACGCCAGGCTTAGACATAGAAACTCTGAAGGGTACACCATTTCAGCATTTTAATTAGTTGCACAGGTCCCCTCCTTGTCCCCATACTTCAGCCAGATGGAATTTGTCTTTTGAGTTTATTGTCTATTTTTTTTTTAGATGTCTTTGAATTACACATCCCAAACATGAATGCGTCTTTCAAAACACAACATATTCTAGTCATTGACCTTTTGAGAGTTTTGACATCTGTGGTGTCTTTGTGTATCTACTGCTCACTATAAAGGTATTGCATACAATCAAATGAGAGAATTCAAATAGCGCCCGAGCAAATGCTCCGTAAATTGGTTGGGGTTGGAAGGGTTCAAGTGTACCTGATGTGAGATCAATTGTATTGGAGTGCAGCAGTAACACTTAGGATGCTCTTTGCAACATGGTGGGGGCAGCGGGTGCCATGTGTGACAAGAGGACAGAGGCAGTCACACACAAAAAAAAAAAATAAAAAAGCAGTGATGAAAGACAAACCATTTGTGCCCACGACTGAATACTGAAAGCTATATTTTATGGCTGCTATTCTACCAAATTGCTTTTGTGCGTTGGGGTGGCTTTTTAAATAATGCAATCGGTTAAAAGCTCTCTGTAAAGGCTATGCTTGTATGGCGTGGGAAGCTGGAATGGAATTGAGTGTATTTTTTTTTTCCGAGAGAGGGTTATAATTCATGCACCAATGAAATATGGCCACTTTGTGTTTTTCTTTGCCACTTTGATTCAACAGGCTTCAGCGTGTACACAATCTGTTTCAAGATGAGTTCAGAGAACCTTTGGTCCACAGTCTTTAATGACAGTCATTCACACGAGTCTGGACTGTTTTGATAGCAGGGGTTTAAGAGTATTGTGATATGATGATGATATCATTTGGCCTTTTCAAACAAATTAGTAAAAGTCACACTACTGGTAGAGCACCGTTACCCCCACAACAGTGTTTTATTACATAGTAACACTGGGCAGTATGCTTCCCCATCACCTCTGCCTTCTCCTCTGATGTAATTAAAAGCTCTGTGATGGTAGCATGGTCACGCAGTCACCATGGAGGCGTAGTTTGTTGACCCTCCCCAACACCACCGCTGATGCTTCTCATCAGCGAAACACATGGGTCACCCTCTGGACTCTGCACAATGGCTGACAAAATGATGGATCAGTTCCTCCATATTGGCTTGTTGATCCATAGTCACCCCCAACATCCCCCTTAGCCCCCGCTGACAGAGTGGATATTGACATTTGCCACTCAGGTGGCTGTGCCCCCAAGTCCTGTAACTGCTGATTAGGCAAATGAGTCTCGGCCTGTGGAATAATTCATGTTTAACATTGGGGTCTTTACTCAGTGGCTGATCGAATGGCATCGAGGTGAGAGTGGTAGTGTAGATTGGACTGCAGGGGCCCGGCACCCTGTGAGGAGAGGGGCCGCAGCTGGATCAATGTTAATGTGAGCCTGGGTTAACCTTAGCATGCTTGTGAGCGGCTGTGTGGTCCAAAGTATTTAATTGTCTCTTAATTCATTTGTTTATTGCCTATTGAATCAAGGGGACTCTTATAGCCGCAGAAAGGGAGAGGGGGCATGGGTGTTTGTCTTTTATAATGACTCTCAAATGACTTTTTGCCTTTAGATGTTTGCTGGGACAGTTGCACTGCAAATCAGCGTGGCTCTGAGGATGACTATATCGGCCTGTGGGTCTGTGGGACAGTCAGTCCACCATTTTGGTCCACGCTGAAATATCTTAACAACTACTGGATGGATTCTAATGTCATTTTTACAGACATTCATGTAATTAATTCTTATATTTGTGGTTTGAAGTGACATTTCTCTAAAGCTGTTGGATTATCATGCATGATGATCCCGGACTTTTCGGGTCCAAATTTTAATTTGTTCTATACGTTTGTTTATTCACAGTTTGGTTGTCTTTACAATAAAAATTAGAGCCTCAGTGCTACCAATGTGGCTATAGACCGTTATGCATGTTTGATTTTAGTCCATCGTATCTACCGAAATCCGCGTTGCTATTTTTTCCCGGGCACTGATTTGAATTTATTCGTATTTAACTTGAACAGAAAATTGTGTTGCCTGTATCTTTTCACGGTAAACGCACATGTGTGGAAATAGTATCCTTCAATAAAGGAGGAATGTAGCACAATATGGATGTGAAAGGAGTTATAATTAGCCTATGTGAATGGCTAATTATACAGGCTACCATCGTGATAATTTATCGTGATCTCAGTGTTGATCAAAATAATCGTGATACTCATCAGTTGCATTAATATAATGCATGCAGAATTGTTACCTTATGCCCTGTTCTTCCTAATCGTAGCAGGCTGATTCAGTATACAACCTGTCAACATGTACCAGAGTAATCTTAATGTGATCCTTTCATGTCAGATGTTACTAATGCGAGGGTTATAGAGGTGAAAGAATAAGCACAATGATAAAAAAGAGGAAAAACTAAACCCTGCTTATATTGTAAACAACACTCTGAAAGCCCCACTGAATGACTTGCAGGTATGTTTGAATTGGATGTACTATTTTTCATTTTGAACTAATAAAATATTTAAGGGGCAGACAAAAGTCTGTGCAGCATGCTTGACCTTCAAAGCAGAAAGTCTGCCCTGTTATTACCGTATTTATATGGCTGTCCCCACCAGGGAAGCAGGGATATAAAAAATATTTAATTACTCAATTAACTGGGGTGGAATATACTGTAACCTTGTAGGAAACAGGTGAGAGAATAGGGCACACTTAACCAAATTCAACAAAAGGGAAAGGCACAAAGGAACAAAGATTAACAGTGCAAATGAGAATATTCGCTTTCTGTTATAAAGTTAATTTACATGCTTGCATAGGAGTTGAGTGGAGATGAGGTGACATTAACGAAACCGTTAGATTTCAGTCATCATCCTGAGACAGTCCCCACATTGAGATGACACCCCTGAATGACATTGATGGAGGAATAATAGTGGGCTCAGTGGATGGATACCAATGGGTTCCAAAACAGTTGAGAGTGCTGTATTGTTTTCAGTTTGAAAAAGCTCTGTGCACTGAGAGCATATTCTCTCATTATCTCTGTCACTGCATTTCACCCGTGATGTTATGGATTTATGGGGGGAAGAGAGCGTTCATATCCCAGGTGGGGGCTCTAATGTGGCCGGATTCAGTTCATTATCGATTTTTCCTCTTTTAACTGCACCGAAAGCGTTCAATGGGGTGATGAGAAAGGGATTACCGTCAGCAGGTCGGAATAAAACTTTCATAGGAACAGTTTGCTATTCCTTAATGCTCAAAGCTACTTTAAAAGTAAAATTCCGAATTTGCATTTCACGTTGTTTCACTAACCGGTATAAAACTGCCCCTTTCAGTGGGTAGGAGCTTGACTGAGAAATCAGAGATGGAATATATATTTAAATTTTCTGATGAAATAGTATACATGTATTTATTGTATGGACAAAGCAGTTGCATACTAGATCAACTGGAAATAACTGCAAAAATGCATGCTTTGTTAAAAGGATGTCAATATACAGTACTGCAAAACCATGAAGCTGATGATAGTCTTTGCAAATAGGATTAGTTTTCTGAATTTTCTGAAAGTAAATATAATCACACTGCCTAATCTGTTTAGATTAATTGTTGTTAATGACTCAAACAGCACACTTTATTAAGGCAGCTTCAAAGTTTTGTAAGTTTTTGTAATGTGATGTCATACACTGGATTACTAAGTACAAATGATAGTGTAATTAATGGTTGTATTTGACAATATTTGTCAAGTAATGATGGTGAATACAAAGGCAGGAGAAAATATATAAAAAGCCTCAATTGTAAATTGCAATTCTACAGGGAAACTCATCAGAATCACGGCTGACAAAAGTTCCATACTTTCCTTAAAAAAAAATTTTTTCGTGTCTTCAGCAGACATTGATTAATCGTCTCTTGAGGAGTTTGAAGGTCCATTCATAAAAAAGGAGGCTCCATTGCACAGACTTTATGGGAGAGATTAATCATGTTTTGATCTGTTAAAAGACTGCTGACTTGAAGTTGTCATAGAAACCTTTTTGAAAGAGCTTTTTTTTATTTCAGTTAACAGTTTTCTGTAGACAAACTCAACCACAGAATAAAATCTTACCTTGAGTTAAGATAATACTGCTTAGGAAAACGGCACTAAAAGACCAAAAGTACCATGAATACATTGGAGACATTTTCATTATACCCAACAAATTGTAAATATGGGATGTAGAAAAACAACATTATTACCAGTCTTACCAGTAGTAGAAAATCGTGGCACTATAGGAGCTTGAATCGTTCCATGGAAAACCTGTCATTGGTTTTAGATGTGTTTGGTACAAAGTTGAAACAGGACCTCTGGTTAAAAACTGATCAGAATTACGTATGCTGGGTAGCTTCATGGTTATCTTCGCATTACTTTGTATTTCTTGTACCTTGTCTCCTGTGTGTCTGATGCATTTGATGTATGCCTCATCTTAAAAGTAATAAGATTATCCACAGCAGATTTCATGGAAAATTCCCATTTGAAGTTGTAATTCTTCAGATTTGAGTTAATTTGGTGCTTTTCATGTGAAGCCGTGGCAGTTACATTAGCCGTAACCTTAATACAGCTCTGACACGGTGGAAAGAGAGCAAAGAAAGTAAAGTCGAAGTGCGAGGCTGTTATTAATGAAACAAAATTTCACTCCATGACATTTTAATAGTTTCCTAGTGATTCCCTTGTGCATGTGAAGACAATCTGAATCCAGAATAACAAAGGCAGACTCTGCCACTAACAATAATATGTAATATATAAAGAGATAATTGCTATTTCTAAACAATGTTTTTATCGGGGGTTTTCAATTATACCAAACAACAACTGCAGCAAACATAGTTGGCCATCAAATAATAAAGGCAAGTAAAGAAACATGGTAATTAAAACAGAGGTGAATATACAGATGTTACAGGAATCACAATGCGCAGAAATCTTGAAGATCACATGGGCTAGTACACCTTATAATCTTATTCCAGTTCTCCAGTCTTTGGCTTTTCTTGATTATTTTGTTTCAAAAACCCAGAGAATCTTCCCCAGAAATTTTCAAAAACTGCCAACCTTCTTTTAGTAATGACCGTTAATTTTCTATAGCAACGCACAGTGATCCTTAATATAATGATTCATACTTTGTTTGTTCGCATTTTTCCATCCTTCTCCTATTGCTCAGACACAAGCCTATTAGTGCACGGTTACTCTTAATTGTAAAATCACTTGGATAAATAACCAGGAGAGCGATAAATGCATTGAATCGGCTATTGCAGGAAAACATTTAGACCATAAATCAAAAATAGGGTTGGATTTCATGAAAATCTTAGGAATCATAACTTGACTTGGAGTCAGTGGAGTTATTGAAAATCATTTGGATTCATCATCTAAAGCCCATGAATGTCCATACCACATTTCATTGATAATTGGCTCATAGGCACTACATGTCTTGCTTTGGACCAAAGTGTTGGATAGACTTTCAGATGGCTCAACTAGCCACCCATGAACCCGGCTGCTGGGACTGAAAAAGCTAACGTGTTGCCATGCAAACAACACGTGCAACAAAAGTGCTTTTATTTGTGTAGCTGCCGGGTTTTTACCACTTTATTAGCTTGCTATTAGCTAAGACATACAAGTACATTCCCAATAGATCATACAGGAAGGGCACTGCAGTATCACTTACAGGGAACACACTATCCCTGGGTCTATCATGTAACCCTGGGCTTTGTACGAGATGTCTGACGTGACATTTCATGAGCATGTATCACATCACGGGGCGTGAAATTCCAAGGAGATCCTATGACAGAGGCATGATCGGGAATAGATTAACACGGTCACCCCCCACATCCTAGAAGACCTTAGCATGTGTAACACCTACACTCATATTAGGATGTAAAGCCAGCATCTTGCATATTGATAGTCTCCAATAGTGTCACTCGTTCATCATCACCTTGTCCGACATGACAATGCAGTACACTTGAGCAAAAAGAGTGTAAAATATTTAATAATACAATACAATAATAATATGTAATGTTAGATATTTGCAAGTTATGGCACTGATACTGTAGTCATTGAAGCAAACGCAAAGGAGATTTTGTGCGCATCATACAGTATCCTCACTTTTGGAAAGCAGTCTTCCCCAAGCCAATTTGTTTGGGAGGACTAATGCCAGACAGCTGCGCAATTACAGCTCAGCACAAAGCTAAGCCAATCTACTATAGACAGTAATGGCTCGCATTGATATGCCTGTGTCTGTCTGAACAGTACCCACACACTGAATTGTCAACATAATGTCACACTCACATCTCAGGTTGAGCAGTGGAGCAGCGTCTTTTTTTTTTTTTTCTTCTCCAGCGCTTGTTACTTGATAATGAAAGTGAGATGATGGCAGCAAAATGCACCCATATTAATCTCTCAGCATTTTCCACCATGACAGCACAATTTTCAGTGCCTCTACGAACGATCAGCCGCCTCAGTGTATATGTCTCTCAGAGCAGAAGCAGACTCTGCTTGCATCTCCCAGATCCAATTTGGATATCATGTTTAATGTCTGTCATTGTGAAAAGGAGAGAGACAGAGGAAGAGAGTCTGTTGACATTGAAACAAACTTAAGATTTCTGGACGTTTCTTTAGTCAAATTGTAAAATTTTGGTTACTGTTGCTATAGTGTTATGAATATCTACTTTCAATACATTGCCCAAATCTGAATGACAGTGGATAAATAAATAATAAATAAATAAATACACACCAGAAGGGAAATGGCTGATTGAGGATTTTACCTGCTCAAAAAAAAAAAAAAGCAGTTTCCTGGTCTGTTCTGATTACTTGCACATTCATTATGTGACTCTACAAAATGAAATGCAGTACAAAGTACTGCTCCTCTTGCTGCAGTGTTCATCTCTTCCTTTTTTTTTAGATTGCAGGCTTTCTTCAGATTGAATTCTTACGGGCTTGCTGGGCAAAAAACACACTTTTGCTATTCCTTCTACATAGTCTAACACACATTTCCAGGGTGCTAAGCATTAGAGTTTGTTTTAAGTCTAGACTCACGATAAGACTACAGAAAGGCAACAGCATATTTGACTGAGTAGAAAAACCACCCTGGCTATTAAGCCAAGTGATGTGATGATATTCTATTTTTTTTTTAAACAACTGATAAAAAAGTACCCTAATTAATGAGTAAATGTATCCTAGTAACAGGTATTAGTTTGCAAAGCCTGATATAGCTTATTCCTCTGTGCAATAGAACATACTGTTAACCAAAAATGAAAAGAAATGCAGTCGGGCCAACATAACGCCAGAAATACTCTTTGGAGCTGCAGATGTGTATAAATCCACGCCTGAAAACAGTCTCCCAACAAATGCACAATTTACTCCTGTTTGAGTCATGTTTGCGAATAATTACAGTGCACAGCTATTTAAGGAAATTGTCAAACCTTCAAAAAACAATTATAAATATATTTCTTACTTACAGATTTATGTCCAACCCGTCCAAATATCGGGCTATGCTCCACTACATTCACCAGCTAGTAGCTAACTTTCTCTGTTGAGTGTTGAGTGCTGCCGGTGGCGGCATGCAACGGGTTAATCAGAGCTTTTTCTTGCCAAAAATAGCCTGCTATGGCCGGAAATGACTGCAGAGTCGGGTGATAATTATCTGTGGGTTGTCACAACACGTTATATTTCATTTTTTTCCCCATTGGTAATATCAAAACATTGATTAGTTCATCTTTAACGATGTAAACTAAGATTAAGTTTGTTTGCTCGATTCTGTCTTGATGATATTTCTGATTATTTTTTGTCTAGAGGATGTGATGTTTGCAGTAGCCATCATAATATGCATTACTACCAGGTGGTTTTATTGTCATGCAGTCTTGCAGACTTTTACTATAGCAACAGAAAACATCATTATATCACCTAGTGAGATACAGTAAGTGGAAGCACACAAGGAAGTTTGTGTGCTTTCTGAGGTAGTTTGCTATTATTAGGGATGTTAGGTTTTTCACATTGCTTGCTTGCTTTTTGGGGATTCATTTCTTCTCCAATTGTTGTCTTTGTGACATGTGTTGAATGGACTGAATGCAGAATTTCCAATGCGAGCCAAACTAATTACAGAAAGCTTCCTCCCTACAGGTACCAGAAAGAAATGTTTGACACGCACGAAACCAACTGTGTAAAACCACAGCACACATATGCACCCAGTCTTCAGATTACAAAATTATAAATACAAGATAATGGTATATTAGTATGCAAACATTTTAGGGAATACAGAATCAATGTATATCCTGTCGAAATGGATGAAAGTCATAATCAGGCTCTAAAGGTTTTCTCTTTGTCCTCACACTCCAGCTTGACATTGGATTTCAATAACCTAGAAACAAGTGAGGCCTTATTCACAGCCAACCTTTCTTTGTGACATCGAAAGTAGCAACAGGCTAAGGAGGCACTTTACAGCTTTGTCAGTTTGGATTGACAGGGATGCCGCGTATAGAGTAATAGCCGGCCATGGCGTCTCCTTGAAAGGCAACACTTAAGTAGCAGCAGCGGAATTATAATGCCTTTCTGTTTGCTTCTTCTGTCTCCTTCCTCCAACTTTTCAAAGAATCAATAGGATTAAGCCATTTTGGACTAACAGCCTCTCAAATAATGTTGCTTCACTCTGGTGTACACATACACACCGAGGTTCTGTGATTGGCTTTCTGTCTTACTCACAGGCGTCGAAAAAAATGGAATGAGACTGCAGCTATAAGGTGAAGGCAGGGGAAGCATCAACAATAAATCTGCTGTGCTTCTGTCTTAGGGTAAAGACTGGTCTGTGATATTTTCCATAAAGGTTGTCTGGTTTTCTCTGTAATCTCCTTTTCCTCTCACTCAGTCTCTTATTCGCACTTTAGCTTTCTGTCCCTCTCCCACACCCTGTTTCCCGGGACCATTCTCTGACAGGAAACATTACAGCCATTACAGATCACTAGATACTGTTTGCTAGATGTCAAAAGAATCAGATTGATCGAATGGCACGACAGAAGTGTTGCACTGTGGCAGAGGGGACAGTCAAATGGCATAAAATAATAGGGTGCTTGCCAGGCCTGACAGATAACTTGGAGGCAGCCATACAATAGGCGAGCAACATGGCTGAGCTCCACAATGGAACAAGCAGGAAATGGCTTTGCATTTCAGCCTTCCTCTCATTTCAGCTGACATCCCAGATAGCATATGTCACACTGTTAAAAAAAAAAAAAAATTAAACTATGCAAGGGATATGGTGAATCACAGCTGCAGGCAAACTACTATTACAGCCCAACATACAAAGTGTGCAGATATAAGAAAAACCCAATGGTTATTTTTGGTAGCTTCCAATACAAGAAAATATCCTGATTTATGCCTAATTAGCTTTTAATTAGAAATCAATCTCATTTGCATGAAAACATCAATCCTCATTCAAAATAAGCAATTTATCCGCAATTACAAAACTCATTAAAACTCTAAAAATCACATCAAGATAAAAAGGAGCATTTCTCAGGGTATATCTTTAATGCAGAGTAGCGCGTCATTTTCTCCAGTGATTAGACGATTAATTGATTAGTCGATTGAGAGAATATTAATCGGCGTTAGTGATTAATCCTTTAGGTTATTTTTTAGGGATGGCAACGTCGATCTGGCGGGCCACAACTGCGGTCCTGATGGTAAAATGAACCAGGCAAAACAAGCACACTGGGGAAAGCGATTTTATTTTTATTTACTAGATATCAATAGTATTTATATACTTTATTTAATCAGGAAATCACATTGGGGTCAAGATCTCATTCACAAGGGAGACCATATGTGTAACAGATGTAGTTAGGGTGTGAAGACAGACGACTCCAGCTGATGGTTTTCCAAGATTTATTTACTCTGCTGAAGACAATGTATTAATATATTAATATATAATATATTAATCCTCCTATCTGCACCGCCGCTCCTCAGCAATACGAGATGGTTTTGGCTCTGAGTGATCTTATTTTCTACCATACATACAGTTTAGTAAGATACAGTATAGTATCATACTGAACTGCAAAATTACTAGTCACGAGCATTTGAAATAGACAGGGAAAACCTAACCTGTATTGAACTAATAAATATGAAAAACATACATGAGAACATGAGAAGTTAAACAGCAAGTGAGTTTGGGTGACAGATAACAAGAAGTATAACGTCTAAAAAGGAAGTACACATACCTGCAGAGGACAATATCATATTAATTGGCTTCTGGTCTACTGTTTCCTTTTTCTCTGCACTTCTGACCCTAAACATTGAATAACAGAATGTACACACTGAAACTGGACTGCAGAGATGCCGCTATTTACATTGCTCAGAAACAGCATGAAAATAATTAACAAAGCATTGTTGCAACTAATATTTTACAATAAAACCAGCACTTGTATTGGCTTTGAGGCACTAAATAGTGAAGGGTCACAACACAATTTTCGAAGGAAACAATAAAACAGCGCAGCAGTATTTGGACACGCAACCTACCTCAGCAATACGAGACTGTATTGGGAGGAGGAGACGGAAGTTACGGCAACTTAACTTGTTTAAATGTAAAGTGCATTACAAATAAAATGTATTATTATTATTATTATTATTATTATAACTTAGGACGTACAATAGAGGCGCAGTGAGGAACAACATCTCAATAACGGTATCATAATTACATTAAACTAAATAAGATCAAATTTACAAATACCCAACAACTCATTAAATGATGATTAAAATGAAATTAAACAGAATTGGAAATTAGAATTAATAAAGTGCATTTTTAACTCTGTTTAACTGTTACAAATGCATAGACATTATTCAGAAACCCATACAGATAAAACCCATGACTATCAAAATGCCTGACTTTCTATACTACTTATGTTTTTGGATTTGTGTACTTGACCCTGAACCCCATAGGTTCTAGTGGTGTAATGGTGGGGTCCGATGGCCAAAGTTGTGCAGAGAACTTCGTGGGATCAGATCAGACCACAACAGGTCCAGATTTTTCAGTCCCTCCAGGATTTCGTAGCCTTTTTTTTTTAGATTGTTGTGGCCCAAAATGCCTGATGTTGTGGGAGCTTTGTAAAAAATTGCGATAGAAGTTGCAATGTCTTTTGTAGCATTGATGTTGCGGGAGACAGAGAAAGTTGCCGCTATGCAATGAGCTAAAAGACACAAACTAGCACTGGTCACTGCTGTTGTCTGAAAAGCAACACAGACGGGATTCAAGGTTGCGTGTACTTAAAACTGGTAAATTCATAGCTATTGTAAAATACCCTTTTAGGATCTGTTTTTGTCATTTAACAGCAATTTACTGGTGAAAGAAGTCATTATTGTTAAAAGTTATTACATTTTTAATAAATGTTTTAAATTCCCTCCTTTTTTGTGCCGATCTGAAAATTGATCCGATCCTTCACGCTAAATAGTGTTCGGATCCGAACCGTGAGTTTTGTGATCAAAGGATCAAACTTTGTTCTTAATCGTCACATACACACAGTGCAATGCAGTGAAATTCTATTACTGCATTTAACCCAGTGGACAGCGGTACATGGGAGCAACTTGGGGTTCAGTGTCTTGCTCAGGGACACTTTGACATGTGGCCGGATGACGATTTTGGCTTCCCACAATCAAATTTGCGCAATCGAGCGATTTAAAAAAAAAAAAAAAAAAAATTATTTATAAAGTCGTCATTCCGTTCATAGAACACAGAGTTTTTTACAAAGCCAATCTACCGCTCCGTAAACCGCTGTCTGATCATGAGCCAGTCAGAGTTGTTCCCTGCACCGCACAGCTTAGTTTCTAGATGTAGACGGGAGGAAAATCAACAGGTAGCAGTCGGTTAAACGTCGGTCTCAAGGTTTACCAGTAAACGCAACATTTTGTTCTGTTTTTGTTGTTTTTTAGACAACAGCAGTGACCAGTGCTAGTCGGTGCTAGTTAGTGTCTGTTAGCTCACAGGGCTCTAGGGTGCTAGTTAGTGTCTGTTAGCTCACAGGGCTCTAGGGTGCTAGTTAGTGTCTGTTAGCTCACAGGGCTCTAGGGTGCTAGTTAGGGTCTGTTAGCTCACAGGGCTCTAGGGTGCTAGTTAGTGTCTGTTAGCTCACAGGGCTCTAGGGTGCTAGTTAGGATCTGTTAGCTCACAGGGCTCTAGGGCGCGAGTAATATTTTTCCTCTAGGTCGCATCCGCTGCCTCTCCACAAATGAAGCAATGTTGTATATATCGATATGGTTCAATTTTACGTTACATGACCAATTTCAACTTCTTCTTCTGTACTCTCCACGCAGCCCCGCCCCCATTCACTCACACAGGCTTCCCGGCAACAGAGACAGAGCGGCGACAGCGCCGGTCTTCCACCGAAACACCAGTCCACACTTCTGACAATTGTCCACAGTTTTAATTATTATTAACACAGCTGTATATTGTTAAGCAGGAGAAGCAAACCTGTATTTGTACCAGTGTTTCCGCTGGCAACTGCTATCGCGGCCGCCACGGCGAAAAACACAGAAGAAGTTATTGAATGCAACTAACTTCAGTTCGTAGAGTCACAGCGTGTGAGACGGAGCCTGCTGGACCCATTCATAATAAGTCAGCCGTCTCTCTGTGAGTAGCGTCCATCGCACTCCCTCTCTCTCACTAGCTCTTTTAATCAGTTATTGCTGAAAACAAGTGAAGGAGCTTTCACAGATACTTTTTTTTTTAATATATCCTAGGCTATTTATTTGAGATAATTTTCATTTACATGTGTTGCAGCAGTATGTACAACATACAATTTCAATATAAAAGGAATGTAGCATAATATGGATGTGAAAGCAGTTATAAATAGCCTATGTGACAATAAAATTAAATTATTGTGATGATTAATCGTGATCACAATATTGATAAAAATAATCGTGGTTATCATTTTGGCCATAATCATGCAGCCCTAATGTAAACTGCATATCTTTGGGTTTTGGAGTGATGGTTGGACAAAATAAGCATTCTGAAGGAGTCCACTGGGGGTTACAGAATTTGTAATGCCATTTTTTTAAAGTTTTTGTGACATTTTGTAGACCAAATGATTAATGGAGACCGTAATGAATAGATTCATTGTAATTAAATTATTCATGCTTTGCAGTCCTACACGTCATATTCATTTCTTTATATTTATATATGATTGACAGATAAGATGATTCACAACATCAGCAATTGTTTGGACAACAATGCATATACATTTGCCAAACCAAGCAGAAAAATAAAGAAAAACAATTCTTAGCTGGTAAAAAGTAATGACCATTGATTTCCATTGAAAGTCTGATGGTAAAACAAATGAAAGGATTGTGAAATGCTTATGTGATGAGCACAGACAATTCAATGCAGGGTATGCGATTGATCCGTCTTCTGAATGTCTCAGCCATTGCATCCTTCTGTAAAGATCTTGGTGCTGTGTATTCGTAGCTGCAGTATGTCCTGCAGTCCCCCACATACACACACATACCCCAACCCCTGTCATAAAGAACACACTGCTAGCGCCGTTTAACCTTGAGCTGTTGCGATTCGGGCACATATCACCTTTGCAGCCCCCTTGGCTACTGCTATCAATCAAAATGTCAGTCGCCATTTTAGGATGACTCAGCAGTTTTGAGGAATTGATTGAATTTTATCTTGATTTCATAAAACATTTAGACAAACCAATTAAAGAGGTGGCTGACTGCAGCCACCAGCACTCAATCCATCATGCTGTCAAGGGGATAAAATCAGTTTGAAATGAATGTAGTCGATATGTTGGTGCATTTGCAATCTGGTACAATAAAGTGGAAGTTAATTAGAATAACCAGAGGAAAGAGTCATGATTGGTATGAAAACGGCTGCCCATTTGACAACAAGCTTGGATTATTTCAAAGCATGAGGTGTACATTTTTAACAATGTTGGTTTATCGCGCGCAACTTTGCCTTCCCATTTGACTCCATTCATTTAATTTACGATGTATTCCACCTCACATTCACAATGCAGCAAATCCATTGCTGGCCAATGGTATTATACTGCACTGCGGTCCAAATATTATAATAAGATGGGTGGCTACTGCACATTTTCCTGGAGGACTGGCTTTCTTGGTTGTGTCTACCAACTGCAGGTGAAATACAGCAAGCCCATTAACATGCAGTGGTTCTCCCCGGAGTTAACGGCATACTCCCACAGAACTCCTTCTTCCTTTGTTTTAAAGCAGGCTTCGTAATTACTAGCTGTCCCATTCAGGTTGTAAATGGCCCTTTATTGTCATTCTGCAATCAGAATAAATCCTCAAGCTTATTCACTGGCCTGATGCCCCTCCATTGATGAACCATGCATTATTAATCCAATGTTTCCCCCCTTTTTACCTCATTATAAGCCCTATCAGCGAGTAAAGGGCACCACACCGCCGCGCTATCATTGTTTCTCTCCAAGGTTTGGGTTTATATGATATTGTTGTGTTGATAACAAAGGATAGGCACAGGAGTGTGGGGATATCAATCCATTTCACTTTTATTGGCAATGTTACGTTGTATATTTTCTCATTTTCTCTAATCTTTCTTGAAAATAAAAGTACAGGATGACATGGAAAAGCTGGACGCAATGTGCTTAGGCAGGAAATTAAAGTGTATAGCCATTTGTGGCGGATGTTTTTTTTTTTTTATAGAGAAAACAAACAAAAAGAAACTTGATGACTTTTGAAGATCTTTTGATAATGGATATACATCTTCATGCCAAATGATACTCCTTATCACTATATATTTCTTATGGCAGGTGGAAAATATTCAGAAATATAAAGTAAACTTTGATAGTGTTTTACAGTGTTTACCATATTTAAAAAAATACCTACAAAATACAACAAAAAAATACAAAATCTATCCTTGATACATGAACCCACAAAGGACACCATGCCAAGAGAGTGGTGAAAAAGTACTATAGCACAAGACCAAAACTAGTGCAATCCAAAGGGACTTGTCATTTGAAACTAAGCAAACATATGAGTGCAACACAGCCCGGGGTACAGCTATCACACGCTCTTAAATGAAACTGAAGATGCTCATCGTAGAGATGCACATTTTCAGTTTCTCGATCCACTGAACCGGCCAAACATGGGAATTAAATAAGATGTCTTTATTGACCCTTTTAGTTTCACATTACAGTCTGAAATGAGCTCATCGGCATGATAGAAGCTCTGATCAATGCCTCAGTGGAGCGCTGGTATTAATAAAAGTCATGGCTGTATTCATACGGCCTTTGGCAGATAAAGACGGTCTCGGAGAGAATCATAGTGAATATAATTCATACAGTCAAGGCTTCCTCTCAGCCTGTGCAACATTTTTGCAGAGCAACAAGCACAGACTGCACTTTTAAGTATTTTGCTTGTATTTAGATAGTTGACAGACTGAGGGTGTAACGGGGAAAGACGTTTAATATTGGTAAGAGTACAGAGCAGCCGGAGTTGCAGTACTGCCTAATACCATAGTCAGCATTAGCTATCTTATCTTATTAGATCACAGTAATAAGGTGCTATAGGACAATTTCAATTGAAGCTATGCTAAATTAGAAGATTGTCCTCAAACCTTCTATAGAAAATGACCGTGACATCATAAGGCCATTAACATGTAGGTAATATGGAGAGGATAAATGGTCATGCAGTAGGATTAAAACCAGACCTTAAGGAACAGAAACATTCACTTCACACAGGCGTTTCATTGCACAAGAAATGTAAAGACACTGAATGCAGTCATCAATTCTAATCAACATGCTGCCTCAAGTCCATTGTGCTCAGTTTCATCTCCTTCAATTACAACGGCAAATTGGCTTTGAAGCCTGAGAGTCAACTGAAGCAGTTCATTTGTAATCACTAATATGAAAGTGGGTGTGGTATGCATTGGTCGCATTACCTTATTATCTTTCATTATATTGTATTTGAAGGGGAAATGTTTCTGTGTTTATTACCGGCAGCAGATTTATTCTTTAGGACTCTATGCGTTGAAGAGGGGAAGTGTTTTTTTAACATGGCACACCACGTCTTGGTGTTGTTCAAACAATGAATAACAAAGAGGGCTCAAGGAATGTTTCCGTACGAAGAGCAAACAGGGCAAAGAGAGCAACGGCGCTTTGCATATCCACGGTCTGACAGAGAAATAAATAAATTACCCCAGCGCTTCTTCAAAAACAAACAGCTGTCAAAAAGTCACTCAGGGGCGCCTCACACACACATCTCTTCCCCGGAAATCAAATCCCAGCAAAGGGGATTCTTTTATTGTATTCCACTTTTTTATTGCTCCATTCCTTTGTATGTTTCCATCTATGAAACAAATCAAGCAAATAAGATCCCCAGAGGTGGCTGTGTTTTAATGTGATGTCTGCTTTGCCGGTTGTCTCAATACCTAGTAATCCTTCTTTTAGCCTAAGGATGTGTCTATGATCTCCACGTTGAGAGAGCCAAAGAGACTAAGCAATGAAAACGTCATTATTATCATGTAGTACCTTGCAGTCAATGCAAATAGCATAAATTATTGGGGAGGGAGCAGTTTGTTAACAAAAAAACGTCACAGATGAAAGCATACAAAATGTTTTTTTTTTTCCCTTTTTATTTTCTGAATAGTGACACAGGTCGTTGTGCATGTCCCCTGCTTCTGAATGTACCGACTGCACTGACACAGGAAGCGTTCTTGCAGGCTTTTGTTGAATTCATAATGAGCTAAACCTGCCACTTTTTTAAATTTTAAGCAGATTCATAGAGCTAATATTCCTGTAGACATACATTTCTACATTTATTACATTACATATTACAAGGTGTGCATTGTTTAACTTCTTCTTTACTTGATACATTTCATATTATGCTTTACTCTTTATTTTCATTTTCAACATTGTAATTCTTTGACACATATTGTGATTCTGTTTATGGCATCTACTGCATGTATTTCTGTCCTCAGTGCCGAAAGTATTTTTGTGTGTTAATTTAACCAAACCTAATCTATATCAGTGGTACCAGGTAAAACCGCCATATGATTCCTTTTTATGAGAAATGGGATTCTGCCAATAGGGGTTTCATATTGGAAAACAGGTTGGTGTGGAAAGGAATGATAGACATTTATTTTGTCATCAGTGTTTTCAAGCTTTTAGCACTCAAACGTGCTTCAATATAAAAATGTTGCTGTTGAGACTGTCCCAGAAACATGTTCAAGCTTAAGTGAAGCTGTCCATCGGGAGCACAGGAGGAGGAAGTAGGGTGGCCTTGTTACGAAACATCAGACTTACGAGAGACGAGTTTGTTTCCCTTTTCTGACTAGCAGTCCAACGATGGTTTCTTTTAACCGTGACTACAATTATTCCACAACCTTAAACAACTGCAGTCTTTCCCTAAACCTAACGAGGGCTTGGTGATATGTTGATATGTCTTCAAAATAATCCGTCTATAAAGTCTATCATGAATATGTTTTTCTATATTGTTTCTCTCGCAATGTGGAAAATCCAGAGGCCGATTTGCATTACAGCAATACTAAAAGGTCCCATGGCATGAAGATTTCACTTTATGAGGTATTTTAACATTAATATGCATTCCCCCAGCCTGCCTATGGTCCCCCAGTGGCTAGAAATGGTGATAGGTGTAAACCGAGCCCTGGGTATCCTGCTCTGCCTTTGAGAAGGTGAAAGCTCAGATGGGCCGATCTGGAATTTTGCCCCTTATGAGGTCATAAAGAGCAAGGTTACCTCCCCTTTCTCTGCTTGACCTGCCCAGAGAATTTGGCCCATCCATATGAGAGAGAGAGAGAGAGAGAGAGAGAGAGAGAGAGAGAGAGAGAGAGAGAGAGAGAGAGAGATCATCAAGACAGATACAGACTTCAGATACAGTATTAGGGGACCACTAAGGTCTATATAAAGAGACTTCAGATACAGTATTAGGGGACCACTAAGGTCTATATAAAGAGACTTCAGATACAGTATTAGGGACCACTAAGGTCTATATAAAGAGACTTCAGATACAGTATTAGGGACCACTAAGGTCTATATAAAGAGACTTCAGATACAGTATTAGGGACCACTAAGGTCTATATAAAGAGACTTCAGATACAGTATTAGGGACCACTAAGGTCTACATAAAGAGACTTCAGATACAGTATTAGGGACCACTAAGGTCTATATAAAAGAGACTTCAGATACATTATCAGGGGACCACTAAGGTCTATATAAGGTCTATAGACTTCATATATATATATATATATATATATATATATATATCTTTATCCAGATATTAAATTACCTTTATTGAGATAGAAGATTTTGGCCATATTGCACAGCCCTTAACTTAGCCAAGGCAGAATTGAGCCCGCTTACACATCTCTATTTAAATGTTTAGATGTTTAATGTTTGTTCAGGTTTACATAATTGTATCCATTTTGTAAATGTGTTCATATCTGAAAGGTCACAGAGGCTGATTTGACTACATTATGCTGCCTTGCAGTAAGTTGCTCTGTATCTCAATCCAGTGTGACAACATCATTTCCATCTGACATGAAGATGACTGCCGGCTTTCAGCGCTTCACACCTTCACTTAATGAAGTCACCTACCCATATAAATCTAGGTTATATAGAGAAGTCGCACATTTTTAAACCTCTGACAGAAAGTGCATGAAAACATGTCTATCTAGAAAAATAGAAATTATTATGACACGTTGGATTGAATAGCAGAGAGGTCAAACAGCAAAAGAAAATCTAGTAATAAACCCAGGGCTGTATAATTTTAGCTACAGAGTACATTCATTACTTTCTTTCTACAATTATTTATTCATGTACTTGATCATTTTCAGAACTGCAACAGCAAGGATTAAAAATTGATCCTTATATTGGGGAAAGTTTTGAGCTGTTTCTATAGGGAATGTTGTTGTATCTGTAAATATAGAGAAAAAAAAGGGATAAGTCACAGATTTAACATTATTTGGCTGTTATTTTCTTCCCTTAAAGGTTAAATAAAAGTGACAGAATACAGATAGCAGATATTTAAGCCCCGGGCATATGGAAGGCATCAGACTCTTGTGTCAACAAATAAATCTATAGTTTTGAGTGGCTGCAGGAAAACCTGAGGCGTTGGTGCATCCCAGGAAGTTTCCTGTCAAGGGTTTTTAGGGGGAAATGACCACTGAATTTAGGCAGGTGTTCTCCATCAGCTGTCAGAGGCGGAACACTGGCTTTGACATATGACTCGGGTGAAAGATGCAACATGCTGGAAAGTTTTGGCGCCTACAGAGCATGGCAGCAGCGGTTTTCTGTCCGGTGTGATTCTGTGTTGATGCACTATGTATAGCCATTTGGTGGTAAGCATTAGGGTAGATGCTGTCTGTTTTATTTTATAAGTTTAGCTGAATAGGACACACAACTGGGCTAATTTTGCAGCTTAAATATAATTTGTAGGTTAAAATATCTATAGAGAAGGCCAGTGTACATGGTTTATGTTAATATGAGCAGTGATTTCTAATTAAAAGAGACAGCTATTGTTATGTTGTTGTTAATAATTGAAACCCTAACCCTGTTAATGCATCACTCTGAATGCTGGACCACAATGGACGATTATTAACTAAGAGTGAATTTTCCTCCCAGCTGAATCCTTTTAAATTACCACACATTTTTATATCTCCTGAAACTGGTTCCATTTGCAATTTAAATGAGACTCAATGAACTGCACAAGCTATTTCACATATTGAGATAAATATGAACTTCGTTCAAAACACCCAATGACAAAAGCTTGACCTCCTTTGTATCTCGTTAGTTAATTTAAGCTATGTTAATAGGAATGCAGTAATTACCAAATCCAATTCACTCTCTTCATTCTGATTGAACTCCCATTTTTACTTTGAGATGCAGCTCATCATGCAATGCAAAGCAATTCAAGTGTCACTCAGTCATACTGTTTTTCTTGCTATGTGTTCTGAGTGTCCCCAGAAATATAGATTTCTTGGATTTTCTAGAACCCCCATTTCACCCGGTATAACCACCCCTGCAGAGCAACAATGATAACGAAATCACCAATGAGGCTTAAATGACAGCAGTGCATCAATCCGACCGTATTAATTATGTTGATCGGAAGCGTCACATGTTCTGCACTCTGCCTTGACTTAAGATATACAAAACACAAGAAATGCTGTATAATATATATACCTTTTCTTAAAATCATAATCGCAAACATGGATTGCTCTTGGTTTAAGAACTATTTTACTACTACCTACTAGAGTGTTTATTGCGATCCTGATTATTGCTTCTCACAATTAAATGAACATGATTGACTGTGATATTGGCTTTAAATGTGTACTCTGCTAAAAAAAAAAAAAAAATCATCTGCTATACTATATATCAAATCAATCGCTTTTTAAACTTACAGCATGACTCAGGAGGACTTAGCCAGCCAATCCCGCGCCAGCAGTGACATTACACACAGCCGTTCACTGTTAAATTGCTTGAAAACGACACCAGGCTGCTGCGGTATAACAACACAGACCTTTACACACATCAGACTGGTATGTTATAATTCGACTCAGCCAGATATTTCCCATTGACTGAGATGGATGGCATAGTGGTGTTTCAGTGTTTACACTCACTGTGTAAATTAGCCTAGCGGATGTTTGACTAGATGCTCATTCCCGACAGAAACATATTAAACAGTTAGCCTTCTTTAAATATTCATGCATTCATATTTTCTCCAACGAGTTGTTTTGATTTAAGGGCATTCAATAGTTTAATTTATCTTTTTATCTTTTCTGTTGCTCTGCGCGCTTACAGGGTGATCCATACCACACTTGCACCAACATTATACCCACTTATATACGTATTTGATTCATCAGGAAAACTGTCATCAGACATTACAGCATGTAAAAATGTTAATACTTCTGATTGGGAGGGGTGTAAGACAACAAAATGCACTATAGTGTTAAGAGATACAGTATACTGTAATTTAATAAAGTTGCACCTTAAAACAACGGTTTAAATAATTATCCTGCTTGTTATCTGCAAGCTGCTTTTCTGAGCACAGTTTTTTCTTCCCAATTCAAATGGTTACCTTGGTGTTGTGCTTTTTACCACTGCAGCTTTCTTTCCATCATTTTAGCATTACGTCTTGCAGCTAACAAAGCACTTGACATGACCCTGCATGTGCTCTGGCCTCTGAACTGACTTGGGAGGCTATAGTAATCCACACTTGAACATGTGGGTCACAGAACGAGAATAAGCTTCATTTTCTGACATGTTGCACTTCTTAAACTAGTCACATGGCATCACAGCCCATCCTAGTATTCATGACATATGATATGTCCAAACCAATGCAATGAGTCTGTGTTACAAATGGGCATGGGCAAAGATTTAATTGTCAGTGTTGTGAAATGGATGGGAGTAAAAAAAAAAAAAAAAAAATGAATGGCGAAATTGTGAGAAAGAGAGAGTGCAGGGAAGGAAAATTCAAATAAAGTGAAAAAAGTTGTGGCACATAAATCCTTTCGACCAGCTGTCGGAGGTGACATTTCATTAGTACACTTTGTCAATAGAGAAATCGTCTGCAGAGAGAGTGGTTGGGTGCGAGTAACGAGGAAGGACAGAGACACATTGAGATAGAGAAAGCCTATGAAGATGAGGAAAAGAGCACAGTCCTTTTTCATTAGGCCGAACCTGATTCCAGCCACTGGAAATTACGGACACTGTGGCTTTAGACGTGATGAGAAAGAAGGTGGGTGCCCCCTTTCCATGTTAAGTCTCTATCAATCATCCACCCTTTTGCTTTTTACCCCTGCCGACTTGGCACGTGTCTTTCTGCCTGTTTAGATTTCAAGAGAGTTGTCCATCCTTTCCTCCACCAGCCAACTGGCAGATACATTTGAAGGAAAATCACAGGCATAAAGACTCCTGCCATTTCCCATAAAGTTCTCATCCATCACTTAAGAAGTTTCCTGTAAGTTGGAGATGGATATGGCAGAATAAGGCCAGACTTTTTGATGACTAGGACAAGGGTAGTCAAGGGCCCCACTGTTACCCCTGTATAGGCCAATAATCACGGCAGTGGCTGCCGACAGTTTGTAGCAAGAACTCATAGACTGCACATAAACTGGAAATAATAGACGTAGCAGAAGTAACATCACCTATTGGTTTTTGGACTACCGTTTTGAAGCCTTGATTTGGCAACTGGGGCATCAACACATCTTGTTTTTTTGAAAACGTGATGATTTTTGGATGAGAGGGTATTGCTGGGGAAGATGACGCCGCCAAGCCAGTGTTGTCTATGGTGGCAATGGTGCTGCGACCTAAATGCTAAAGAGGTTCATTTAAACAGCCCAACACGTACCTCAAACAAACAAACGGACAAACCCAACCGCAAACATAATCTCCTCGGCGAGAGGAGACGAGCTGAAAGACACTAAAACGCTCCAAACTGCATTTAACCAGCGTCAATTGCAAACATTTGCTCATTTCAACTTTTCAAATGTACGGCTTTGCCTCTTTTCTGTGTTTCATCTTTGCATAAGTTGATTATCTTTGGGTTGTGTACTGCTGTGTTTGCCAGCTGTTTGTGACCATAAGTTAAGCCCTTACTCATATACAAAGACAAAACTTAGTCTTATAACCTTTGATTGCAGTTCAATATAACTGACTGTAATACTCTGAATGACTCTGTCTTTCATACATTTATAACATCCAGATATGTAAATAGCAGTGTCAACCTGCCAGATTCCACTTCCAAGTGTTCCAACCCTTCACAGCCCACTTAGCCCATATTCCCCCAGCACTTCAGCACACCCTTTGCTGTTACTAGTTCAACAGCGATGCATCGCGCTTATCATTGACTTCTTCTAAACTGCCTTAGAAGCTCGCAAGATGCACATCATAGGCAGCAAAAGGGGAGAAGTCGTCAGTTTTCAGTCTTTTCAAGTGCAGAGCAGAATACCTTGAGGGTCCCACCATGTGAGACGACGTTTCGAGATCGAGATATTCCTCCTCACTCCTCGCCTTTCATGTTGGTCCAAGATGTTCTTATCTCCTCCTTTTTTATTTTTAATTTTTTTGCCCATCATGCTCCACGGGGTCTGCAACATGCTGGGACACACAACATAACCGAAAGTCAAAATAAAAATAAAAAGGTGTTTTGAAAGCTTTAGTTTGATTGTTTAAGGTTTACGGCTGAGTACAGAGTCTGCAGATAATTAGACCTTTCGGCGTAAACAAACAGCACGCTGTTTTAGAGCAATTGGTGCTGTCCATTATGTGAATTTGCATCTTTTGACAGTAGATAAATTATAATTAAGTGGCGATTAATCAGGAAGGAGTGTGGGAGATTTCTGTTTCACAAAAGGACCCCCCTAGTAATATTTATGTCCATTGGCAAAAGCTCTTTAGTCCCATGCTTGTTGCTTCATACTAGACAATTAGCAGTTGTCTTACGGTTGAGAGAGAAAACACAAGCAACAGGTACGTACAGCATGTCAAGTTGTCAACCTTTTTTCTCATTAAATTAATACTGCAACACAGTGTTGTGTTGTTCTCCAGCAATTCGTTTGACAGTTGACAGAGAAAGAAGACAGTGTCTTCAATTATTAAAAGCGAACGTTCTTTGATATAGTAATTATAGTCTCATCAAATTATTTAATGGCAATGTTCAAAATGAACAAAAACAAAACTCCCTTTTAACTGAAAAGAAAAGGCAGCTTCAGGTGAGTTTTATATTCATTTGGTTAATAACAGTTGTCAGGACACGGCTCTGATTCGAAAGGATAATATAATGTGTTTTTGCAATGTTAATAAGATACTGAAATGTGACTCTTTTAACAAGTCAGGAAAAATCTACTTACGAACACACGAAGTTCATCACCGCTCTACAATACAGCCTGTCAATTAGGGTTCACCATTAAACCACTGTGCAGCCTTGATGACTTGAGTAATCTCTCGAAATCCTCAGATGTTATCCGATCTCTCGCACAGAAGGGAAATCAGAAGACTGCACAATGTGGGATTTTTAGTTGCCAATATGGTTGAATTTGTTTTAGCGGTCTGCCATTGGCAGAATTCTTAATTGAAGTCATGAAAATGAACAAAAAGAAATGGTTTTCTTTCACTTTTAGTGATTTGTTGCTATGACATAAGTTAGATCCCTCTTTGTTTTGTTATCACATTAGCCTTGATTGTCCAGATAAACATGTTTTTTCCCTAACAATGCAGAGGAATGGCCCAACAGAGCCCATTTTAAAGCTTGGACAGTGAAGAAAGCAGCTTGTGTTGTGTGATTATCATGGCGCTAAGCCCATAATGAGATGACAATGACCTTCCAAAATAGTGGTGTGTGTGTTTGTGTGTGAGAGAGAGTGAGAAGGGCTGTTTTAAGGTGATATTGAAATTTCTGAAACAGTGTAGTTTTATTACGACTTGGGTCTTACTTTGATACTCGTGACCATTTCAGTTTTTAAAATGTAACGTGATTGCAACTGCAATGTACAGGTAGTAAGTTCTCATGATTCCTAATACTGTAAATGCACAGACAGTTGGGAAGGCCATTAGTTTTGCAGTCATTTGGCAATACACTTAAGTATTGGACAAAATTGGATGGAATTTTGACCCTTAATGGTGACGCTACATGGAAAATGAAGCAATCTATCCAATTGTTGTCTCTCAGAACTACAATCGCCCACTTCATGGGGGTGTTAGAGGACGGGGGAATAAGGGGACTAAGAATGTTTTCCTCCAATCCATTAAGGAGATGTTTTGATATTTCTCTTGATCTATTATATTTGTTACAAATGTCATGGCAATCCATCCAACAGATGGGAGGACATCTGACTAAAAGCCCAAAACGTCAACCTCACAACACAGCCACAGTAGAAGAGAAAGTACAAAATGAGTATGGCATTAGGACACAGCAGGTTTGTCCACACAACTATGGCAAATACAGTTGGTCAACCTGAGAGTTTTATTAATACATGTCTGACAACATGTGTTTGTTGTCCGTTTCTTTCTTTTTAATGATGTTTCCTCGTTTTTACATCTGTGTGATTAGATGTCCAATGTGATAAACTGGAATGAGCCTTTAAATGCTTCCCAATCGTTTTTAATCAAGCTCTTCCATGCAGTATACATTTACAGTAGCATTCCGCTAGCTGCTATATTGTTGTTATAGAATATTTAAGCAGCCAGTGTCCAATAAGCTAGATCTCAATTGTCTGCCTCCTCATTTCAATCCTTGACACAGACATGTCATCGTCTTTGATTTAGTAAATTCTGGATGATGCATGGATGATAACAGCTAACCTAGTGCTCGGTGAAGTCGTTTGTATCCCAACATGACATAAAGAACAGATTTAGATTAACTTTCCCTTTAAAACTCACTCCATTTATGCCCAGCAGAGAATTTCACTCTCCTGAATGAATAGGCTTTGTCTTTGAAACAAATGTGCAACAGGATAATTGGGGAACTGTGAAAAATATTTCCAGAGTTTGCATATTGTGTTAAGCCACCATTTAAAGTCCTGTCAATACCTACAGCGAAGTATCGATCTCTGGAGTCTTCTTGAAGGTTCCATGCTTTATATCGTATTGATAGATTATGTAGATTCACTTCGCGGTGTTTGGATGAGCTAGGCTTGGATGATTGTAATTTATTTATTTGAACAGGGACAACGCACAGAAAACATTAATAGATGGCTTTTGCCAGGTTATAGCAAATTGCTAGTTTCCGCCCTTAGGCCCTGAGCAGGTAGATGGCGTAATAAAACACACAGTATTTACAGTATACAATACAGATACTGTACATAAAGTCCTAAAAATTAACAGACATTATTCTCTACTTATTCCCCTCCTCTTCCCCATAAAACACATACATTTAGCACATCAATTCACTGGTGGGAGCAAATCTACTTTAACAACCAGTGCTTTGTTAAGCGTGAGAATGAGTGCAATTTAGTGCAAAATGTAAGTCGGAGTATTCTTCTGATTTATAGCCACAAAGTAGAATGATATCCTCCTAAAAAACAGTTTTGCATTGTGAAAGACTACATTCTCCCCTTGTGGCTGACTTTTTTCAGAGGAGCATTATGAATTATTTTAAAAATGAAGCAAACATTTGAGTGAAATATAACATTTTCAAGATTTAGCATGTTATATTTAGTGAGAATATGATATTATGGTATGGTATATGGTATTGATGTGGCTTTTTGTCATGGATCACGAGGGCACTATTATATAATGTTTCCAGTGGTCTTGGGGTTGTTTTACATGTCTTGAGACCAAGTTGAAATATAATATAGATGTGGAATAATGGAATAAATCGTTGCATAAATGTACTTGAGTCCCTCAATTGTAAAGGAGTTTCTTATGTTTCTGTAGTTTGAGAGATTGAATTTTAGTGTGTTGCCCAGCTTGTTGGTATGTTTGTTAAAGCTTAGAGTTGGATCAAGGGTAACACCCGGAGATTTGAATTGGTCCACATTTTTTTATTGTTTGCCCATTTACAAAGATGTCAGGACACTCTACGTTTGCACCTGTTTGTGAAAAGCATTGTAACAGTCTTGTCAACGTTCAATGTAAGACAGGACTTGTGCAGCCAGTCAGCAACTCTATGCATTGCCTTTGTTAGTTTCTTAGAAACCTCTGTTTGGATTTTACCAAAAATATGTCAACATCACTGCAAACAGATAGTAAGTCATTGATATATATATACAGTATATATGTATATAATATACACTGAATAGCAGCGGTCCTAAGATCAACCTTTGATGCTTCAAGTGGTGACAGTGTTGTCGTTCACCCTCACACACTGGTGTCGGTCACTCAGATATGATTTCATCCAATTTATGGAGCGGTGGTAGCTGGCCAGTTTGTTTAACCGTATTTCTTGATAGACAGAGTCAAAAGCCTTCCATAAATCAGAAAACTGCTGCACCACTCCTCCTTGATCTAGGTTTGTATTGATTACTTCAAGGAAGTAGCGGCAGGCTGTTTCAGTAGAATGTTTTTTTTTCCTGAATCCAAAATTGCATGATTTTGAAAAGCCTTGGAATCCTGGTGAGCAATTAGTTGCTCTGACACTACTTTTCAATAACCTTAGAAATGGCTGGGAGGATGCTGATAGGCCGGTAGTTGCTAACCTCATGGGAGTCCCCAGATTTATGTACAGGCAAATTCCAGGCTGCTGGGGAAGATACTCTCATTCATTGACTTGTTTATTTAAATAGTTAAAAGAGAGGTGATGCAGTATCAATTTCATATATATATATATATATATTTTGCTTTACTGTTAAACCGGGTTGAGAGTATTTTTCAGACTGTATTTAGGGCAGAATTGCCACTAACTAATGTGGAAGGGACAAAAACAAAAAAGTTTTTGTACAGAGTTTAGGAAATAATCATTAAAATGTGTTGCAACAACCAGGCTATCAGTTTGAGTTACACCATTGATTTGGAGCTGTATGTTTTCATATTTGGGTTTTTCCTTCCCAAGCAATTTGTCGATGCTTTTCCAAAGTGTTTAGTATTTCCTTTGGCATCTCTGATAATATCCAGGAGAAAGTTTGCTTCTGCTTTTCTGAGCTGCTGTGTGACTTTGTTTTTCAGACTAAGAAATAAGGGTCAGTCTTAATTTAAGAAACGTCTTTTTCTCATTAGGTCCCAGAGAGCACTAGTGAACCAAGGCAGAGACTGTTATGTTTTTGATATCCTGGCCTTTGTTTTTGTATAGATCAACAAGGTAGCTTTGAATGCAGTTACTAGATCATTGCATGATTGATGACAGGTTTTTCATTCAGTAATATTTTTCCAGTTTGTATGCTTTATTTCATTCTCAGTGAGTGCCAAATCCTACAACAATCTTATCTATTTACATGACTTGAGTTGTTGGGAATTTCAAAATGGGCATCTTGGCTGCCATAGGCAAACTGCAAATACAGTACATAGTGATTTTGGAGAAATGGCTGATTAGGAGGACACTGTATATGGTCGATGTTATTATTTAGACTTTAATTTGAAGTCATAAACCAAAATATCAGTTTTGGCACTAAAAGCTTTTAAAGTTACTGATACCATTTTCTCTCTTCCCTTTAAGTAATGCAGGTCTTGATGCTTCTTTGAGGGAGAAAACAGGAATAGGGAGTAAAGTAAATTGCCCTGTCACTTTGTGATGGGTACTGAGGCTGTATTTCCCTGTGACACCACTTCTACACAGACTGACTTAAACACAGATGACAAGGTGTTGCTATGGAGACCTTAGCCGGGAACCTGCAGCAGTCTATCCGTGGACAGCTTATGCAAACACAAAGATGAGTATCTATAGCACTGTTTTGTGGGAAACATCAAAGGCAGACAGGTTAAACACTGTCTCAGCAACATTGGGTATTTCAATTAAAACAAAGGAGCAACGAGACAAATTCTTCTTCATAAAATATATACAGACGGTACTGAATACCATTCACAGGTGAACACATACAATTCCACATGATAAATACTATTCGAATGTGCCGTGTCCCTTTTAGCGTCAAGAGGTTGAATTCATATGGACATCTCAAAGCAAATAACAACATTCCCAACTTCTTTAATACTTAGATTTTACTGCTAATTAACACGTTAGTTTGCTAACTAGGGATGTAACTGTACAGAAAAGTCATGTTTCAGTTGATATCCCGGGTTAAGGAGTCACGGTTCGGTGTCATTTCGGTACAGCAGGTAAAAACAAATGCACAAGGATACGTTTCTTTTCATCTCTTCTTTTACACGGCAGTGCTAGCGTCAAAGAAACACAATCTATCAAATCCTGCTGGGGAATGAGTTATAATGTCTGGCTTTTTTTTTGTTGCAAATATGGTAAAATACTTTCATTATATAAACAAGGCATATTTTAAACAGTTCTGTATTACATTGTACAAACACTGAGAAAACATTTTCCATAAGGCAACAGGTCAAAATAGGCTATACAACTGAAAAGCATCTCTTATGCAATGATATTTAAAATATAAAATTACATAGAATAATAACAAATAACTACAATAAAACTTGGTATTAATTAGTTTTAACCTTATATTTTCAACATCACTGGGGCCGTCACATTTGGGTGATGCTCTTGAATGTGTGTTAGCACGTTGGATGTGTTTCCATCCACCTACAACGGTGGCGCAACTTGATTTCACATTTCAGAATCCGCTTTATTTGCCAGGTATGAAGACACATACAAGGATTTTTTCTTCGGAGCATAGTTGCTCACAATGTGCTTACACATACAAAACAAACAATATATACACACTAATATATACATACTCATACATTACGTGCATTAATCTACATACAGTGTATTTTATGTGCATTATTCTGCGTGCACTAGACCGTGACCCCTGTACCGTTTCAACCCTAATGATAATACACAAAATTAAAAAGTTAAGCATGGCGATCATTACCCGCTAAACATCAGGATGTTAGCATTTTCATTGTGAGGATTAGCATTGAGCTCAAAGCACCGCTGTGTCTAAAATAGCCCCATGGAGCTTCATGTTTGGCCCAAAGTCTTCTGTTATCTTGGTCACAATCATTTAATAACCAAATTCAAGGGATCCTTATCAAAAAAAGGTTTGATTTATTGATTTAAATAACTAATATCTAACTGTGTTGTGTAGTTTCATAACCCTCAAAATCTTCTA
The DNA here is from genome assembly GCA_013375575.1 of Percina caprodes. Classification (NCBI taxonomy): domain Eukaryota; kingdom Metazoa; phylum Chordata; class Actinopteri; order Perciformes; family Percidae; genus Percina; species Percina caprodes. Next base: position 206,459 of record JABXJD010000214.1, on the reverse strand, counting down.
TTGGACTCAAATCCATTACTGGTTGGACTCTAGTTATGACATTCTTAGAAATAATTTCTATTTAGGGAAATTTGCATTGCAATTGATGATGGTTGAATATATGCCTGTAATTTTAGATAAACAGAAGTTGCAAAGATTCTCACCAGCTTCCAATAGGGCCAATTGTGTGTTTCCCATTAAACTAATAGTTAAATTCAATTTTATTTTATTCACCGTATCAATTCATAACGAGTTATATCAAGACACTTTACGGATAGAGTAGGTCTAGACCACACTCTATAATTTACAAGGACCCAACAATTCTAGTAATTCCCCTAAGAGGAAAAATCTCCCTTTTAGGAAGAAACCTGGGACAGACTCTTGGTAGGCGGTGTCTGACGGGGCCGGTTGGGGGTGTAATGAATAGTGGCAATAACAGTCACCGTAAAAGATAATGGAACAGTGACTAAAAATAGTAGTTTGTAGTAGTTCGTGGCATAGCAGGGCACTGCAGGGCGTTACAGGGCACAGCAAGAAACCATGAATACATTAAAGCACTTTTAATTAGCTTTCATTAGAATTTGAAGCCATTTTTTTATACAAATATATCATTGTCAAGTCAGGAACACATTTACAACCCAGTTATAGGCAGAATTTGGCCATGATGTTTTAATTTTTAAGTTTGTAGATGATCAAGGTGGACAGTGGGAACATGTTGATGTCTTGTAGTTTGTGGAGGTTGGACGTAGAAATGTAGTCTGACTGTGCAGTAATCTCAACAATTTGCCCATTTTCATATCTGCAGTTGTCACTTAATTATGTTTTCATGCAGTTTCCATGCGTTGTGTGTTCACTGCTTTAGGTGTTTGTGACACACAATCGTGACCCACAAAAAAAGTTTGTCTTCATTTCTCTATGTTCACAAAATGACCTAAAAATTGAATAATTCTAGGGACTATTCAAATAGGCAAAGCAAATGACCATTATGATTATGCATCATTGAAATTCAGATGAAAAAGATGAAGCCCCTATTTTGTAACATCCATCAATATGGTAATTTTAACATTTACTCCCCCTGTTCTTCATTTCTTTGGTTCTGTACTTTCTACTCTTAGACTTGAAAATACTGCAGTTGCTTGAAAGCACGCAGCCACAAACCACACACAGACACACACATACTTACGCTGTACACACACATTGCAAAACAATTATTCTATTAGTGTGATCTATAAGTCGGCTTTTTTTTTTTCTCTCCTTAGCGACATATTCTGAAATTAACATTCCAAAATATTTATCACCAAATTATCTACAGCTAAGTTTCATTGAATTTACTCCAGGGGTTCTGACCTCAAGACAAATCCTGATGCTCAGCCAAAGTATGCAATTAGCCAAGATGTGGTTCTACAGTAATTAAAAACTAAAATAAAAAAAGCAAAATACACCATATCCATTAACACAGCGATTTCCTTTAAGCATGTTGTCATGTAAAGGGAACCGGGGAGATTTAATGTAATAAAAGACAAGAACAGATGTGTTTTTCATTCTTTGGACAAGGGGATTTCGTTTAATGGATATCTACAGTGATGAATGTTTGATAATTAATGTGTCCGCAATTGAGGTGATTTACTTGAGTGTGAGCTTATTTGAATAATGTTCATTCGAGGGGGAAAATGTGTGTGCCCCAGACAGATGCATTCATACTTAGAGCGGCGAATATGTTAACTAAGTGATTGATAGAATTGTCATATCATGCAGCATTTGATGTTAATGCACTGCTGATTTTAGGGTTGGGCAATATGATAATGCATGCTGTATACCGTTTATCTCTTCCTTTAATGCCTGCTTGCATTAAACTATTGTGGGCAGCGTGGAAAATCAATGAGTAGGTATGCTTCATGGCCTTATTAGATTCACATATATTTATGCGCTCAAGAACTTTTAACTTTTCTATTTAATTCACTGTGGTAACAGCGATTTTATCTATAAACTATTGCATTTCCACACTTGCACTTTACCACTGTATAACCTGTAAAAGTACATATACTGTGATAAAATCGTTATACAGTATATACTGTATATGGTATAGAATAGAAGTTAAAAGAGTTGAAACATTACACAATGTTAAAGGGGGGTTGACAAAATAAGACCGTCAGATGTAAAACACTCTAACTAAACCTAATCACAGTTATGAATACTGCAGTTGTCATGCTGTATTATGATGAATGTCAATTAGCAGCATTATCATTGAGTTAAGAGGTGTGATAATTAGATTGACATGTGGTGACTAACATAACTCCAAATAAGACAAATTATTTGTGTCTAAAACAGCTAGGCACTGTAGATTTTAGCATACGTTGCTAAATCAGGACTAAATGGTGCTTTCGTCGGGGGATTATTTTCTGCCACAGATTAATACACATACACAGTTGATGCACAGTTTGGTTCACAGTCAACAGTGTGGCTCATTGATTACCTTTGCAGCGAAAGTAAACTGTGTACTGGAAATCCTTTTTTTAATAAGCATGATTGTTATTTATGTTATTTTGTAACAGGGCTGTAAATGAACTTATTTCACAATCTTCCCAAACCATCCAAAAAATACAATTTGAACTGCCCTGAACTATATGCTGGCCGTCCCAACTATAATATTTAATATGTATAGTTGATCTATAATTAAATGCTTTCCATAAATAACAAAGAGTTTCCACTACATGTGTTTTAGTTTTTTTATTGTAATATCTGTAAACTTTGTGTTACCATTTTTGTGGGTGCGCTCGCATGTGGGAGGGCCACCTGACTGGCGGGCTCCTGTGAGACAGAGAGACAGACAGAGACAGAGAGCATGGTTGGAGTTTGTCTCTTGCACTCTCTTGGTCCTCAGGTGACACCAGAACGTAAAATCCCAACCAAGAGAGCTTGCGCTTTAAATTGTGCACGCTCTCGATTCTATATCGACAACTTTGTCAGACGGTAACATTTTTGGTTAAATCAAAGTTGTATTTTAATTTTTTAGGCAAGATCCACCTTCCATCCTGCGACCTTCCCAGAATGTATTGTTATCATCCGGTTACCTTGGTTTTCTGAGTTAAGAGGCTATCTCTCCAGGGCAAGACTGCTCGGATACGGTTCAGTGAATCCATGCCCACCTGGGCCTTTACTGCCCTGGCATGGGTCGTGGTGTGTCTTAAAGTGATATCCATGTCAACTTCCCCAGTGGGTCAGTCCCCCGTACATATGGAATATGTAACTCTGTGGAGAGATAGCCTCGATATGATATCAGCATCAACAACACACGGTTAGGTTTCTCCCTTTCAGCTTGACTAAAAATAAAGCTGAATTGCAGCCAGGGAAGGTCAGTATGGATTATGGAGCACTGCGCTCCCTGTGGAAAAGAGTTGTTTGTTGTCCGTCCCAATGTCAGATCGGGAATCAGGAGGGAAAGTGCCTCTCTCAGCAGGTCCAGACTTCCTGTCAATGATAATCCGATGGAATGGCTGATCTGCGCTGGATGGACCAAGGCCAGCATGGAAGAGACAAGCCAGAAAGTGTGGCTGAAGCTTGTATTGTGCTCCGAAACTGTCCAGGCTAACAGAAGAAAGAAAGTAGAAAAATCAATTTTTTTAACACAGAAATTATGCTGGATATGTTTTTTTTTTTAAAGTATTTTAAATATTGTAGCTAAGCTATGGAACATTCATTCGATTCAACTTTAATTAGGCCTTCAATCCTGTTTGCCCGGAGAGTGTGAGAGAGATGCAAACACAAGCACGGCTTTATGGAAGAAATAGATTATATAACGCAACATTAAACAATATCCATATAAACGGTATTGTCTCATCATATATCTCGTTTGAAAATATATCAATACACTGTACAAAGTCGATATACCGTCCACTTTAGTCACTGGAGCACATCACAGTTCTATTGTGAAGTCTATACCAATACTTATTGGGCTTAGAACATCATCCCTCAACATGATTCCAGGCCAACCAAAGTTGTAGGAAAGTTGTATTAAATTACATGAATTGGGGAAAGAGAAAACAATTCACTCGTGGACATCAAATAACATCAATGGGAGCTTGGCAGAGATGGAGACCCCACCTGCGTTTGCTGACGGAACAGCATGTTCCACACTCAAGGCCATCGCATCTAGATGGTGAAACCTCACAGAGCTATGAGCTGAGGTCCAATTACTGGAGCTGCAGAGTAAATATGCTACACCAATATTTTCTTTGGAGTCCAAGATCTGGCTGTGTGTGTTTCGTGGAATGGGCACAAACAACGCTTGGCAGCTCAAACCTCTTTGCTTTAAAGATTATCTGCAAACAAATAATCTTGCTTGCGATGCCAACTTGTGGTGACTGTGCTCTCTCAACATCCTATGCAGCAGCACACAACTGGGTACAACCACACCTTACCGTGACCAGGGATGTGGTTAAAGGTTCAACACACTATAGCTTTTAAACCCACGAATATGAGTGCAGAACTGCAGGACCACAACTAACAAATATCATTATTGATTAATCTATTGATTCTTTTGAAAGCTGTAGTGAATACCAGGAAGCAACAACCATGAAGTAGAGTAAGACCTTATCCTGCAGCTCTCCCTCTCTGTCGCTCAAGCAGATGCATGCGCAGAACAGCCAACAGAAATGTGCTCCCTCTCTTGACCTGTGATTGGCTAAAGTTTCCAGTCACATTGAGATTATTTTAAAGGTCCCATGGCATAAACGTTTCACTTTTATGAGGTTTTTTAACATTCATATGCATTCCCCCAGCCTGCCTATTGTCCCCCAGTGGCTAGAAATGGTGATAGGTGTAAACCGAGCCCTGGGTATCCTGCTCTGCCTTTGAGAAAATGAAAGCTCAGATGGGCCGATCTGGATTCTTGTCCCTTATGAGGTCATAATGAGCAAGGTTACCTCCCTTTTCTGTGCTTTTCCTGCTCACAGAATTTGGCCCACCCATGAGAGAGAGACGACATGGCTTTCAAACTAGCAAAGTGGCAGTTGGTCAAGGTCACACAGATCAGTGTGTTCAGATACAGTATTAGGGGACCACTAAGGTCTATATAAAAGAGACTTCAGATACAGTATTAGGGGACCACTAAGGTCTATATAAAAGAGACTTCAGATACAGTATTAGGGGACCACTAAGGTCTATATAAAAGAGACTTCAGATACAGTATTAGGGGACCACTAAGGTCTATATAAAAGAGACTTCAGATACAGTATTAGGGGACCACTAAGGTCTATATAAAAGCATCCAAAGAGCACCATGTCATGGGATCTTTAAGTTCTGGGCTACGTATATAACTTCAACAAGTCCAAAACAGGAAAAGGAATGAAAAAAAAAAAAAGGTCTGTTGTCCAAGTGATACTTTCTGTCCCCTTCTCTTGTCTGAGTGCAGGTGCTTGGCAGGAGATCAAAGTGAGGACTCACGGATTTGTCAATCATCTCAGGAGAGAGAGCAAGTGGGCTTTTTTTACTAGGCTGATAAATGTCCTGAATGCTGTCATCTCCTTCCGACATGATTCCAACTTCAAGAAAGAATCGCATGTTGTAGGCTACGCAGTGCGCCTGCACGGCACCCTTTTACCGTGGATTACCGTTCCATCCCTATGTACCACCCAGATTTGAGGTCCTAACTCAGCACCCAAAACTTGATCAATTTCAACTCATGTTAATGCTCAACCACTGAGATGACCCAGTTGTCTGTAACCAGAACGTAAACTGTGATGGACATATAGGAAGAAAGATTGTCCCACCCAAACGTCTCCTCTGCTCTGCGCGCCCCACCTTCCTATGAGCACGGCTCATAGTGCTGATTATGTGCAGAGGGTTCTCGTTCATAAGCTAGAAATGCCGCTCGCATTGTCAAAAAGTTGAGGTTTAGGTATGTGGAAAGAGCTCTCAACCCACAATGGCATAAATTGTGGTTTACAGTAACCCTGCTTCAGGACACTAGGATTATATTCACAGTCTTTTACAAAATGAGGCATGGACAATTCACTGTGTTGATGCTGAGAATGGAGACTCATGTGCCTCTAAGCAGTACAAGTGAGTCACTGACTAAATGATGTGATGAACACCCATCACTCAACCAAATGAAAACACACATGCACTTATCAAACTAACCTCATTTTGAAGACGATTGCGCCTCCTCGTCTTTATGTCTTATGTTGAATTACTTGAATTCTCAGCATGACAAAGCATTAATGTCCAACGTTACTGACATTGACGCTAAAGGTGACGCCGCCCATTTGTGTTCACCTCTGTAGGATTTGTCCTCTTAAGCAGCTGCAGCCTATGGTCTTGCGGGGGGAATGAGAGAGGGTGTGATTGCATCCTTGACTAATGCTAATGTGTGATTGATTGATGCTTTAAGTAGAAATCGATAAGTATGCCTTTTCAGAAGTATATGCTTTTAGTTTATTTGTACTGGATATTAGTTTGCAGCATAGCCACTTGATTTATTGATGTCTGTGAGCAGACGTTTTCCGCGGTCATAGTACCACTATTAGAGCACAAAATGGTTAGTTACCTAATGTCCAGGGCCAATTTTTCCACTTTGTTTATGTGCTCCATCTTCCCTGCATTGCGTAAACAGCTTCAGCAGTGATTGATGCTAGCGTACTAGCCTGTTTACCAGACGAAACACAAGCTGTGTCTTAATTTGTTCATTTTCTCAACTCCTCTTAGATTCTGTCGCGCTGTAAGTTCAGGTGTCAGAGAAATTAAAATTGACCTAACATTTCAATTACTATCTGCATTATCTTTGCTTTAAATTATTGCACCTTTTTACACCACGGTCAAGTTTTAATTGAATCTGAGGTTGATTTAATCTCTGAATAGAAAGAAAAATGTGTCATAGAATTATAAATGTTACTCAGTTGAAGCAATGAATGAATAAATTGTAATTAGTCTAAACTAAAGGATACAGGCCAATATTCATAGGTTTTTCGATCATATTGGATGATTCCACGCCTCACTATTTACATTAACTTTAAGGGCCCTATTTTAACTATCTAAGCGCATGACTTGAAGCGCCTGGCGTGTCCAAATCCACTTTTGCTAGTTTGAATAAAGAGTCTGTGCGCCAGGCACATGGTTCAAAAGTGTTGTACATATTGTCAAATTCATTAATTCATAGGTGTGTTTGGCACATTGCTATTATGATGGCGGATTTTCAGCATAATATTTTTTTGTTTAATCTTTTGTGCTGCTGTGCTTCCTTTTGTGTGTGTAACAAACACAGTGTGCGCTCCGTGCACGAGCCTAGGCTCATTTTACAAATGCGCCGTTAAAATAACAATGAAATGCTGCGCTATTGACTTTAGACCAGGTTTTTGTTGGTCAGTGGTGCGATCATTTGCCACTGCCTCAAGATAGCAATACGCCCAGAATGCACCTGAACACACCTCCCTGTAAGACCAGCATGCCCATGGGCGCAAAGATGGGCACAGGTGCATTTGCTATTTAACCAACGCTGCACCGGGTGCAAGATAGGACCCTAAGTGTTGTAGTTACCTAAACCCTACCCTAACCATACTGTATTTGCAAGTCCCTGGCAAGATTGATGATGTTTTGGTCTGAAAACAGAGTTGAAATTAATTGATTGATCAATTTTTTTTTTTTTTTACCAATGACCATTTTTGTCATTTATCAGTTGGAAATAGCAAATATTTGCCTGTTTTTAGCTTTGTAAATAAGAATATTTTCTTAAAGTGCACATATGCCAGCTTGCTAGCGGTTAGCCCCACTCGTTCTCAATGGCAAAACACTGCTACAACACACACTAGTGGAACATTATCTCCAAAAGAACTACTTCCTGTCCCTGTTCTGCAGGTATTCCACAAATGGCCCTCGTCTAGAAGAAGTCTCCCAGCCATTCGTGCCTTAGACTGACCAAAGTTAAAGAAACACAAAGTTAACTGATGTAATCCTTAACTACTATTGTGCATGTGAAACTCCTAACAAAGATGGGATAGATGTGAGATGCCTCACTCTGTAGCTAAAACAAGTGAGATGTCTCCCTCTGTAGCTAGTACTAGTGTGCAGTACAACAACAATATGGTGTTTTTTGAAAATGAAACCATATAAACCTATTCTGGTACAACCTCAAAATACAATTATGAACCTGAAAATGAGCATAGTATTGGCGCTTTAATTTCTGTTTTATATCATTGAAAGCTGAGTACTTATGACTCACTTGGTCAGACAAACAAGAATTATTACATTTGACTCAAAGAATTTAACTGACTTGATAATTAAAATATAGCATTTTTTTTATTTTTTTTTACATAAAGTAGTATTGTTAAGTATAATAATGTAGCTACAATTGGAATGTGTGAAGATAATTAACATTTTGTTTCTCTATTGAGACATTAAGCATCAAAACATATAAAACCATGTTTTTTCTATGGTTTATGACAGCATCTGTTTTGTACTTAAATGTAGCGCTGTTCTGTAATATCAGTGTAGTGCATGATGGCAAAGAGGTTACATTATGACAGCCAGCCTAATTCCACAGGACAGCCTTTACGTTAATACCCTTCACCTGTGATGACTATTGAGATTACACTGACCCATGGTGACCAATCCTTTACGTCTGGTGTAATTGTGCGTTCGCATTTCCTCATGTGGCAGCTTTAATTGTAGACCAAGAAATAAACCTGTGAAAGGACAAAAGTTGAATCATCTCCGGAAAGCAGGCCATTAATTATGATGTGCTGTAATTGCAGATCTTTGGGGCAGGCCAATTATCAGATTGAAGTGAAAGCTGGCAGCCCCGCTCCCTTGTGTTTTGGAAATACCCGACACAACTAACTGCTAGATTGCCACTGCTGCGACTGCGTCAGATCAGATCAGATCATATTTACCATAAATAGAGCCAGGTCATGAGGAGGTACGAAGTTTGGAAATGAACACATGGCATGTTAACACATTCCAGGACATTATGTGATGACCATTTCAATAATATATTTCTCTTTGTCTCTTTTAATTATCATTTTAATGATAACTGTACAGGGTTGATTATGCATCCGTCTTTGTTACAAATGTGAAAAAAGTGCAAAGTTGGAACTTTCTGGAGGCGGAAGGTGTCACATATAGTTTAAAACAGAGGTCTTCAATGTTTTTTAGGCCAGGTACCCCTTAGCTGAAAGATAGATCAGCTAAGGGGTACATATATTGTATACAATTGAATTGCATATTAACCTGAGGTGAATGGATGAAAACAAATGGATATTATTTACACATCATGTTATAACGTTAAACATACATTTAATAAAGCTCAGCGAATCCTTAAAGGAGAATTCTGGCCATTTTTATTTTTTTTTTACATTATTCTTGATCATCATAAATATGCGTGTACTTTCCATTGAAAAAACCTCAACCTGAAAACACTGAGTAGCTGCAGCTATGTGTACGAGCTTCCACTGAGCTAAAACGACAGTTGTTGGGGCAAGTTTTGGAGTGCCTTTGTGCCTCTTAACAGACATCAATGCAATTAAAATGTCTGTGCAACATGAACAGGGCCCTCACGTGACGACAAGATGTGTTTTCAACTCAGACATTGTTTAAATTCAGCTACCCTGGTCCCTGTGTCAATCCTGCTGGTAGCTGCTAGCTGCTAGCTCCTAGCTGCCATCCGGTTAGTGTGTTCAGCCAGGCTTCTGTGATAATCATCAAGACAACAATCCATGGAGCGGCGGTGTCGTGGCTATGTCCTCCTGAAGACGGGTTATATCACATCTTGAAGTTTACCCCCACCCCCAAAAAAAAAAAAAAACACTAGTGCAGTAGTAGCTGCTAGCTCCTAGCTGCCGTCCGGTTAGTGTCTTCAGCCAGGCTTCTGTGATGATCATCCCGACAATAATCCACGGAGCAGCGCTGTTGTGGTTATGTCCTCCAGAGGACAGGTCATGTCACGTCTTAGAGTTTACCCCCCCCCACCCCAAAAAAATAAAAATAAATAAAAAATAAACCTGTAGCGCGACCTGTGACCATATCAATGGCTATGTACCTACATGGAAACGGGGGGCAAAATATGTATGTGGCATGCACAGTGATAGCGTTAGAGAAGGTAGCTGTAGTCCCGGTGTAGCAGAAAAAGGGAAACAGAGTTTTTCATAATGCTGGTGTAGAGTTCAAATGATTATTCTGAATAGTTATTATTCAGAATAAGCACATAACATTTATAGATACATATTGTTATTATGAACAAAACTATTGACTGTAATTTGTGTCATTTGCACATTGATGATGTTATACAACAAACACATCCCATATATTTCTATTTCTATATTTTTTCATTGACAAAAGAATGTTTTTAGACAGCAGATGGCTGGTTGTTCTTTGGCTGGTTGTTAAATGAAAGCTTGTTGTGTATCCTGTAAGTACCCAATTCTTTTTGCTATTCTCAGTGATTTGCTTTTTAAAAAGCAAAGAAGCATCTTCAAAACATAGAGACCTTGGGATGAATCTTTTTTCGTTTATTGCATAAGCTTCAGCCCTTGAACTGTTTCTTGTCTTTTTTAAAATAAAGGTTTATAAAAGCACACACTTGGAGATGATAAATGCTTGGAGCTGGACAACTGGAAGAACATGTGAAAGACAGAAAAAAATAAATAGGCCCGCTGATGCTCCCATGAACATATATTTAATTACCACCAAACCACCAAGTGATGTTGCGAGCATTAAGCTCTTCTTCAGAAAAACAGGTTTTTTTTTTCTAGTGTGCATTCTCTTTTTCCGTCCTTTCCGTTCTCCCCCAAGCTTCCCAATTACAATTCCTGCATGCATCTCATCTGTTTTCATTTAGCTATGCATAAGCCTTTTCAACCTCCATGGGACCTAACTTGGGGTCTGCCACACTGTCCATAATGGGAATCAATAGTCATGAGTCACTATGATTTTTGCCACCTATTTCAAAATGTGTAAAAAAAAAAAAAAGGACTGCCTTAGTTACTGATTAATTTCCCATCGAACGCATTAGTTAACGCTCATGGATCCCTTATGGGGGTCATTGCCACTGAACGCTGTCACAGGCCCTCCTGTCATTTACCCTTCCAATAGTGGACTGACATCGGTGACAGAGTGATGAGAGGGAGACATGACTGCCCTTTTCTCTACATCTTAGTGACCTTTTTAAGAATTTGGAAATAGTGCTTTAGGCTTTCAGTTGCCAGATATGGGCCTGTGGTGCTGAGAAATGAGCTAGTCTCGGAAAATTATGCAGCACTTAAAAGAAAGGCCCTGGAACTGCCTATGGCCAAGGAAATGATGAAACTGCTTGGAAAACAAACCACTTCAAAAAAAAAAAACCTTTTAAAACTGAACCAAAGTTTGTATTCTCCTTCTCTTCCCTTTTTTTTATAAAGGAAATAAACTGCAGACTGCTATAAAATTGCCGATATTGTTCACATGTTTATAAAAAAAGACAAAACACTTTTTTTCTTGGTCATCTGTGTTCAAGCCTCAGACCTCTAGATGAGCGTTTTCCCATGACAGCAGTTGACATTTAGGGGTGAGCCAGCGTTGCTAGGTAACACGCCAATGACTTCCATGGTACAGCAATGACTGGAGAAAGGCATATTAAAAAGGTTCCGTCCAAAATTCCATGCTAACGTGCTATTTAGTAAGTGATATTTGTTAGTATGTGCAAAACATTAATATGCAACCTATAGCACCTGGATTGCAGATCATTTCCGGTGAAATACTACAGTATGCTCATCTTCAACTCATCAACAGATTTATACAAGATGCTGCTCTTCAAACACATTATTTATGTTACACCTGTCCATCAGAGTCCCAGTTTTGTTAGTCGTAGTAGTTTTATGTTCGAAAGCAGGGGGTCTAGCTAGTGTTAGCGCTCTCTCTTTCATGGGTTCAGTTGTGGTGACAGCAAATGACCAGACTGTCAAAACTCAAAGCAGCAGGTAGTCCTGTAACCTCAGCCTTCAGTACGTTGCCCCGAGACCTGAATCACACCACAGAGTAACGATATAAGCCAAAACAAACAATATTGCTATAGATATGGATTTCTTAGCAAAAATACATTTTAATTTCCATTTAAAGGGGCGCTATGCAGTTTTGGCCATTTCTTTGCTGTTTTCTCGCTTTTTGCTTGCAGGTCTGTCTATATAGAGAGGGAAGCGAGACGGCCACCATTCAACTAAAAAAAAAAAAAGTCATATAACCATTCCAACGACTCCAAAGCTGTTCAGTTAAGGTAAATGAAGCTAAAAAACTGCATAGTTCCCCTTTAATCCTGTCATGTTGACCAGGGTCTTATATTTGATTTGACCCTGTGCACTGTGGCTGTAAAGACACTACCACTAGCTAATCTCAATGCTGATGTTCAATGTTAGTGATGGAAAGCATGCTTTCCCTGGCGGCTCACTTAAGCACACTTGCCCTTTCAACCCCACTTACCTAATAGCTGTCGGCACATTGATCAACCCCCTAGCTGTCTGTCACCTCCCGTGTGCCCACCCTGAGCACTGATGAGCACGCACAGACAGCGTCTCTCGCATGGCATTGCTAGCAAGGTACCGGGATCCGTGACCTTTACAAGTTTGGACCACAATTTACCGAAGATTAGCCGAGTCCAACATGTAAATTATCTGGAGAAAGGGCAGTAGAATCAATTTCTCTTTAGATATTACTGTTTTTTTCTGGGAGGAGAGGCAGTGGGACAGAAAAGAAAACAATTATGAAGACTTAAAAGCAAAATGAGGAGTGAGATGAGCAAAACTGAGATAGAGAGACATGACCTTTTTAGTTGGAAAAATAAAGTGATGGGATCCTTTTTAAGAACTTTGTTCTTACGAGTGATCATTATACACAGTTGTTCAGAGCCTTTGGGCAGGGACATTTGCAAGCTGATAGGCTGTGGTTCCATGTATTTGTATATAAGTTTTTCTCACTTTTTCACTCCATTGCATTTTCTCACATTTAGGTTAGTTAAATATGCAGCTATGAACACAGAAATGGTTTCATGTCTATATATGCTCTCCTCCTGCATCATGTCAACTCATTGGGTCTTGCTCTTTAAATCCTCCATTTAGGTCTGGATATCAGGCATCGATATGCTTTCGCCAATGGCACAATACATTTTAAACCAATTAGGTGGGCCTGCCACCCAAGACATCACCATTGACATCTAGCCAATGCAATTTCCATAACAGAGAGATTGGCACCCTCAAGGCCAGTCCCACAACATTGGGGAAGGCGCTGCCATGCATCTTAGTGGTGTTCTCCATTTACTTGTCTGGAAAGTCACATCATCAACAAGCCAAAGACTTAAATGTCTTCAAATATTAGAGTCAGCAAAGTTTTGAGCTTTAATTGCCAGTTTGCAATAATGTTGTCAGTGCAACTCATGACTTGCTTGATGCACATTACTCTACCCAGTGGTGTTTCTCAAGGACAATTACCAGTGTTCTGAGAACACTGTGACCCCGTATTACAGCAAGCACGCAGTGAATCAGCTTTATTGGATTACCTCCCAGCCTTGACCCCTCCTGTCTGAGGAGGAGGAGGAGACCATGTCCATGTAGCAACTCATCTCCCACTAACCTGCTTCAACTTGACTGCATTCTCTAGTAATGTATCAGATCCTTTTGACTCTGTGGGGGTTGTTTATGTAGACCTCTTATCAGGCTGAGTTGAGATAATGGATGTGGAGAAACCTCCAAATGAGTCGACGTGGAAGAAATATGATACAGCGGACACATATATAACCATTAGAGAGGATTAGCTATTGATAATAGTCACTAGTAACAGGCTGGTTTTAGTTTTAATAATTGTATATATTGATGATTTAAGCTTGTTTGCATGTCCTAAAGCTTACAGGCATTTAATTGAGATGGCTAGAAAATGTTGCGCTATAAAGCAAAGACACCTAAAAGATCATCGGATACATATTTTAGGTCATGAGATGATTAACAAAATGGGAGAGAAAAAGCCATTTTTTTTCAAAAGCAACTCATGTTTAGCTGACATCGTTGTACCTCTTCAAGCCTGTGAAATGATGTAAACCAAACAGTCAAAGAAAGAAACACAATTTAAATGCAACAGGCAGCATGGCATTGAGGGTGGAAGTAGATGTTGCTTTAAAAGCCTCTAATTCACTTGCTTTTAATGTGTTGCCTTCATCTGGCACACATGATGGCAACCCCAAATTTCCTGTGTGTTTCTTTGGAGCATTGATCGTGCACATTAAATGTAAAAGTGAGTGCAAAATGCAATTAAGACCAATTTCATGTGGATTTTATCTGGAATGACAAGATTCAATATGGAGTTAATGTCACATATTAGCAAAGACTATTCTAGATTGAGTTAAACATTTTAATGCACAGATAATATCAAACTTCTACTAAAGCTGTCCTTTTTTTGTCCTGTAATGAAATGTCATGATTTAAACATGCCTCTCTTCATGGTCACCGCTGCCCTTTAGAAAGCCTGCAACACAGTGCATTCCCAGGCTCAGGCCACCACATGAAAAGATGCCAAGAGATGTTATCACAAACATTTCAACCTTTTTGAAGTATCAAAAGCCTGCCAAAACATGTCTGAACATGCGGCTGAATTACTTAAGCCTGCCAGGACCCCACTGATGTCCTTGATGGGTTGTGATATCCATGAAATCAATCCCGAATGGATGCCTCATGCTCCGAACGCTTCTTGCATCGTAATTTTTTATAGATATATGGTCAGTGCGACACAGACAGCGGGACAATCGGGGAGATGAATGTGCAGCATATGAAATTTGGCATGCTTTGTCTGGGGGTAAACATCTGCTCTGTGAAAAAACCCTATCATTGGTGGTTGGTGTGATAACATGGTACTATGTTAAATCAGTCTATTGGTAAAACACTAAAGGGACTTTTTAGGCAGCTGCTCTGTAAATTATGTGAAAGACCTAGAGAGGCAAAGGAGGTATATTATTTTTGACTGAGCAATCCATAAGCCAGGGGTGTGAGCAAAAGAGTTGCCTCCTATTAAAATGAATAAAGATTATTTTAAGAATGAATACATCAGGATCGGTTCAATCAGAAATGTCAACGCGTCCTTGTTCACCGTGTCCATCATGTTCCAGTTTACAAAGTACGCAAACATTGATCGTTGATCCTGAGTCAACCACCTGAAACCATCAAACAGACATTGTGGACACAGTCACTGGAAAAGCAGCTCTCTTAAACACTGGTCAGTGTGGCATGTTGCCCTGCGACTGATACAAAACCAAAAAAGCTCAATTGAAAATCGTTTCAAAACAGCAGGAGATTGGTGTAACAGACGTGCAAGGCGGCAGCAGCAGCAGCAGCACCAAGAGATGCTGCATCCACAGTTCTCAGCCTGTTCAATTGAGTCTCTCTAGTCACGTAAGGTGCGTGGGCGAGTGAAGGCTCTGGTCTTTGTCTACGTCTTCGTCGGCCTGTCGGTTTCATCAGCGGGTGCTCCGCTCTGTTACTCAACATCCTCCTCCAGAGAAGACACCTGCTGTTTTCATCTTGGAATCTCATGTCGGTCTGTGATCAATCACTCCCTGTCAAGAGAAAGCAATATTGATCCACGCTGTAGTGTTTGGCTGTTCTGAGTGTGTCGGTTGCACCGCAGCCTACAGTACTCGAGTTGCATGTGGCTTTCCTGTTTCAATAACAGCAGAAATATCAGAAACCGTCATGCTTAGGGAGCAAAAGCACCTTTTTGTGTTGTTACCTTTAACATACCGGTACCATTTTTTTCCCTGTAACTCTTGTGTAAAGATAGATTTAAAAAAAGAGTATGATTTCAGGCAACGCGGAGCTTCAGATGTGCCACAAAAAAGAAAAAGAAATAAGTGAGGACGGCCCTTAAAGTGGGTGACTTTTCTAGCTAATGGTGCTGTCAGTGGCTAATCACACTGTCAGCTACCATTACCGTTAAGATATCCATCTTGTCCCTGTATTCCTCTTTAGCCTGAACTTTAAAGTGTTCGAATTCTTAGATGGACACAATTACACAGACCTTAGAGCCTTGGCCTTTTTATCTTTCCTTTGAGAAAACTTCAAGACATAAGCATGCATCTTTTGCAGGTTATTCCTTTCTTTTGATTTGCAGTTATTTTAGTATTGTCTCGTTTGGTCTGTGTCGGTTAATGTTCAAGTAAAGTTTGAGCCCCTGTGGGGGAAATTGTCTTGCAGTGTGCAGCCACAGCGCAGCGCCAGGGGAGCAACTCCAGTTCTGAGGCCAGCGTCTTGATCAACAGCAAAGGCCTAACACATGTCCTAAGGGTGGAAAAGAAAACCACACAGACGTGTGGAGAGCATGCAACCGCTATACAGAAAGGCCCGAGCAGGCCTTGAGGTTTAAAAGCCGGGCCTTTCTTGCTGTGGCAGTGCAAACCAGCAAGCCACATATGAATGAGGATAAGAAGGATGCAGTAAAAGTCTCCTGTGGGCCGATATGGTGTCATCAGTTGACAATCAGCGTGGTCATCAGAAATCTGTGTGTGTGGGTGGGTGGGGGTGTGTGTATGTGTGGGGGTGGGGGTCTGTCTGTCTGTGAACAATTGTGAGAAATGAAGTGAGCATGACAATGTGAATGTAATGATTTTTTAACTTAACTGTTCATTTTCTTTTCTTTTTTTTTGGATCGATGAATGTATCTTCTATAAAATGTCAGAAAATCCCAGTTTCTCAGAGCTCAAGACCATGTCTTGACATTGCTTGATTTGTCACACCAGCAGTCCAAAATCCAAAGATGTTGGAAATTACAGTTAATTAAAATAACTAAATAAGCGAGTCCTGATGTTTGACAAGATGGAAATAGCTAATGTTTGGAACGTGGCGCTAGTGATGGCCATGTTGGTCAAAACCTTCGGTCCAGCCTGAAAAATCTCAACAACTAGAATAGGATAGAATCCAATGACATTTGGTAAAGCCATCATCAGGTCAACAGGTTGTGTTTAGTTTGTCTTATACTTTGCATCATGACCAATACCTGCAAACCTAATGACTGCAGCTGTAGTCTGTTTAGTGCTAAATAGCTCATTTTAGCATGCTAACACTAAACTAAAATGGTAAGCATGGTAAACAGTTTGTCTTCTAACCATTAGCATGATAGCATTGTCATTCTAAGCAAGTTAAAAGCACCACATTTCCTAATTATTACAGCCTTACAAAGCTGCTGGCATGGCTGAAGACTCTTTAGACCTTAAAGAGACTCTGATGCATAATATAATTCTTAATTAATTGTGTGATTGAAAATGTATCCATCCCTAAACTAATTTATCATCAACGTGTACGTCTATTTATGTGATCGTTATAGTTGTATGTATATATATATATATAGGTGCACTGTCAAATGGCACCCAATGTATTTTGAAAACGTATTTTTTTACATTATTTAACATTATTATTTAATTATTATAACATATTCAGCTAAGCACTGCTTCTCATTAAAATAACATGATTTATTAAATTGCAGCTGGCATTATTCTTTAATGTGACATCACAATGTGTCAGTACCAACTGGCTATCTTTCTGCAAACATGTCCCCATGGCTCTAATGTTTTCCAACAGTGATTGACGCACGGCTGTTGGAAAAATGTATTGAATCCTCAATTAGTTAAATTAGATCAACCAAACCCACTTTCTGAGGGGACTTTGTGTCAAACTTCTCTGCCCCTTGTATGCCACATCAAAGCAGCTTGTGAATAGATTCCTCCCCCAAATCCATGCAAATCAAACATGGCGGATGTTGTTTGTCAGCGTGCCGACGTTTGTGTGCTTTTATTAATCTCTGTAATTTCAACAGACATAAGTGGGGATGCTATCGTTTTTGTGTCACAGGCTGAGCGCTGGAACATTGGCTTATTGGTTATGGTTGAATTATTCATTTGAACCACTGGATTGCTGCTTAACTATGTGGTCCATGTCAATGACTGTCTGCAGGCTGATGGGCCGAGTGCTGTGGTGATGGGAGAGTGAAAATGATCCATGCTCTCTCTCTAACTTTTCTTCATCAGCAGAAATGTTATACTTGTTTTACACCGGCACGATAGATCTTGGCCTTGATCCAGCATTGCTTATTTTTATTTTTTTTTACTAGATTTATCACCAACCATAAAATATTTCCAACATTCCCAGATAGCTGCTGATGAATTGATCTCTACCGCAGCAGCAACATAGTAGTATGTCATGATGATGCATGTTTTGGTGGAATTGATCATCTCAAACTGGCAATTTATTCCAACTGTGTGACAGAAGCATGCATCCAAAGAGATGAAACTGTGATTGGGCTGGTTTCTTTACATACTGTACATTCTCATTTTTGACAGCCGGGACGCTAATATGGAATCTTGGTATTAAAAAGCAAAATTGTCTTTTTTTTGACACAGTAACTTTTAATTGTTACTTCATCAAAATAATATTTTCTACCACATTCTAATAAGGCATCATGGGTAAAAGGTTTTAAAGTAATTAATGGTTTTCTAATGGTTAATAAGTAATTGACCAACGCTTTGTAGATCAGTTAGAAACATTAATAAGAGCAATATTTGCCTTGTCAGGTTGTGAAACGATTATCGATAGTAATGTTGGGTCATGACTTAAAGGGTTATACGTCTCTCTAATTTTAATAGTCCAAATATATAAGTGTTTTTGATTCATTCATAGTGACAACCATCAGGTCTGCGGTACAAGTAGTTAATAAATGGACTTTGGTCCAGATACTCCATACTGTTGCACATTTCTAAAAGGTAAGCAGTCAAATTGTCCTTTGAGAAATGCATTAATAAACAGATGTGTTTTCTAGAGCTGAAATTAGTCAATTGATTGATTAGTGACTTTTCAGAAAATCATTTTTGTTAGTTAATTTATCACAAATTTTAATGGCCATTTTTCCAGTTTTCCTACATATTCTTTCAAAGTTCTGTTAATGGCTTAGAAGTGATAAGTAAAGCAAGTAAATAATGTATTACAGATTAATAAATAATATAATGAGTTAGGAATAATAAATAAATAAATAGAGGGTGCCTTATTAGAATGTGGTGCCTAATATTTTGCTTCAGTTATATCTGTTCCTCTAGCCTGTTTGTCATATATTTAGACATTATTTGTGCACAGCCAGTTATGTAATGGACGTCCACATTGGTGCCAGATATGTTTGGCACCATTATGAGAGTTAACATGGAACTTGTTAATTCCATATGTTGACTAAATTGAAGGATTGCTGGGCCCTTAAGCCCACCAATGATAATGCCAAATAAAATGTAATAGCCCCAGAGCCTATGATTCACGTCTTGATCCCTGCAGCTACATTAAACAAGCATTGATCGTCCCCAACGCCCACCCTAATCCTAATGCAAAAAATAAATACTGTGTAAATTCCCCCAGCAGATGTTTCTCCGCTTTCTCTGAGAGACCGTGGCGAGTGTGTGCAATCAATACATGCTTTTGGGTATAAAATAACCTTTTGATGACCAGTGAGGAAATGCAAGCCCTTGAGACCGTTTCTCACACACCCTTATTGATTTCCCCATCTGTTTTTTCTCTCACTCCTCACTACAACATGCCGCAATGGTCTTCTCTTTAGTCTGTCGTTCGGTGGAGATCCTCTGTCTGTACAGAACATGTGAAGCTGGGAGTTTAACTGCACATATACAGTAGTTGTGAGTGCAGGCACGGGGATGGTGCTCCACCCCTTCTCTTTGCCTCGCTGGTTTTAAGGGTTAGTTTTGCCAGTTCACTTCCCTTTTGCAGTGAGGGGAAATATGTCCTGCTGTGCTTACTCAGATGAGCAACCACTGCTACACTCCACTTACTCATTTCTTTTTCTATTCAACACTTTTTGTTGTTGCTTTGTGTACTTAGTAAAGTAGTGGGGAATATGCAGCTGTGGCTAATTTGTTAGTTAAACATGTCTCAAACTGGGACAATAGTAAAAGCATTATTTAGGACAGAGGGGAGTTGGATAAATAGAAAATAGGAATGCAAATAAGTCGATTGCAGCTGTGAGAGAATTGAATCAAATGAGGTTTGAAGAGAGACATTGGTCACTTTGATTTTCACCTTCCTGAGCTCTTTCTTTCATTCTTTGTACGTATATATATATATGCATGCCATGTGCTTTTAAACGTCCACTTTCTGGCATTTCCTTTTTTTTTTTTTTTTTACTTTCCCATCTTTTATTCAATCTCCCTTATTGCCTTTTAGGATAATGATGCTTACATCCTCTGAAAAATCTGGACTCACTCCCTTGACAATCCCTTAAGATAGCTCCTGCATCCAAATATTTGAACCCATGGTCCCTGGTTGTTCAATATATTTAATGAAATATGCTAATAAATCTCCCTTTTCCACCAGAGTAAGCAGCAGACTCAGCTTTCTTTGTAGACTTTGGCGCCAGCCAAATAAGATTTGTGCATCACATTGTGGGCATTTACTTTGTCTGACGGCTTATTACCAGGCCCGTGTTTCAGCATAATCTACAATGGGATGGAAGGCTAAGACTAATTTGCTAGGTCGTCAGGTTAAGGGTAAATGCATCAGAGGGGACGAGTCTATTGCAGATAAGACAGTGAAAATACAGATAATATAGAGTGAGTGGGATAAATTAAGTATAGGCAGTTTTGTATTGCACTTTGAGGCATTTGGACGTACTCATTATTCATTGTGTGTTCTTGCATATGTAGTAAAGCGGCTACTAATAATTCACAAACAAGTGCTGAATAAAGCTGCATGAAAACTAATCAATCCACCCATCACTTGGATGTGTTTGTGTACACGTGCCTGGGCTCTGTTGTTCGTGTTAGAGTCAATATCAGCCATTGATTGTACATGTGTGGAGTGCATGAACCCTTTGTTTGAGATAGGCAATGAAAAGAGTGCTTCAGGTTGTGTGTCCAAGTGGGTTTGGTTATAGTTAGTTTAATAACATATGCATGCCTCTGTTTTATCAATTAGTGATGATTTGAGAATGGTGTATTTGTGAAGCAGGATATTATAGCTCATTTACCTGAAAGCCTGCACCGTATGTGGCAATGTGTCTGGCTTTCTTTTAGCACGTTGGCAGGGGAGGTGTTGGCGGAGCCGTCCCTGCAGCAGCTGCTCCAAGACATCGTCATCACTCTCCCCATAACGAGCCCAGGGTGAGATGGGAAGGTTGGGCGGTAAGGTGGGGAGTGCCACTGGGTGTTTTGGGAAAAACCCTGCAGTGACACAAGCTGTCTACATGGACACGTGTGAGCGCCAGACTTTCTGGGACTCCTCAGGTGGGACAATGAAGTGTCCTCATTAATGGAGTTTCATAAAGTCTTAACTTTTACAGACTATCTATCTATCTATCTATCTATCTATCTATCTATCTATCTATCTATCTATCTATCTATCTATCTATCTATCTATCTATCTATCTATCTATCTATCTATCTATGCACACTCATGGTAATATACTCTACTGATGATCTCATCGACAGTGATAAAATGCAAATTAATAAACCTTTAACAGTGTTTGACAATTTTGCCACAGCACATCATAATTCCATGCCCTCTTGCCGCGAATCACTTCATAGCAGGCGATGACACCTAATCGGCCGCAATTTTTGTTAATCAGTATAGAAATCCCTACAATTTCTTTAACGCATCTGCTTCTTTGTTTCCTCTCTTATTCTGTTTCCCAAGTCCCAGGAACCTGGGCAGAGAAAAAAGCAATTAAGCTAATGCAGTATAGGTGTTATAAGGTTGTAGATATTTCAAGGGAAGAGCAATTTACCACTTGGAAAAAGCGGAGACGGCTTGCATAAAACCTTCCACTCCCTCCTAGATTTATTATGCTTTTAGTTGTGTTATATGTGATATAATTAGCAGTAGTTGCCAATAAGGCTTGCGGCTCAAGGACGTGGTCATCGCCTGGCCGTCTGTCATTAATTGCATTATCTTGTTATGTGGCAGGCAGGCCGGTGAGCAGGCAGGCCCAAAGGGAAGAGTTAAGCTGTGTGTCACAAGGCACATCACACCACAGGTGTGGATTGAACATTTATGTCACCGTGGATCTGTGCTTTTGTGGATAGAAAATAGGACAGTGGACTTGTCCTAGAAACAGTGTAAAGTTAAGAACTAAGCTCTGGATGTTTGTTTTTTATTGCAATGTATTTTTTTAGGCAGACTGGTGTGGAATGTAACAGTTAGGAGGAAGGAGGAATTTAGATTGTGCAAAGATGATTCATTTAAATGGTTGTTTTGTCATTTTAAAATTAAATACAGTGTTATGCTAATTAGCATTGCTACAAAAAAAGACATGGAACAGTAAAAGCCTGTCCAATTTAGAAATGCGACATTGTCCTACAGCAGCCCATTATAGCCGTATCAACTCATTTTACTATGTCATCTTCATTAAGAAGCAAATGAGTGCAGAACTGTAGAGGGCAGCAATGATATGTACAAGGAAGGCCCCCAAGTGCCATGTTATATGTGAAAAGGGATGGGAGACCTATTTTCCTATAGTGCTCACACACAGTGGTATGACTTATGTCTACAGAGCAGCCACGTTGGCTGTTAATCTACTCTTTTTAATCAAGAATCGAGGGCTAGCTTGCTTTATGACTTTTGTTTTATGGGCTTTTACATTAGTGGACATCACAGCTTGCAGAGAATACAAAGCACATTTTTGCCGCAGCGGTAATAGACATGCTTATTTTAGTTTCTGGAGAATACCACTGATATTAGTGATCCTAGTGCTTTTTAACAGCTTGTTTCTATGCCCCAGCGGCATGACAGTAACAGCCTTTATCAAGAGCTGTTAAGGTCCACTGTGAAAATTTCCAAGCAGGTGTGAAAAGCTTCCTATAGGTCAAATAATCTGGTTTCAGGCTGATGTGGTCTACTCTGCAGTCTTTTAATTCAAAAAATGAGTACAGTAGGTTTACCCACAAAAAATAAATGTAGTTATACCTAAAAGCAACACCATCAGCAATACATACATTATATCAATTCAATTCAATTTTGTTTATAGTATTAATTCATAACAAGATTTAACTCAAGACACTTTACACATAGAGTAGGTCTAGACCACACTCTATAATGGACCCAACAATTCCAGTGATTCCCCCAAGAGCAATCATTTTGTGTGACAGTGGCGAGAAAAAACTCCCTTTTAGGGAGAAACCTTGGGTGGTGATTAAAAACTTATTTAAAGGAAAAACCTCGGTCAGACCCAGGCTCTTGGTAGGCGGTGTCTGACGGTGCCGGTTGGGGGTATTTATAGTCAAAAATCAATCAATCTAAATCAATCAAATCAATCTAATCACTATGATTAGAATTAGTAGTTGTAGTAGTTCATGGCGTAGCAGGGCACTGCAAGGCAAAGCAGGACATAGCAAGACATAGCAGGTCATAGCTGAACGTAGCAGGACATAGAAGGAAGTAGCAGGGCATAGCAGGATGTAGCAGGGCACTGTTGAGCCTAGCAGGGTGTAGCAGGGCATTGCAGGGCGCGGACCAGGGTCACGGCAACAGCTGCAACCATGATTTAGGTATCACTCTAATCCAAGGGTGCATTACTTACTTGCATTACATTTACCACTGCAAAAGGATCACTTTTAGGGCAAGTCATATCCTCTTACTTTCACTTTGGCAAATATTCCTATTCATGAATTGAGCATTAATACATGTGTCATGTGGTCGTAATTCAGATTCACAGTGGACGACAACCGTCAAAGAAAATGCACAGTAGCTGCTAAAGAGTGCAATGTATGAACATTAAAGGACATAACATATTTATTGCAATCATGATTCATGTAAAAATTTGCCGGAATTCTCCTTTAAGAGTCCACACCCTCCTACAGTGTGTCACTGATGTTTGCAAGCTTAATGGGATTTATTCTAAATTTAGAGGAATCATGTCTCACTTGTATTTCAAATTTGGATTGCTGATATTTGGGCAAATTGCTACTTTGCTTTGCTTTCTGACAATGTATCATGACAAGGAAGGATCACTTCTGCCAAGAAGGACATGAGACGTGGGGTCTATTTTGGGGAAAATGGGAGAGGAACGGCACCGTGTCCCCCTCTCATCAACGAGAGTGAGTAAAAGCAAGATGGCACCCCGTAGCGTTGTTGAAGGACAGGTAAGGAGATGAGTTCCTGTCACACGTTGGCATGTGCGCTCAAAATCGCCCATCATGTCAGGGCTTGACAGCATTCGTTTTGTCAGAAAGGGTTTGACTTGACAGGTTGGCAGAGATGCAAATGTTAATTTTCTGCTCCTATTTTTTGTTTCCATGAAAGCCAAAGGTTGGCAGGTGTAAGTTACTTAAGCATTTAGTTCTTTAAGACGGGTTGTCTTATGCCTGAACTGGCAGAGTACATAAACAAGAGCCAAGTCAACATGTTTGAATTTCCTGAGGTCTGGTGAAAATGGGAATCCTATTGTTTTCATTGGCTCAACATCCAAAGCAAATGTTGGAAAATATCAGTTTGTTAACATGAACATGCATCACAGCATGTTCATGTTTACAGAGTCAAAAAGACACTGAAAATGTGATGTGATAAAATGTGGCATTTACCTTAATCTATTATCTATGAATTAATTCAATAAATGTTCATATCAGTTCATTGTGAGATTTCTACATTTTTGGCAAGTTTTTGGTTTAGAAGAATAGTCACAGAAAGGGTTTGCTGATGGGCTGGGGAATAGCAGGCTGGGATACACCATCTGGCCTATTCTGCATATTCTTCCCATTTGAATTGCAGATTGGAGGTAGACGGATTTTTTCTTTTCTTTTTTCTTTTTGAGTGGTGGCAGACTTTACAGGGATACCACCAAAGCAGCAACAACAAATAGTTTGAAGCCAATCGTTTTGGTGATCAATAATGACAACAAAGGCTAAATTAACGACATGACTTATGTTGCTTATTTTAGAACTACATGCATTTGCTTGGTGCCTCGATGCCTAAGGGGTCTCAGTCTAAAGTTTAAAAAAATACACCTACTAACACTTCTAAATCTCAAGAATTAGGATGTTTTATCATATTTAAGCTTTAATCTAGTGAGCTTTAGATGTTTGAAGATTGTTGAACTTTGGATGGGCTAGCTGTGTCCTTTCCTAGCCTGCGTGGCTATTGCTAGCTAGCTAATTTCTCATCATGTTTTACGACACAGCCAATTTTGGGTTGGAAACAATAATTTGAACTCATGTGCCAGTTATGACAGGAGGTCGTCGTATGTAGGGGGTTGGAACTCTTTAGTGTCAAATAGGGATTCTTTTGTCAAACTGCTGTAGTAATTCCAAGTTTAGGATATTTGGCTATTTTTGCAGATACATGAATATTTCCAGCAAGATTCCCACTTTAAAATATGCTGATTAATTTTCAATGCATATACATCAGGTTTGTGCATTTCATTTCTCTGGATGCAAACTCCTGCACATATCTGAGATGTGTGTGGATCCAAACACCCCCATCATGGACAATTTCAGGGACTTTGTTTTACTAAACACTTTAAAAATGTCGGCCATAATGTGCAACTGTGGTCAGTGTTTATGAACAACAATAAAGGCAAACTTAGTGTAGCGTCAGAGCCAAGCTATTATACAATAAAAGTTAATGTCCATGAAGAGAGAAGAGAACAATGCAATCATTAAATGGGAAATTACTGCTGTGTCACTCAAATGAATGCTGTGCATAATAAGAGTATTGTACCTTTTAGTGCAATGATAAATGCTAAACAAAAACTTCAAATTGAACTGACAAAATGGAAAAAATACTGTTTTATCTGGTCAGAAATGGAGGCCAATAATGGCCTTTGGTACAAAAGACAAACCTAAAGTACATATTATGATTTCATACAAGTAAAACACTTAATAACACCCTCCAGCATTGGAAAAAAACAGATCTGTGGAGCAGTTTTGAGAGAGAGCCAGGATATATGAAACTCTCAAAACTTGGCCACTGACTCAGAGCAGACATTGGAAAAATCAATAGAAGCAGATGCCCTATTTTTCCGTCGTCTTGAAAACAGATATAGTATATAGAAAGAAAAAAATCCTATCCTCAAAGGTTAATGCCTGTTCTCTTGGCCCATGTAGGAGCACTTGAGCCTGGGGACACAGGGTCTGATGGAAACGGGAACTGGGATGGAGTTCACATGGTCAGGAACATCTCTGGCATTTCATCTTCCTCTGGAAGTGATGTAACACTGCCCTGACATTACTCAGCCCTGAGAAGGGGAGTCAGGTGCAGACACAGCCTGAGCCGCGATCTGTTTTTTAGACCAAGTAAGTGCCAGTATAATGAGGATGTCAATGGGATTTTATAAATGGATTTGTGACTGATTCATGACAACACATTAAAACACTGTTTTAAGTGGTTTATGGCCACTCAATGTTTGTGGCTTTCAATAGGGAACAGTGTGAAAATTTGGTGCAGCTCTACGCATCCGGTATATTGAAGTTCAACTGTTTCTTTGCCTCATTCGAGGTCCTAGTCACTGTATGCCTTTGTGCCAACAGTAACTTCATCAAAAGAGCTTTGCATAACACATTTGTTTGCCGATTGCATAAAGCATTTGCATCCCACGCTTCCCAATGGCTGCTCCAGACCACCTACTTGTTGACAAAATGCTTTGGGGAACAATGCTTATAAAGGAGCAATTATTAGGCATTTTAATGTGCAGGAAATTATAATCTCTAGGGTATCTCAGGCATATTTTGGATTTTGATTCTATGAGCTTTCTGGACAGATGCAAATACTTACTGCAGAAAGGCGGAGAAGCATGCTGACCTCAGAAAAGGACACACAGCTAGCTGCCACAGACAGCAGATTGCACTTTATCACATTTAAAGGACAGGGACCTTGAAATAATGCACCTTTAATATAATTACCTGGCAATAGTGCAGGAAGTGAAACACACACACATCTTTTGTGTGTCACCTTATATCTGGCCTGACCCTTGGTGAGCCACTTAGATTTTTTGCTGGCGTAAAATCTTTTGTCCCCCTAAACTTGATTTTCATTTGAATTGGGGACCTTAGGTGAAGCGAAGGCTTTCAATCCAAGGCCGACAGTTTAATTAAGTCTTTCCCTTATCAGTGTTCTTTTGATAAGGCGTGTAGAATTTGTTCAAAAAGTATATTGATTAAGGTAAGTATAGAGACGTGATAATGTAGCTTATTTCAGTTCTCAACCCCTCTTAAGAAGTAGGAAAATCATAGATATCAAAGATGGAAAATGTCTAATGGAAAAGGCTCATTTAGTTGGAGTGAAAAAGTTTTAAGAAAACTTGTGTGTGTATCAAACTAACAACTACTGCTACTAGTCTCTATCTTGGTAATCAAACTAAATTGTTTTCATGTTGGCTTCTAGGATAGAGGTAGGGGGTAGTAAGTTTGTTTTGTTTTCCACTAACCAATCAGTAGCAAGTGATTGTATCCGTCCCGCCTACATCATTTCCAGTCAACACAGATGCTGCAGTAACGGTCGGTTTCTAGAAACAACAGTGGTGTCAAATTCGTTTATGCTCGTCACAATTTGTGTATTGCCATTGTTCATGAATGTCACTAGGTAGGTAGCTAAGGTGATTTCTAATCCTATCACCACACTCTTTTATTAGTTTGGTCTCCATACTCTTTTATTAGATTAGTTTCATCAACTAAAGTTGGAACAAAGCCTGTTAATGTCAATGCATAAATTATCTTGGAGTCATATACAGTGATATTTTACAATAAATGCCAGGCATTGGCCACTCTGGTTGAAAGGTTCAAGTGTTTATTCACCTCTGAACATACCCGGTATCAATGATGAGTGTGGTTGAGTGTGTTAAAAAGTCAAGAAACTGAATTCAAATTGTGTACCAAAGCATTAGCGACTTCTGGGAACCAAGGTACTCATGTGCAACGTAAGTTACTGTAGGTGCATGCACATATTTCAAGTACTTGGAAGACAACATTGACTCATTAGTTCAGCGTTACTTTGTTAGAAGTCAGTATTCTTAAGTCTTCTTTTACACTCACCGGCCACTTTATTAGGTACACCTGTCCAACTGCTCGTTAACACTTAATTTCTAAGCAGCCAATCACATGGCGGCAACTCAGTGCATTTAGGCATGTAGACATGGTCAAGAGAATCTCCTGCAGTTCAAACCGAGCATCAGTATGGGGAAGAAAGGTGATTTGAGTGACTTTGAACGTGGCATGATTGTTGGTGCCAGAAGGGCTGGTCTGAGTATTTCAGAAACTGCTAATCTACTGGGATTTTCACGCACAACCATCTCTAGGGTTTACAGAGAAGGGTCCGAAAAAGAAAAAACATCCAGTGAGCGGCAGTTCTGTGGGCGGAAATGCCTTGTTGATGCCAGAGGTCAGAGGAGAATGGCCAGACTGGTTCGAGCTGATAGAAGGGCAACAGTGACTCAAATAACCACCCGTTACAATCAAGGTGGGCAGAAGAGCATCTCTGAACGCACAGTACGTCGAACTTTGAGGCAGATGGGCTACAGCAGCAGAAGACCACATCGGGTGCCACTCCTTTCAGCTAAGAACAGGAAACTGAGACTACAATTTGCACAAGCTCATCGAAATTGGACAATAGAAGATTGGAAAAACGTTGCCTGGTCTGATGAGTCTCGATTTCTGCTGCGACAGTCGGATGGTAGGGTCAGAATTTGGCGTCTACAACATGAAAGCATGGATCCATCCTGCCTTGTATCAACGGTTCAGGCTGGTGGTGGTGGTGTCATGGTGTGGGGAATATTTTCTTGGCACTCTTTGGGCCCCTTGGTACCAATTGAGCATCGTTGCAACGCCACAGCCTACCTGAGTATTGTTGCTGACCATGTCCATCCCTTTATGACCATAATGTACCCAACTTCTGATGGCTACTTTCAGCAGGATAATGCGCCATGTTATAAAGCTGGAATCATCACAGACTGGTTTCTTGAACATGACAATGAGTTCGCTGTACTCAAATGGCCTCCACAGTCACCAGATCTCAATCCAATAGAGCATCTTTGGGATGTGGTGGAACGGGAGATTCGCATCATGGATGTGCAGCCGACAAATCTGCGGCAACTGTGTGATGCCATCATGTCAATATGGACCAAACTCCCTGAGGAATGCTTCCAGCACCTTGTTGAATCTATGCCACGAAGAATTGAGGCAGTTCTGAAGGCAAAAGGGGGTCCAACCCGTTACTAGCATGGGGTACCTAATAAAGTGGCCGGTGAGTAATCAGCCAGTAAAACATATTCCAAAGTATCTTAATGTACTCAAAAAAGTACAACCTTCTCCAAAAAGTGTATCGCACCCCCGGATGTCGGGTTTTATCCTAGAAAAGTACTTCCGTTAATCCAGACTAATAATCCAGAGAAACATGCTGAAATAGAGCCAGAAACGGCGAGTACATCACCAACAGAGTAACTGGAAAGATGACTTTGCTTCGTCCTGATTGGTCGGTGAGTAATGTAAGGTGAATCCTCCTTTGAAACATTATCTTGCTGCCGCTAAGCTTCATGTATAAATTATTGCTATTCTTGTTGGGGTCAGCTGGATGTGTTTGCTCGGCCAGATTATAACTTGATTGCCTCCATTGGTAATGATCCGCATTAGCTCCATTATTGGAAACTATAAAACTCAGCAGAGAATGGACTTAATCTTGTTAATATCAATCTCCTTAATGTTGAAAGCACCGAGGTAGATATCTAAGGGGAGATGTAGCGGAGAGATGTAGAGGGAAGGGGAAAGAGATGTTCTGATGCACTGCAGCAAAGCGAATGCGTATCTAATCTGACACCTAGCACTCATGGCTAATGTGTTGGTAGGGCATAAGTGGATCATTTCTGCCCTTAGAAAATGTTCCCTGGTGCAGCTTGAAAGAAATAGACTAAAAAAATCCCTGTGCCTTTTTGCTGAACTGTGCCCCCAGTTCTTTTACTGTTCCTGTAATATTTTCTCTGTCTCCAGCTTTATTGATTTCGGATTACAGTTGTTTTCTATTTCCCTGTATCCCATGTTTTGGTACAGCAAGATACCTCACAATGCTGCCTAGTGTAGGTTTCCAGCTCATCAAGACCAATGGCTGTTTATAGTCCTCTATTGAATTGGTTAAGTGTCAAAACAAATTTCTTAACACTACCTTGTTCAGAAATCTATGGGAAGTGTGTTTTATATAAAAAAAATGTCCAAGCAGGAGGTGGGATGAGCACAGACATGCATCACATCTTTGCTCTGGCATGGCTAAGGAAAGGTACGTCGCTGGGTGGAGCTTGTTGGAGTGTTAGGTAACCCTGCTTGCCAGCAGTGGCGCAAACGTCATAATGTGCCTCTTTTATACTCTACAAGGTCGAGATAAACGAATCACTATCTTTTAACTATTTATAGAGCCTGAGCTGTGCCGTGAAGGTTGAAGTACAGGATACCAGCCAACTTATTCTCCTCATGAAACTGCTTTGACTTTGGAATGAAGCTCAAGTGAATGCTTCATCAAGAGAGTGACTCACCTAATGTATGCTTTCATATGCAAATGTTGGACCGATACATCATTTTGGAAATGGTAACCACTCCTTTTAGTATTTGCGGGACTAATCGCATACAGGAGGCGAGAGCCGACAGGGAGGCGATACCGCAACTATTACCAACGGATGGTGGAAATGACAGGGTGGAATTCAGCATTCCCGTGTCCCCACTCACCACAATTGATGAGTTAATTTATCTCTCCCTGGCCTGTCTTCTGCCTTT
The DNA here is from genome assembly GCA_013375575.1 of Percina caprodes. Classification (NCBI taxonomy): domain Eukaryota; kingdom Metazoa; phylum Chordata; class Actinopteri; order Perciformes; family Percidae; genus Percina; species Percina caprodes. The sequence goes on along the minus strand of JABXJD010000214.1, from coordinate 175,762 downwards.
TTGCCCCTCTGTTGCTATGAAAATGAATAGCCTCCGTAAAATGGAGAAATCATGCCCTGAAAAAAAAAAAAATCTGTCTTTACAATACCACAGAGGCGTATTTATTTCATCTTAAAGGGGATGTTTGAGGTCACCCTCCAGTCCTTCCCCAGTGACATTTTCCGACTTGACATTCTGTGACATTTCCAGTTAAATATTGCTGATATTCCTGCAGAGGAATTAAAAGCAAGTTTAAAAGGGACAGCAGCATTAAAGCTCTTTTTCTCCCTCTCTATCCTCCTTCACTCTCTCCTTCTATCTCGCGCTTTCTGTGTCTTCATCACAAACACTCTGTTTCCCTCCTCTTCATGCAGCAACACAGGCTTACATGCACTATCTACTAAGTGTGGTTGACTTGCATCCCCAGGTATTAGAAGAAGTCTTTTTAATCCAAAAGGATTACCAAAAATTCTATCACCCAGAATATACAGGAGACAGACACGTGTGTGTGACTGAAGACAGCTTATGGTGCTATTTTAAGCAAAAATCCAAAGATTAAGATGCAGTAACATACCTACAAGTGTCCTACATGGCTGTATGTAAAAATGGATCAGATGAGGAATATACCTTCACTTATTGCTGCTACAGTAAATAATAATACAGTAATTTCTTTGCATTTATGACATTTAAGACCACAAGATACCTCACATACATGTTTACAAAGTGAAGATTTAAATTAAAACAGGTTGCAAGCTAGTTTTCCATAATCTGTAAATGTCATAACTACACTTCTTATTGTTACTATTTACACCAAATACCTGCCAGCTGTATGTGCGTAGCTAACTGAACTAGCTAGCTTGACTGCTAGCTAAAAATGCTGTTTAATAACGATATAAACTATGAAAATGACTTTCAATTTCACAAAAAACACAACATACCTCAAATTACTAAATATTATCCCTTTAATGTTAGACTAAATGACCAACAGTATAATGTCTTAGGTTAGCGATTATTGATATTTTACTACCAACTAAAACACACTGTACTGCATATTAAAATAATACATACATTTAAAACAACAAATGTATGCAGGTGAGTTTAATATATCATCTGCCCCTTTAAATTATGCTAGTCATGCTACAGTGACCAAGGGGGTTAGAGAGCATCCGGAAAGCGTACCTCCTATGGGGCGAATCTTAGGCTAACAAGCCATCACCCGCCGTTAGCATTCCATTGACTCCCATTCATTTTGGGCATCGCTTTAACAGCGAATAACTTTACATCTGAAGCCTTTAAAGACTCTGTTTGTCCATTGTTTATTTCTAAAGAAACACAATAATGTATAAAAGGCTCCATTACCATCCATTGTATCTCACGTTAGGGCTCCACAACAGAGTTTTTTTTTTAAAATAGGCTAAGGATTGTGTCATAACCACGCAACTTGCTGTTGCGCAGTAGAGAAATTACCGTATTGTCAGGAAAAACTGGCAGACAGTTTCAACTCACATAAGCTCTTTAACCCTTGTGTTGTCTTCCCGTGAAAATTGAAAATCAACACTTTTGTTGAGGCTTTTTATCAATGTTTTTAACTTTTTCTCACTTTATTGTCAATTTTTTCAACACTTTTGGCGCTTTGTTTGACGTTTTCAACACTACGTAACACTAACTTATTAACTTTAGTTTTACAGTTATTTTTGGAATTTATGGTCAAGAAACCTCATTTTTAGTAATTATACTTAATGTTTGAGTTAGAAAAGCAGAAATTAGGAATTATTTAGACTAAAATTAAAGGAATGGATGTTGATGGATAATAATAGACTGGAATATGTCAACTTTTACTTAATACTATTTCAAAACCACTTCAATTTGTTTTTTTTTCAAATACTTTAAAATTGAATAAGACGCCCCAAAATTAATGAAAGTAGAATCCATCATGTTATTTTGGGTAGTTAAAAAGAACATCGATATAGGAAAACGGGTCAATTTGACCCGAGGACAACATGAGGGTTAAGTTTAATTGCTAATTTTAACTAGCACTTTAGTTAGCTCTTGGCACAGCTACCAGAAGACTTACAACTTTCAGACACGTTGCTCACGTCACATCTACGTCTTCAAGCTCAGTTGGAAGCTGCACAGCAACGCTCAGCCATCACCGGAAAAGTGCTTCTGATTGACTTCACTGGTCTCCGTTGAAGTCTATGGCGTTGCTGTGTCCATTTCTTATACTGTCTATGACAGTGACTTATTATTATAATGGCTGTTAACAGTTGATTGCTTTTGATTGAATGCCACTAGAGATGTTTCCTAGCAACTGATTTATACATTACCAAAGTCTAGCTAAAGTCGAGGCATTTCTTAAGTTTTAATAGGGCAACCTGATTTAGTTAATCACTACTTTGAAACTAACTTGTAGCTACTTAAAGTAAGTACTAAAATACACAAACGTGTGGGTGGAGCAACATATTTCAGGGGCAAAATCAGTACAGTTCGTCAGTCACTGTAATTAAAAGTGCAACGCTAATCAATGTCGACAATCACTTGTCAACCAGAAGTATTTCATTTCATTGCCTAAACAGGGTTGCATGATTTAGTCTTACGTACATCAGTAGGACCTCTGTTCTTAGTGGCCATGTTTTGTGCATACAAGAACCTTTAAGTGTTTCCCTATTGATTCATTAGTCCATTAGCTCTAATACACCACAGGACCCTTAAAAGCTATTACTGACGTACTATCAACTGTCATCAATTTAGTGTTACAAAGCACCTTCTTAGTTAGTTTGTCATCATGATTCACATTCTTTCCCACACTAATAAGATGAGAGCGTGAAACTGCTTCTATTGTTAGAAAGTGAAGTTTGTATGTCATCAATATATAATGTGTTTAAGTGTTTAACACTACTCCACATAGTTTATCAGTTAACACATTTTGCCATGAACCTAAAACAATGAGCTGAAAAAACACTGAAATGCTTCGTAGAACTGAGCTGGGTGATAAGTGTGTGGGTGACTTTTCACTACGAGCGCCCTCTTTCACATTACACACTGTTATCCGAACCTTTCTTAATAGAAAATATTGATGAGAGCAATTTTAAAGACTAGGTTGTATTTGGGCAGTTTTATGAAACACACTGACATGTGTAGATGGAAATATCTTCTTTTTTTCACACATTGAGACTCGACCCTCTCCTGTGGTGTTTGTCATCATGCTCTCTTTTTGTCCTTGGTGGCAGAGCCAGGCTCTGTATCCAGCTCGGACTGATTCATGTGCCACGTCTCCACTCAC